>LR738710.1:759709119-759903996 GCA_902687465.1 Secale cereale
GGAATCTCAAAAAAAAATTGTTACCAAAACAACACAAAAAGAGTAATGCGGTTCACTTCGTGATCAAAAAACAAAACACACATCGGAAAGCAGCTCACTTCTCAAAACACTTCTCAACGTGCGCAAAAAACAACACAAAAAGAGTAATGCGGTTCACTTCGTGATCAAAAAACAAAACACACATCGGAAAGCAGCTCACTTCTCAAACACTTCTCAACGCGCTGCAGTTCGTAGCCAGCCGCACGACTTTCAAATTTAACTAAAAACCGTAAGGAATCTCAAAAACATTTCAACATATGAAAGTTGCGCCTCGTTCGTAGCTTTCCAACGGTATATTACACGCCTTGTTCCGACAAACGGTTAAAAAACTAGAGTGAAAACAGTACCGAAAATTTGAAAAAAAAATCGAAAAACACAATTCCGCGATTTAGTAATTCAAAACTGCTCTTAAACCGTAGCGAATTAGAAAAAATAATAGATACGAAAAAGATGTGTGGCGACGATACCTTTCCAACGGTGTATCATATGTTTCGTTCCGACGAGCGGTTTAGAAAAAAAACGTCAAAAAACGCTCGCTGCTATACGTTGTGAGCCGCATGATTTTCGAAACTGCTCTTAAACTATGATGAATTTGGAAAAGTGTTCAACATGGCGAAGATGCGTCTACTCCATAGCTTTTCAACGGTATATTACACGCATAATTCCGATAAACGGTTAAAAAACTAGAGCAAAAAAGGTACAGAAAAAACAACACGTACAGTTTTTTCAACATGAAGTTCGCTGGTATCTGTGGTGCGGTGCGTTTAGCTCTCCAATGCAATTTTGCAATGCAGATCGGAAGTGTTATGAGAATATTATTCTCATAATGTTATGAGAATAGACCGGCTGTATATATATATATATAAACTGCATTGGAAAGCTATGCGCACTGCTTCCTTCTTCTGTTGCGAACCACATAGAGGGGCAGCAGGAAACCTTCATGGAGCAGCGTTTCTGGCTAGTTTGATCGATTTCTATTGGTTTATTTGTGTGTGTGCTAATTTAATATGTGGTTAAACACTGAATTCAGCGAGAAAACGACGGAAATCGCTTGATTTGGCGGATCTGCGTCCGTTCTTCCGCTCGTGGAGGAATTTCGCATCCTGCTGCTGGCTGTTCGTATTCGATTTTATAGCGTGGTCCTAGTGTGTTACCAATTTTGCGTTGATGTTTGTGTTATTCCACGACAAATTAATTTGCTAATAGGATTGAAATTTTAGTATAATTGGTCGAGTATCTCTCTGTTCTAGCGCAAAAACGGCAAGTTCTCTGTCCTTCCCCGTCCGGATCGAAATTGTTGCGTTTTGTATGTAATTTTCTGTTGTTTTCGGCAATTATGTGCTGCCTTTGATCCTATCCGTATGAATTGGAGCGGATTTAGTTGTTAATTTTGAAGAATTTAACTTTTTGTCCATGTTTTTTGCGGGCGCCACTGGCTCTGGTCGTTACTCAAAGATGTTTTTTGAGATTTTTTTGCATTATATAGTTGTTAGAACTGCATTGCAGGCTGTGTTTTTCGTCTGTGAATCGTGGTTAAGAGCGATGGACTGCAGTAATATGCAAATGCGCGGTGAACTGCAGTAATATGTAATGAGCGGTGAATTTTTATAGCGCGGCGAACAACATTAATATGCAATGCGAGCCTGTATGAACTGCATTACAACCACGGGGGTGTGGGGGACTAGTTTGATAAGTTTTTTTGCTTGGTCAAGCGCGGTGGACTGCAGTAATATGCAATGCGAAATGCACATTGTTATGTAACCGCACTGCTTTATTTGTCGTTTTTTTTGTGTTGTGTCTTTACATATATATATATATATTGGTGGGTCAATTGGCTCCCCTCCCACCTTATCCCTGGCGGCTCCCATCTCACCTTATCCCTGGCGGCGCCACTCTTCCTCAATCTGTTTTTCTCCCAACCAGATCTGTTTTTCGCCTGCCAATGGATTGCGCGTGCGGCTGCCTGGCAAGGTTGGAGCCCATACTGGAGACATGCATTTTTTCTAAAGGTTTGGTTCTGAACCAGAGGCAGCGGCACAGCGCGCTCTGTTCCCTTCTCTATTCTTCAGGTATTGGATTTCGGGCTCCATTCGTCCATCAGATGACTGACGATGATGTCAGTGATTCATGGGTATGTATTTCTCGCATATTCTTTTTCATGTGTTGTTTGTAGTTAACACTATCTGAATTTTTGTAGCAGTATTAGTTTCTGAAGAAACATTTTTCACTAAGTATAAGTGAACTGCTTTTCACATAGTAGTTTTATTATGAACATTGTAGGAGCAGCAGCAATTTTGTCTAGTCAATATTATTATGTGTTGACATTAACATTTTTTATGAAGATTGTAGCAGCAATTTAGTTTCTGAAGATTGTAATATTTTTCTTATTTGTTCTTATTTTTTCTGTTCTTGTTGTTTTGCTTGCAGAAATTTCCTTCTGGTCTAGTCAGGGTAACAGAAAGCTGTGTTAATTTGGTCTTGGTTAGCAAGCATGGATATCATGATGTTGATGTTATGTATTCTGTTGGCTCTCATGATTGATTGGTTCTCAAAGATGGCTGGAAGGAATTTGTGGAGGAAGCTGGTCTTCAGGCTCGGGATGTTGTCATGGCTATGTTTTATAGGCATGCAAAGTGTTTGGAAATCAAGTTAAATTTGCTTTAGATCAGTCTTGCTTGAGCAGCAGCAGCATGAGACATTTTTGTTGTAATAATTTGACATTTTTGTGTGGCTTCTAGTGTATTTTCTTATAAGAATTCTGAGTATAAGTGAACTGCTTTTGACATATAGTTTTTCATGTGCATCCTATCAGCAGCAGCAGTTGAAGAACATACATACTGGAAACCCCCACCGAGCTTTTTTTTAATCCACATACGGAACTAGAGTTTTTTTAATAAAAGAGGACTGTATCAACCATTATAATAGCAGCAGTTTTGTGAAAGAATACTCTATGTGAACTGCTTTGATAGATTGTTTTTTACGTGTATCCTAGCTACAGCAGCAGTTTGAAGCAATATACATACTGAAAACAGACTACTGAGAACTGCATATTGTTGATAGATAGAAACCAAGGTTCTGCGTTCATAATTAACAAAGTACATCATCAAGCAAACTAACGCAACATAAGCAAACATTGTCCCAAAGCAAACTACAACGAAAGCAAACTAATCTACATACGCAGAAGGAAACTAATCGAGCACTTGCGACAGTAATCCTTGGCTTTCAGCATCTGGCCTGCTTCACCAGTTCCACCCGTTGGAGTTGGAGGTGGAAGTTGATCCCCCCTTGCCCCCCACCCTCCAGGATGACCTCGGGCGCTTCCTGGTCTTCTCTGTTTCAGTGCGCGCGAGGCCTTTCTTCATTGTGGTGATTCGGTTCCATACCTCGAACGTAGTGTAGGCGTCCTTGGCAGCATACTCGATGTGCCTCGTGCTGAGAATCGAAGTCCACAGGCTGTGGTCGTGGTCTGACATCTTCATCTTCATGTCTGCGTACTCGTCGTCGATGGTGGCAGCAGCTACATCGCCAAGCGAGTCCAGTGGCTTCGTTCCATCAGGCACCCTCCAGTTCGTCTGGATGTCGACGAAGTTGGGGATGTGGAGGTTGCAGCGTGAGAGCTTCTCCTTGTCCTGCTCGATGGCGAAGCCAGCGAACTCGAACCTAAGGAAAGTGAACCGCAAGTTATACCTTTCGGAACTGCATACATAGGCATATAGAACTGCAACACGTACTCGGCAGAGAGAATTGCTTACCTTGGGTCGCCGAGGAACCTGTCGAAGGGGATGCATCTCTCTCCCAATGTACCACATACCTGGAAAAGAAGCACTGGGTGGTACTTGCCGATGGATAGTTGAACCAGGGCCGCTCTACTCTTGTTGGGTGTGTACTCCACGTCGATGCCGACGATCTTCTGGCGGCGCCGCTGGAGAACTGTCTTGAACTCTTCGACGTACGTCGCCATGGCGTCGACGTCGGTGGTGTAGATCACTTTCAGCTTCGTCTTCCCATGCGCATGCACGTCGTCGTAGGTCCTGGTGAACCCCATGGCTGCAAAGAGGAGGAAGAGGAGGAGGAAGGGGCAGCGTCGTGTGTTTGTGCGGACGGTCTGGTTGATGGAGCGCGGGATTTAAATCGGAGCGGCAGCAACTTCTGCCGAGGCCACGATCTCGTCCCCCAACCGTGTTGGCGATCGTGGGTTCGTGATGATCGTGGCCTTCGCGCGGCGTGCAACCGGCCGGATAGGGGAGCGGGGGCGCGGCGCTTCGGGCGATAGTGGGCGTATTTATTTTAGGGCAGGCGAACCGAATCGTTTCCCATAAGCGAACTGCATCGCTTCAGAAGCGGAATCGTATTCCGTAAGCGAACTGCATCGCTTCAGAAGCCGAGTCATTTTTCCGTAAGCGAACTGCATCGTGTTACAACACCGAGACATTTTTTATTTTTTGTCTATGACCTGTGGGCCTGTCGGTCGGCCTTTTATTCATTAAGTCTCTCTTGCAGCCCCCCTTGCCCCCTTCCGCTTCCTCTCCCCCGCGCCCGCACAGAAATCCCCCCCCCGCCCTCGTGCTCTCGTGGTGGAGAGCGACGACGCCCGCAGCCGCCGCCGTACGTAGGGGCTCTCTCGTGGTGGACAGCGTCGACGCCCACAGCCGCCGCCGTCCGTAGGGCGCTTCCTCCGCCGTGGCCGTCCGCACCCGCCTCGTCTGGCCGTCACATCGTCCCACGGTGAGCCCCAAATCGCCCCCAATCCGTTCCAGATCTTGTGCTAGGTTTATTTTTCGAGCCAGCATTCTCTTCTTAAGGTTGTTTTGTATTCTTGAAATTGCAACGCCCTATGGATTGAAAGTTTTTCTCTGCCTGCTTTTGGGGTTTGCTGTCTAGGGTTTAATTATTATCCCTTGCTGATTGGAGGCACAACATGGCTTCTTCCTCCCCAATTGATGCGTCACCAGTTAGAACGGCTTCCCCATCTGGTAACTACATCAAAGTGAACTGCATTTTTCATTCAGGGTCAATTTAATTCTTTTGTTGAACGAAATAGTGCACTGCATCTTAGATTCCTTTTTAGCAAGGCCCATTTTTTCAGACGTGTGGCAAACTGATATGAACTGCCTCAAGTTAATTGTTTTTACTTTTTGGAAGGACATTAAGTTACTTGTTATGTTTTAATTGTTAAACATAAACTGCTAAAAGAGCACTGCATTTTGGACATTGCTTTGTATTTTTTTTGTCTATCCACTATGCGGTTGCCAAATTGATATGAGCCGCATTAAGTTTTAGTTTTTGCCTCTCACATAACTGCATGGATTTGTTTTGTTTTTGTTGGGGAACGTAGCAGAATTCAAAAAAATTCTACGCTTTCACCAAGATCCAACTAAGGAGACATCTAGCAACGAGCAAACAAGAGTGCATCTACATACCGTTATGTAGATCGCGTGCGGAAGCTTTCGAAGAAGCGTGGATGAAGTAGTCGTACTCTTCGCGTTCTTTGTCACCGATGATCTAGCGCCGAACGGACGGCACCTCCGCGTTCAACACACGTCCGGTACAGCAATGTCACCTCCTTCAGATGGGGGAGAGGCGCCAGGGCAAGGGTGCGGCTGCCCTCTCCCCCCCCCCCACATATATATAGGGGGCCAGGGGGGTGCGCCAGCCCTACAGATGGCATCTGCAGGGTGGGGCGGCGGCCAGGGGGGGAGTCCTTGCCCCCCAAGGCAAGTGGCGCCCCCTCCCCCTAGGGTTTCAACCCTAGGCGCATGGGGAGGAGGGCCCATGTGGTGCGCCAGCCCATTAGGGCTGGCCACTTACCCTTTGCGGCCTAGGGTCCCCACTAGGATGGGTGGCCCCACCCGGTGGACCCCCGGGGCCCCTTCGGTGGTCCCGGGACACTCCCGGTGACCCCCGGAGATCACCCGATGGCCGAAACTGGACTTCCTATATATCATTCTTTACCTCCCGACCATTCCGGAACTCCTCGTGATGTCCGGGATCTCATCCGGGACTCAGAACAACTTTCTGGTTTCCACGTGCATGTATCTCTACGACCCTAGCATTACCGAACCTTAAGTGTGTAGACCCTACGGGTTCGGGAGACACGTAGACATGACCGAGACCACTCTCCGGTCAATAACCAACAGCGGGATCTGGATACCCATGTTGGTTCCCACGTGTTCCTCGATGATCTTCATCGGATGAACCACCGTGTCAAGGATTCACTCAATCCCGTATGTTATTCCCTTTGTCCATCGGTACGGTACTTGCCCGAGATTCGATCGTCGGTATGCCCGATACCTTGTTCAATCTCGTGATGGCAAGTCTCTTTACTCGATCCGTAATCCATCATCCCGTGACTAACTACTTAGTCACATTGAGCTCATTATGATGATGTCTTACCGAGTGGGCCCAGAGGTACCTCTCCGTCATACGGAGTGACAACATTCTAGTCTCGGTTCGTACCAACTCAACAGACACTTTCAGAGATACCCGATGCGTACCTTTATAGCCACCTAGTTACGTTATGACGTTTGGCACACCCAAAGTATTCCTACGGCATCCGGGAGTTGTACAACCTCATGGTCTAAGGAATAATTACTTGACACCGAAAAGCTTATGCATTACGAACTATACGATCTCGTGCTATGCTTAGGATTGGGTCTTGTCCATCACATCATTCTCCTAATGATGTGATCCCGTTATCACTGACATCACATGTCCATGATCAGGAAACCGTGATCATCTGTTGATTAACGAGCTGGTAACTGGAGGCTCACCAGGGACTCATTGTGGTCTATATATTCACACATGTATCGCTGTTTCCGTACAATACAATTCAAGCATGAATAACAGACAATTATCATGAACAAGGAAATATAATAATAATACTTTTATTATTGCCTCTAGGGCATATCTCCAACAGTTTTGTATATCTAAGCGCACTTCTTTTTTATATTTGGTCAATTGGTCACTGAACGAATCAGTGCACTGCATCATATATCCCTTTACCAATGTCCATTTTCAGACACGCGTCAATATGATATTCAAGCGACATGAACTGCATTTTAGGTTTACTGTTATGTTTTAATTGTTAAACATAAACTGCTGGAAAAGAGCACTGCATTTCTACATTTTTGTGTTTCCAAGTTGATATGAGCTGCATTAAGTTTAGGTCTTCCTCTCACACACATATCTTTCTTATGTTTTTTCACCCACAGTTTTATCTCCTGGTGGGTCTGGGGGTGGTGGTGTTAACTATTTGATTACACGTTATTTCACAGCCAATGTGTTCGGTGGCGGTACATCTGATCAGGGCAGCATTCTAGCTGAATTGAGTGAAACCCAGTCGCAATCTGTTGATGGCACAGAGCCAGTTACACAGGATTGGATGGTCCCTGATCAGATTGCTTCCGATGTTGAGAGGAGAAGGCAGAAAGCGATTGCGCTCGGTAATACTTTCGTGAAGGCTCATAGGGCGAAGCAAGTAAAGTTTGAGGAGGGTAAGGAGATAGGAAGGAGGATTGCAGATTCAAGGAAGTCTGCTAAGTTTGCCTCCGCAAAGAATCCTGTGAAGAGGAAACTCAACACTGTTGCAGAGCAAGGTTTAAGTTCTCCACGCCGGAGCCCGCGTGTTGATTACTCAAAAAGACCTAATTACACCGAGGTTGATGTGGGTGGGATTCAAGGAAAGCGGAGACGCGCGGACGATCACTCTGGTGTTGATTCTGAGCGTCGATCTAAGCTTGCGCGGGAAAATGCAGCTGAAGAAGCTCTGGACAGTGATTCTGATGAGGAGGATGTTGATGTTAGTAAGGTATACGCTGTTTATTTACTTTTTCTTCTGTTTTTTTAAGTTGTTTTGGCATGAGTTTGCTGATGTGAACTGCATTTTTTATTCTTTTTTTTGTAGACTGGTAAGAGTACGAAGAGGAAGAGGTCTGAAGATGATGTTGCGCATGAATGGCATTTCAACAAGACTGTTCGGCTGTCCATTCCAAACGTAATCAAAGCTGTCGCTTTGCTGGGTGAGGCGCACAGAACTTTGGTGCGGCAAGCAGGTTTTGGCATTGTCTTTGACCTGAAATTAGAGAAGAATGTTTCTCGTGTTTTGATGTGCAAGCTGATGGGAAAGATCGACCCTGACACGATGAGATTGGACTGCGGGCCAAACAAGGTTCTGGAAATCAATCGCAAGGCTGTCCATCACATTTTTGACTTCCCTGTGGGTTCTCACACTACTCCCAGGCCTGCTGCCAGCGGCCATGATGATTCGCTGACTAATCTGAAGGATGAACTCGGTTTCAACCGTTCCCGTAGCATAGATGCGAAGGACCTGCTTATCTTACTTCGCACGCTGGCTGCGGACCCTGCGAAGGTTAATAAGACGGTGAAGGTTTTTTTCTCATTGTTTTCCAGTGCTTGCTTTGTCCCAGCCCCGCAACTCGGTTGTCCAAGGTAGCTGCTATGGTTGAAAACTTGGATATTGCATCTATGGCTAGCATGGACTTTTGTCAGCTTGTTGTCGACGAGCTGCAGGCCGCTGTGTACAAGTGGAATTCTAAAGGGAGCAAGCAAAACTACGCTGAGGGTTGCACCATCGTACCCCTGTTCATGTACCTGGATTCGTTGAATCTTCGAAAAGTATCGGTTATGGATAAACGCACTCCACGCGCCGCAATACAGTCCCATGTGCAGTTGAAGAAGATTCACAACGCCGACATCATTGTCAGGGGAAAGATACACCTGGACTCTTACAAGTTTGGCAAGCTACCGGTGAGTGCATAGCCATCCTTTGTTTTTGTTTTTACTCCTTTTTTTCGCGCATGCTAAATGTGAACCTCTTATGTACTTTTTTTTGTGAACTGCATCTCTTTTTTTTTTGTTAATTTTTTCAGTGGAAGGCGGAAGCGGACATTGTGTACAAGCGGACTGCAGTTGCCGAAGCGCCTGAAATTTTTTGTGAGCCTCTTGCTAGGGCGGCTCCAATTCGACGGGATCGTGGTTTTGCTAGGGCGGCTGCTGGAGGTTTTTCTGGCCATGCTTCTGCTGATCGTAATAAATTTGTTCAGGTCGATGAGCTTCTCGATAGGGTCATCAATATAACTAGTGATTTCCCAACATCCGGTTCCAGGATGAGGAATATTGCCGTGTTGTTTCCTGAAGGCAAAGGCCCTTCTGAAGCAGAAATCGAGGCCGCTCATAACTTTGACCGTGGGCAGCTTGAATTCCTTAAGCAGACTATAACGAATATCAGATCTTCATTCATTCAGTTTAAGCAGTCTCAGGATGACAGGTGTGCTACGTATGAGCAGGAAGCGGATGCAATTGTGAAGGAAATGAACAGGCATGAAGATGTTGTCCGGCCTTCTTTGCCCGACCCCGCAGATGTGGATGTATGTCTTTTTCCATATGTGAACAGTTTTTTTACCCATATTTGTTATCTATTTTTTCTGTGTGTTTGTGGCATTGACTATTTGTTTTTTGCATCCTTTTGTTCTTTTCGCAGTGTGTAGGAGAATCTTCTAAGGCTAACGCTTGTCGTGATGATGACCACCAGGACCACGACGGTGTTGATTCTGATTATTTGTTTGACAGGCCATTATCCCATGTTGACGAAGCTGCCAAAGACAATCCAATTGACGAAGTAGTCATCGACAAGGTTTGATTTCTTCCTAATTTTTTTGTTACAGTGAACTTCATTGTTTGATTTTTTGTAGTGTCCAAAACAAACAATAATTTTTTTTGCACCAGCAGTGGCAGCGAACTGCAGTTTTTAACTTTTTTTTTGTATTTCGTGCACCAGTAGTGGTAGTGCACTGCAGTTGTTGTTTAGAGAAGAAGCCTCATCTTTTTTTAGCAGTGGACTGCATGATCTGGTGTTGGCTTTAGTTGTAGAACTACATTTTCGATAATAGTTTTATTTATGTTTTAATGTTTTTTAGGATGTCGAATCAAACGTGGAGATACATGGGAAGGAGGCAGAGGGTGACGCTGGCAAGGACGAGGAGGCTGACAAGTGTAAAGGGATGGAAGGCGACGACGCTTCCCTGGTGAGTATAGAGAATTTTTGCATTTTTGTGTTTTATTTTTTATTTTTCGTGGGGCTTCACGGTCCGTTTTATTAGTGAACTGCATTCTATCTTTTTTGTGTAATGTGTTTTATTTTTTAACTCATCAAAACTGCGGATTAAATGTTGAAATCCAAGTGGAGCGCAACATTGGGGATGATAATGTGGAAGGGAGAGGAGAGGAGGAGCCTGATGCGGAGGTTGATAAGGCAGAAGGTAGAGAAGGAGGGGAGTGTCCTGTTGAGGCTGATAAGGCACAAGAGAGAGAAGGAAGGGAGGATATCCTGGATTGTGATAAGCATGAAGAGAAAGAAGGAGCTCCTGGTGTTACAGTTGAAGTTGCAGAAGAGACAGAAGGAACTCCCAGAGTCGGATTTGACGATGCGGGGACATCCGTTGGCATTGATGGTGTTGTTGGGCCTACTGTTTTGTTGGTTGGCGATGAGGTGCCTGAGAAATTTTGTTTCGTCCCTCGCGCCCCCGAGCAATCTGTTGGCAATCTGGCTTTCCCAGCCGATACAACCAAAGTCCCAGCTGAGACAGTTTCGATTGATTCTGAAGAGGAACAGCCAAGACTCTCTCAGGACATGAGCAATCAAGCGCCGCTTGACGATGATATTACCGGGCTGGAGCACTTCACGCTCGACGAAGATGTATATGAGCAGCCGCAGGAAGTTTATTCTGAAACCGAAGGTAAGCGAACTGCATTATTTTTGTTCTTTTCCCGGGGGCGAAATGGACCGTGTGTGTTTTATTATGTGATATCGTTCCCACTCTGTATGCAGATGAGGAATTACCTGTTATTACTCCTTCAAGGGTTGATCCAGCTCTTATGAGAAGATACAATGAGTTACATGACGTTGTTACGAGGGCTAGGAGGGACAAGAAGAAGAAGTATGACATTTTTTGTCTTACGCCCCGGTTATTTAATATGTTATTATTTCAGGGACACCCATCTTATCACTTTTTGCTGGGCTTTTTTCTTCTTGTCTGAAGGCATCTAGTTGCGTTCAAGGACGAGTTTGGTGATATTATTATCGGTCAGGTTGGCAAATCTTTTTGGTCGTATGGAACGCTGAGCACGCGCCTCGCAAACATTGGCGTCTCTATGCTAGCTGAGAGGTTCAAAGGATCTCAAACGATGATTGTCCCGTACAACCAATGTGTAAGCATTTTCATTAATTTATATTTTATCCCCTCGTCCAATTTTTTTTTGTGCTATAAGCATTTTCATTAACTCTCTGGTTTTGTCTTTTTTGCAGAATTCCATTTGGAACGGCGGTGCCACAAATAGGGCTTTGAAAAAGATGTTTTCTTCAAGCGCAGAGGAACGTGTGGACAAGAAAAACTTGGTGACGCATCTTGACCATTTTTCGTCATCTTGAAAATAAGTTTTCTGTTTTTTCTATTTTTTCTCATCTGGTTTGTTTTATTCTTTTTTTTATTTCAGATTATGTTTGCAACATTTGACCCTCCTCCCGCAACAATGAAGGACGCGATAGGCCACTACTGCTTGGTCACTTTGAACCTGCGAGAGAAGCGTTTTGAGCTTCTCGACTCATTGAACGAAGGCGACAGCGCTGCTGCAAATCTTGTCTTCAGGAAAATGGTCAGGAACATCAAAAAAGTCTGGAAAGATGGCAGCGCAAGCTGCGATGAGCCGTTGAACCCTCCCACCCTTGACGGCTTTGCGCTGACTCATATTAATGTCCCGCAACAGGGAAACGGGTTTGTACATGTTCTCCTTTTTTTCTTTTTCATCCTTCAGTTTTTTTGTTGTAAGTGAGCTGCATTGTTTTTACTAAATTAGAAGCACCTTTTCCCTTGAGCGAACTGCATTACTAATGTGTTATTGGTTGTTCTCCCTCAGTTTCTTGTGTGTATGGAGCTGCATTGTTTTACTAACATCAGTAGCACTTTCATTACTGAGTGAACTGCATTAGTAATGTGTTTTGTGTTGGTTTTCTTTGCAGGCATGATTGTGGATTTTACATGTTCCAATTCATGCAGACCTGGGATGGTGAAACGATTGCCAAGTTTGGGAAGGAGCACATTGGCTACATCAGGAAGGCTATGCTCTATAGTTGGCTGACCTCGTCGCATTGCTGTCTGGACCTGACATCACTTTTAATTTTTAAAGAAGGTTATTACATTTTTTTCAGTCACACACCTTTTTTATTAAGTGAACTTCATTGGTACAGAGAGGGGAGGTCCACTACTTTTGTTAAGCTTTTTAGTAGAACCCCATTCGCGTGTTTAAAATGACTTTTCCTTAGGGAACTTGATTATTCTTTTTCATTTTGCTCATCATCCATTTTTTTGTGCAGACTTTGACGAAGGCGCACACCAAGGTGGTATTTCCTTGTTTGAAACTCAGGTTCACACTCCAACTATTCAAAAAGTTGTCCTTGATGAACCCCCCGTTAAGGTTGTGAAAGAACCTGTGTGTAAGAGGTTGAGGAGTGGCGCCGGCACTTCGAATGAAAAAGCTCTTGAGAACTCTCCTGTCAATGTCAAGCATGGGAAGAAAGCTGTGAGCCCTCCTAATGCTGAAGATAGTGATGATGATTTTGAGAGGCCACCACCAGTGCCTAGGAGGACCAGGAGCGCAGCTGTGGAACGCCCGACGGACAGCGAGGCACTAATTCTATCAAATAAGAGGCATGTGCAGAAGCCATCAAAGTTTCGATCTCCTGTACAGAAGTTGAATCCTGCGAGATTCAGCTATCTTGCGGAGATGAGGAAAGTCTTGCAACTCATCACGAGCACACAATTCAGGCAGAAATACAGCGAGTCAGTTCTTTTTTCGTTAGTTTTTTCTATTTTTTGATTTTTAATGTGTGTAATGTTCTTCTGTGTTTTTGCTTTTGTGCTACTAACCCCCCCCCCTCACCTTCGTCGTTTCTTTTGTGCAGGTGCGCGCTTTTCATGCACAGGAATCCTATCGAAGTCTACACCGTGACTGTGGACTACATGTTCTTAACTTTCACCAAAGGTGGTTTTATGGACTCGGAATTGATGGATCATATCATCAGGTACTGGAAGAATGACGAGCGTATGAACGTGGTTTATCGATCTGGCGAATGCGTTCTGCTGTCCCCTTTGTTTATCACGGTATTTCTCTTTTTTCTTTTTTTTCTTTTTTTTTCTGCTCGAGTGAACTGCAGTAAATAGTGTATAATAATTTGTTTTTAGAATGTATTGAACTGCATACAATTTTTTGTGTGTTTTAACCCATGCATCTCAAACGAAAGAAATTTATGGTGAGAATTTGCGAAATGCATACTGTTTTTAGAGAAGCGTGATCCGTTTTTTTATTAAGCGTCGGAGCGAACATCTTAAGGTGAACTGCATTAACGTTCTTTTGTGAATTACCCACACGCAGTATGTGCTTCAAATGAATGATCACGCGGATAGAGATGAAGATGGAAATGTTGTGTTGCCTTTTGTCCACGGCAAGTTTAACGTCGAAGATGCAGCAAAGCAGTTCGAACTTTATGTTCGTGATGATGAGAACCTTCTTGATTGCAAATTAGTAAGTTATCAGATTTGCTTTTGTTCAGCCTTTTTGTATTTATTTCTCTCCCAATATTTTCCAGTAATCCTTTTTCACTCATCAAACCCATAACAAATTTGATGAAACAAAATCAGATTCTGTTACCACGGATGAAAGACCAGCATTATTCGCTATACACGATGAATAGGCACCGCGAGACCCTTGACATTCATGACACTAGGAGGTACAGCGGACCGGTTGATCAAACGACGAGGTGGCATAAGTCTGAATACCACAGCGACCGCACTGAAATGGTAAAAAATTTCCTTTTTCACCTTTCTTCTTTTTTTCATGCGTGCGCGTGTTGAACAATATTTGTTGTGATGTGTATTTTTTTTCCACCAGATGATCAGGATGACTGCATTGTTGAAGAAGGTTTATGGAGAAAAGGAGTATAAGAGAAAGGAGTCTGTAGACTGGGTCGATGTTTCAAAGAAAGCTAGCTATTTGGGCACCCCTGAGTAGGGCCCCAACGAGTGCGGCTTTTATGTTCTGAAGATGGCTCAGTATTACGACGGCAAAACCTTTGTTGTGAAATTCGCAAAGCGTAGTGTAAGTATCTTCTTTTTAACCCAATAATAACTCCTCATTCCTTGATATTTTTTTTGTCAGTTTCTTTTTTGTAGATGATGTTGTATATTTGTTTATTTTATTTTTTTTCTTCATCGCAGGAAGCTGTTATTCAGGATTGGAAGGCTGAGTTTTTGTTCCAGATTCTGTTCCACCCAGAAAACATGGTCGTAGTCACCGAGTTCCCGGAGGATCTAAGAAATCTCTGCATTTCTCTTGGCTTTTCTCCAAGACTGGATTCGCAGGAGCAGGATGAGGCATAAATGATAGCAGATCTTTTTCTATGTGTGTTCATGTCTTTTTCGTGTGTGCTCCAGAACTTTCTGTAAACAGTAATGTATGGTCGCTGTGTGTAGTTCTCGATGCGCAAAACTGTTAACACCATGGTGTGTGCTTTTGTATATACCGGTCTAGTTAGTTTTTGTGTTTTTCTTTTCGTGGCAGACAGTGACAATGTCAAATATGTACATAATGGAGCTTTCAGCCAACTCCTCCTTGTGAGTTGTAACATGTTCGCAGCGCACTGCATTCTCTCATATGAGTAGCAGCCAAGTTTTTTTTAATATACGCATCCGCACTGCATCTCACCTTATCACAGAGGACTGCAAAGACGAATTCAACGTGTTTGTCGTCGAGTTTCAAAATTTTGTAAAGATTGTATTAGAAGACAGAAAATCAACCGTGTTTGCTAAGGGAGAGCTCAATTTTTTACATTTTTTGCACCAAGCGCACTGCACTGTGTACTCGAAGCGTACTGCACTGTAAGCTTTAAACGCACCACGCTCGCACTGCTCTGTACGTGAAGCCTAGTCTGACTCTATATTTTTTTCTTTCTAACTGCACTCTGTATTGATTCACGGTCATCTCAGATCCTATACGACGAAGAGAACTGCATTCTCAAAATGACATTCTGATCTCAGGGTTTTCATACAGAAGAGAACCGCATTCTGAGAATGACATTCTCATCCTGTTTCTTTCATATAGAAGAGAACTGCATTTTATCAAGCATACCCCCCCGCAGTACATTGGTCACAAAGTATGTATGGCACATGTTATATCTATTCATTTTTGAACTTCAGTATTACATGTTGAATTCTTTTTTTTTTGCAGTCCACTGAACACAAGCTATATATATTATATACGATACGATATATATAAAGGATGAAGTTAATATATTTTTAAAAATGTAAAACTGCATATGTGTTGATCTACGTCCTTTTCCTGCTGCTTCTTCTCAGATTGTGCACTGCATTTGTTTCAATGGTTGTTGCTGCTTTTGTCTTGCTATTGTTGTCCGCATTACCCCTCGTAACCCGACCATGCGACTGTGATGCTTGCCTACGCGCTGGATTCTGCGTTCTGTCTCTCCCATTCATTTTTGATGATGGTTCTTCGATGTCTTCATCTTCTTTTTTTTCTTCCTCGTCTTCTTCTTCTTCTTCCTCATCTTCCTCTTCGGTTTCATCAGCTTCGCTCGCTTCCTCGTTCTCTTCTCTGTCAGCATCTTCTTCGTCATCTTCTTCATCTTTTTCTTTTGTTCTATTTGGACAAGTTCTCGCGTTATGCTTCTCTCTCTTGTTGCAGACGCTACATAGTCTTCTCTTTGTCGTATCATCTTGTTGGTCAGCTCGGTGATTTGTGGTGGCATTTTCAGCCTGGATTTGTTTCAGCCTCTCCTTACATGTTCTTGAGTTGTGTCCCGCAATCTTATTGCATGATTTACACATCCTTACCCCAAGTGGTCTTCCTCCGCTGTCCAGTTCTGGCTCAGGCCTGCTATTTTTTTCAGGGCTTTTTTCATTTGTTGCAGCTTTTTTATTGGCTGATTTGCTCTCTTTCTTTCTCCCTTTTGTGTTTGAAACAGGCGGGGGAAGAATTGTGTCATCCATATTATGAATTGCACCATCAGCAGCATGTTCGCGCTCCTTTCCTTGTTCTTCACCCCGCGCATCCATGATCTTCTCTGCCTCTTCTTCTTCGTTTATTACGTTCACTTCTTGTATGAGTTCTCTCATCCCAGCTAAAGCTCCGTTGTACCCTCTATCCGATTTGACACCCCTGTTCGCCAGGTCCATGGCAGTTTCTGCAAGTAGTCTCCTATGGCAGAACATCGAACTCCCATCTGGAGCAGTTTGCTCATAGTCTCTGCGGTCAAAAGTTGGATTTTGGCGTGCGTTCCGTGTGTATCTCTTCAATATGTACTCTTCAGGTATCTTGTCCACCCGCAGCTGATCCAACATGCAAATGATGTGCACGCAGAACAGGCCTGCAGCAAAAGAAAATTTTTGGGTTATTCGTGCCAGCAAACTTCACATAAATAGGCAACATTTTTTCATTTTTTGGTTTTGTGAACTGCATTATAAATAGGTCCTGCGTCTGCTGCTATAGTGAACTTCACTAAGTATTTTTTTGTTTTCATCTCTTTTTTGCTACCAGCAATAAGTGAACTTCATTATGTTTTCTGTGTGCTTATTTTTTTGTTTTCCTGTCTCACTTACCTGTGTGTGTCCACAGCTTGCATTCGCATTCGTAGATACCGTTCGTCACATCAGCAACTACCTGGAACTCGTGTCTTGCCCAATCAAAATCATCAGACCGGTTGTAGTGGCGTACCAAATATTTCGTCGGGTTGTCAGTGGACTGCTCTGATCTGAATGCAGTGCTGCGGTAGTGCGTTTGCTTGAAGTCAGCAAAGACCGCCCTGGTGTAAATCTTGGAGAGCTGAACCTCAAAACCAAACTGAGTAGTAGTCTTTATTTCCGTTTGTGAAACAAAGAAAACCAGTTAAGTAGTTGTCTTTTCGCTGCAAAAATCAAGAAAGCGAGTAGTGTTTTTATTAATTGCTCATCCAGCTTAAAAACTTTGCTCTATTTATATACCTCGTTAGCTATGGTCTCCGCGTGCTCGACGCCCTTCCTTGTCTGGATGCACCTGTCCACCTGCGACGCAAAGATGTGTAGGTCGTGTCTTTCCTTGACAAAGTTCCTCTTCAAGATCCGGTTCATGCTTTCACTTCTTTGTGTCGACGTCATCCGTGCACAGAACACCTCCTTGTAGTAAGCCGATATCCATTATTTTCGGTCTGTCCAGAGCGCCTTCATAATCTCATCATTTTGCAGGTTATAATTTTCCATGAGCTCATGCCAAGCGCGTTCATACTCTGATGGTATCAGCGGGTGGTTGAGAACGGAGGTCAGCTCATCCTTGAATTTCTCATACGCTTTGTACAGCAAGGACAGGTGATCCTTGTATTTTTTTCAGTATATGCCAACGACATAACTTGTGCAGCGTGCCTATTAGCGTACTTTTTATCGCGGCATCCATGGAGGGGCATTGATCTGCATGTTTTTGAAAAAAAAACAAGCAGTGAGTTATTGAGAGAACTGCATATCCTTTTTCTGCTTTTTTTCTTTCTTTTTTTCATTGGATGCAAGAAATGGACTACAAAACTTGGCAGTGAACTGCATTGTTATTTAAATTCATTCTTTTATTCAGCATACCTGTGAGTATGCAGATTGGCCGCTTGTTGTTCATGCAACGCAAGAACGTCCGGAACACCCACTCGAAGGTCGGTATTGTTTCGTCTCTGATGAGAGCCACAGCGAATATTGTACTTTGGAGGTGGTGGTTGACTCCAACGAAGACAGCCAGAGGCATGTGGAACTTGTTGGTCTTGTAGGTCGTGTCAAATGTGACACAATCTCCAAAATCTTCGTACGATCCCCTGCAGCTCGCGTTCGCCCAGAATATGTTCCGCACACGGTTATCGACATCTTTGTCGTAATCATAGAAGAACTCCGGGTTTATTTGCTGCATCTTCTCAAAGAAAGCCAGGAGTTTCTTCACATCGTCCTCTGTTTCTCCCTCACGAATTGGTGCTTCCTGCAGTTCGAAATAATAATATACTTGCAGCATTAGGGACATACAGAAAATGCACAAAGCGAACTGCATGAAATAGACGAGATATCGTTTTTTGTTTTAGTGAACGTACCTGTTCACCCAGTCACGGCTGGTGCGCCCCATAAAGTGCAGCCCTCCTGACATCCTTGACAGGGTTGACATCATCTGCGTGTGCGTGAGGTTGTCGCTCTGCATGTCCTTCACTAGTTTATCGAGCAACGGATCATCCGTCTTATGCGAGTGCATGTGCAGAAGCATAGCCGGGCTGTCAATCATCCTGTGGTTGTGATTGAGCTCAATCTCTGCTATCACAAACACATCCTTGATTTTTTTCAATCTCATTCCCGCCTTGCAGCCAGTCCTCTTTGATGTTTTTTCTCGCATTCTGTCATAATCTGTGACAGTTTCTTTGCTTCTGCCTTCCTTTGAGCACACGATGTATCTGTTTATTCTGTATCCGCCGTTTTTGCGTGTGCCGAAGCCTGCATGCCTCGCATACGTGTTGTAGAATTCTCGCGCCGCATCTTGTGATGTGAACTGCATACCTTTCACAGGCACAAGGTCTGGGAGCATGTTCTCATCCTGCACACACACAATATGGAATGTTTTTTTTGTTAATGAGAATGCACAAGCTGAAAGAATGCGTAAGTGAACTGCAGTAGTTAGGCAAGGATGCTTACATGCGTGTACTGTTTTTCTTCTAACGGTGTTTGCAGCTCACCGATGTTTATTGGGCATGGAGGGGTGACAACAGATCTGTGTAATTTAGGATCGCGAGAAGGCAGGAGTGTTGAGAACTTTACTTTTTTGGTTGCTTGCGGCTCTCCTTGATTCTGCTTCCGATTCTTTTGTTGGGCAGTGGGCGGCCTTGGTGGAATTCCACTGTCTCTTTGTCGACGAATCGTTTGCTCATGAACTTGACGTACTTGCTGGGTTTCAACATTGGCTTGTGGAGGTGCTATATCATCCGTTCTGATCTGCTGGCCAAATGTTTCAAAGACACACGTGTACCTTGGCTGCATAACTGTTATGATTTGCTCTTCATCAACATCCTCCTCATCATCTTTCTGCGCGTGCTCCCCCATGAAGACCAGATCGTCGTCGTGCTCCTCCTCATCCTGCGGGTTTTTTTGTTTCACTGCCTTCTCCATCTCGAATGATGTTTGGTTCACTGTTTTCATCTTTATCCTCTACATCTTCCTCCACGGAGTACGCAGTTCTGTTTGTTGTGTTAAAGAAACCCCTAGGTATTTCAGGTGTTATCCATCCAGGCATCTCCCACTCTTCTCTTCCAATGCAGTTCAGGGGCTTTGGGTCGTAAATGATTCGAGGCATCTTCTGTTTTTGAGGCATAGTAATTTCCTGCACAGTATTAAGCCAAAGCTTTTTTTATGCACGTCAACAGTGAAATGAACTGCATCTTTCGTACTATATATCATTATATTTTTGCAACTGTAAGAAATTGCACTTCAATTTGTCATTCTACAGCAGGGGCACTGTTAGTTAACATGAAGAAACAATGCACTTCAGTTTTAGGCACAGCGCTCTACATATGTAAGTCATGGTGGACTGCAATTTTGAGCCATGTAGCATTTTTTATTTTTCGAAGTATCCTATTTTTGTTTTCTACTTTGGAGATACATGTGACTGCAGTCGACGCAAGAGGGGGGCACTGCATGGGGATAAAAACGGCACTGCAAACTGGATGTGGGGGTTGGGTATGTGATTTTCTTACATTATATACAGTTCCCTCCTTCTGCAGATGCAGCTCTGGCTGCTGTTGGCGTGCAGTCCACCTCCGCTGCAGGAACTCATGCGCTTTTTCAACCTTCGCCATTGTTGCGGGAGAAGGCTGGATGTGCACCATTGCAGTTCGCATCCACGACGAATGCGATGGAGTAGTCATCCTTGCAGTTCGCTTTCCCCTGTCATGCATAACTGAGGCTAGATGCTTCAGCGTCGGATCCCCCAGATGGTGTTGGGGCGAAGGTGAGGTGCGCGTCGCTTCCTAAACGACGTCGCGGAAATTTCCTCGCCGACGGACTGCATCGCCAGCCGCTTGGCGCGCGCTCCGCGGTACTGGGCGCGGAAGAAGGCGGGGAGGGGTGGGGGTAGCCGCCGGCCGCCGGAGCGCTGCCGCGCTAGGAGGCGGGGAGGGGTGGGGGTCGCCGCCGGCCGCCGGGGTGCTGGCGCGCTAGGAGGCGGGGAGGGGAGGGGGAGGACGCCGGCCGCCGGGGCGCTGGCGCGCTAGGAGGCGGGGAGGGGTGGGGGAGGACTGATGGCCTCTAACCCCTCGTTGGTTACCCCAAGTGGAAGGTGTAAGATGCAGTGTTGTGGAAGTTTTTCCCTTAGCAAAGATGCCAAGGATCGAATCCCCAGAGACTCCTAGGTTCAACAAGTAGGTGCCAACTGCTAACGGCGCGGATTAGCAGTCAACGTGGACCTGCACACAGATACAAATAACTTTGCTCCCAACGAGTACAGAGAGGTTGTCAATCCCTCCGGCCTTGTAGTTCACAAAGGATTAAACGCAAATGATAGTAGTGATAGATAATGTTTGCAATAGTAAGTAAAAGCGAAAAGTAAATAGCGGATGTGATCAATGATGGTAATATGGACCGGAGTCTCATGATGTTCACTAGTGATGTCTCTCTCCCAAAAGACGATAAAACAGCTATGTGAGGTGAACGAATTACAGCTGGGCAATTGACAGGACCACGAACGCAAACCAATGTTGATTACATTGCAAGAAAGGTTGAGGTTCAAAGCATGGGCAGTACGCCAAATTAAGTAGACCGAAATCCATCAATATCTACTACTAATCATCCACCTTGAGATATCTATCCAGAACATCTCGCTGGTATTAAGTTGCGAGTCCCACCCATAGTGTAAACTCAATGCAACAGACAACTGCATTAAAAGAACTTTGCGTAAAGTAAACAATCCTTGCACCCGCGGGCACAAGCACCGTTGTTTTCCCCCTTGTGGCAACATCACATCCCCTAGACTCATGTTTCTGTCACTCAAGCTAGTCATCGAGGGGCATGAACCCACAATCGAGCATAACGTTCCCTCTTGGAGTCACTACGTATTACTTGGCCAAAGCAATAAATAACAACGGAGAACATGCAAGAATTACTTATGAACATAAATATAAAAGAGGTAGATCAAATATATTACTCAAGATCAATCTGAACATAATCTCATAATCCATCGGATCCCAGCAAACTCATCATAGCAACAGCATAAGGATTACATATGTGCCTCGATCATGTAGGGCAGCTCACGAGGACTAATTAGTGAAGCACAAGAACGGGAGGAGAACATCACATAGCTACTGGTCATGGACTCATGGTCCATGGGAGACTACTCACAACTCATCCGGGAGGCGTCCATGATGGTGGAGAGGCTCCCGATGGTGATCCTCCCCTCCGGCAGGGTGCCGGGAAGAGTTCTCCTGGTGCTCCCGATCTTGGAAGCGGCGGCGGCGGCGGAACAGAGATGAGATCGCGAAAAAGAGTTCCCGTCCCGAGGGTTTCGAAGGACGCTCTAAATATATGCCGAAGGGGGGCACCAGACGGGGCTCGGGGGGCCCAGGCGCCCCCCCGGCGCGGCCCAGGGGGGGCGCGCCGCCAGGGCGCCTGGAGCCCTGATGCCCCCCCCCCGGGCTGTCCTTCAGGCGCAAGGTAGGTTCTGGAATGCTGATTTTTTATATAATTTTTCTGGATTTTTCCTGGCAGTTCTCGTAACGTGAAAACCTGAAATACAAAAACAGCCGAAAACAGAAACTGGCACCGGGGTGCACTAGATTAGTAGGTTAGTCCAAATATGATCAAAAGTGTATGGAAGTGTATGAATATCATAGCAATATCACCCAAAAGTGGCATGGAGCAAGCCGAAATTATAGATACGTTTTGGACGTATCAACATCCCCAAGCTTAATTCCTGCTCGTCCTCGAGTAGGTAAATGATAACAAGAATAATTTCTGTGGTGACATGCTATTAACCATATAGGACTTATTCATAGTCATATGACAAAAGCTTACTGAGACAATGATTCTATAGTAATTAAGTTGCCTCATGAGAAAATCACAAATGATTGAAAGTTTTACAATATGAAACTGAATCATCAAAAAGATTTGCAATGAACATGATGTGCAAATATGATAAAGTGATATCTAGCTTGCCCCCTTTAGTGATGCAAAACATAAATGCAGGGGCACCTTCAAGGTTTAAGTGATGACTAGATACAATGATTTCAAAATAAACGATATCACAATCATGCAAAAGACAATGCTACTTTGGGACAATGCACATTACACTCAGAATGACAATCATGCTCTCAGTAGTTGGTGCTTTTAAAAGAAGGTGGAGACTCAACATAAAAGTAAAAGAATGGTTATGTGCTAGAACTTTTTATTTTGAAAACATAAAAAAAAAATTGTCAACGGTAGTAGTACTTCATATGTGTCATGCATAAGACATCCTACAAGTTGCAACCCTCATGCATCGAATACCAATAGTGCTCGCACCTTGTCCTAATTAGCTCGGATTTCCATGGGTTATCATTGCATTACATATGTTTTAACCAAGTGTCACAAAGGGGTACCTCTATGCCACCTGTACAAAGGTCCAAGGAGATAAATCGCATTTGATTTCTCGTTTTTGATAGATCTCAACTTGAGGACATCCATACCGGGACAACATAGAAAATAGATGATGGACTCCTCTTTAATGCATAAGCATATTCTCATAAGAGATTGAGGATTAATGTCCAAGCTAAAACTTCCACCATGATACATGGCTTTGGTTGGCGGCCCAATGTTCTTCTCTAACAATATGCATACTCATTCAACCCATGGTAAATCACCCTTACTTCAGACAAGACGAACATGCATAGCAACTCACATGATATTCAACAAAAGTGTGACAGTTGATGGCGTCCCCAGAAACATGGTTACCGCTCAGCAAGCAACTTATAAGAAATAAGATACATAGGCAACATATTCTTTACCACAATAGTTTTTAAGCTACTTTCCCATGAGCTATGTATTGCAAGGTTAGTCTGCTTAGTACAGGTGGAGGTTAGCAAAAGACTGGGAGCGACCAACTAAGAGAGCAATGATGGTCATAATCATGCAGAGCGACAAAGCAATATTGAATCAGGCATGGTAGTTATATCGCTACTCAGAAATAAAAGATCATCAAGGCTTGACAGACTTTCTTTACAGTCTTAAATATGCGTGAGCATACGCCAAGTCAATCAAAATAAATTCTTGAAGGAAGATATTACTAAACCATACCACATCATAGGCAAACAAATCAAGTTGGTACTCCAATAACACATTGGGAATCCCCCAGCTATTTGAGATTAACCATAAGAAACCTGAACTACTAAGCACCATTATGCACGTAGCATCTTTATCATAGACATATTAACCAATGCAACGGAAGCAAACTCTCTTAATAAGATAAGCATGATAATTAAAGAGAGTTCAAGCAACCAACTAAACAAAAGCTCTTTGAAAAGATAACCATGAATACTAAGAGCAGAGCATGATAGTAGCTATTAAAAGACAAAGAACACACACAGCAAAGATAGGCATGAAAATTCTATGTTATGTTCTAGGTAGAAGTGGAGCGTGTTTCTCTCCCACATAAAGAAAGCTGAGTTCCGACTCGTTATGAAAAACTAAAAAGAAAACTAAAAGCAAGACACTCCAAGCATAACACTTAACACATGAAGTGATAAAAATATAGCGAAACGAAAGACGAACTGATAATGTTGATGGAGAAGGGGATGCACGGGGGCATCCCCAAGCTTAGACGCTTGAGTCTCCTTGAATATTTCTTGGGGGTGCATGGGGGCATCCCCAAGCTTGAGCGCTTGACACTCCTGAATCTTTTTATCATCTTCCCTCGCACACTTGAAAACTCCCTTCATACATAACTCATCATAATCTGATTAGCGAGGTTAGTACCCTTAATAAAATAATTATACCTTGCTGGAAATAAAGATATTCTTGAAGTTTTACTGTTTCTCACGATTGCCAAAAGGTTTTTGCAAAGAAAAAGCAAGCTCTTGATTTGCAAAATGAAGGAAAGGCAAAACAGGACAGAATCTGTGAAAAACAGAACATCAGATAGTAATTGATTTGTTCGGGGCACTTCTGCAACTCAAATCAAAAAACTCAGAACAGATGCACGAAAGACAATTATATAGAGAATGTTGTCGGAAAAATTCAGACCAAAAAGATGATCTGGTGATTTTATACAAATTTTTCTATCCAAGGACAGAATCTGTTTCCTGGACAGCACCTCACAACTTTTGAACTTTCTAGCAATCAGAGGCTATACTTGGCACAAATATGAAAAGCAAAGATACAATGATGATGCTACAGCAGTAAACAACATCAAGACACAACAAAAGCAAAATAAATTTATTCATTGGGCTGCCTCCCAAAAGCGCTTTCTTTTATGCCTTTAAGCTAGGCATAATGCATAGAGATCAAGTTTTATCAAGAGTAAAAGAATAGCTAGCCCGTACAACGGACTCAAAAGGTAACTTGATCTTCTTTCGAGGGAAGTGTTCCATCCCTTTCTTGAGAGGAAACTGAAATTTTATATTACCCTCTTTCATGTCAATGATAGCACCAACGGTGCGTAAAAAGGGACGTCCCAAAATAATTGGACATGAAGGATCACATTCAATATCCATAATAGTAAAATCAACGGGAACATAGTTATCATTAACAACGATAAGAACATCGTCGATCCTCCCCAAAGGTTTCTTTATGGAAGAATCAACGAGACGAACACCAAAAGAACAAGAATCAAAAGGTTTCAATTTAAGCATATCATATATTCTTTTGGGCATAACAGAGGTACTAGCTCCAACATCACATAATGCATAGCAAGAGAAGTCATTCAATTTAATTTTTATCATAGGATCCCAACCATCTTCTAGCTTTCTAGGTATGGAGGCTTCTACCCTAAGTTTCTCCTCCCTAGCTTTGATGAGAGCATTAGTGATATGCTCTGTGAAGGCAAGGTTAAGCGTGCTAGTGCGGGGGTCTCTAGACATCTTGTGAAGGAAATCAATAACTTCGGCAAGAGTGCAATTATCAAAATCAAGGTCATTAGCATCAAGTAAAGTGGTAGTGGTGTCCTTTAGGTTCACATGTTTGGTAGTTTCTATAGTCATAGCATCACCATTAATAGGTCCATTGGGACCAGGAGTACATTGGGTGCTAAGAGTTTGGATATCCTCAACAACTTGGATAGTAGCAACAGTGTGGTGGGTAGGAAGGCTCTTAATTCTATCTTCTTCCTCCCTTTCTCTAGCCCATCTTTCTTTAAGTTTAGCCATCATCCTAATATTTTCATTAATTTGCACTTGAATAGCATTTATAGGAGTGACTTCCCTCTCCTCAAGAGGAGAAGTTTTAATATTTAGCAATTTTACCTCATTGGCTAAATGGTCTACCTTAAAAGAAAGATCATCTAGTTTATGTAGTTTTTCTTCTACACTCTTATTAAAGGCTTTTTGGGTAGTGATGAAATCTTTAAGAATAATCTCTAGTTCAGTAGTGGAGTTCTTGGTGATAGGATAAGCATTGTTGTTCCCATAAGAATTAGAGGGGAACGGTCTAGTATTGTTACCAAAGTTACTCCTATAAGCATTGTTGTTAAAATTGTTTCTAGAGATAAAGTTCACATCTACTTGTTCTTGAGCAATCAAAGAATTTAAAGGAACATCACGAAGATCAACAGAAGATTGCTTAGAAAGTAGAGACATGATTAAGTCAACTTTTTCATTTAAGGAGGAAATCTCCTCGACAGAGTTTACCTTCCTACCTGTTGGAGCGCGTTCGGTGTGCCATTGAGAATAGTTGGTCATCATCTCATCGAGAAGCTTTGTGGTAGCACCAAGTGTAGTTGACATAAAAGTTCCTCCCGCGGCCGAATCTAACAAGTTCCGCGAGGTAAAGTTCAAGCCTGCATAAAAAGTTTGGATAACCATCCAAGTAGTCAAACCATGAGTAGGGCAGTTCTTGATAAGATATTTCATACGTTCCCAAGCTTGGGCAACGTGTTCATTATCCAATTGTTTAAAATTCATTATGTTACTTCTAAGTTGGATAATTTTAGCAGTTGGATAGTATTTTCCGATAAAAGCATCTTTGCACTTGTCCCATGAATCTATGCTATTTCTAGGCAAAGATTGAAACCAAATTTTAGCTCCTCCTCTAAAGGAGAAAGGAAAAAGCTTAAGCTTAACAATATTACCATCTATTTCTTGGTACTTTTGCATATCACAAAGTTCAACAAAGTTGTTCAAGTGTAAAGCAGCATCATCTCCAGCACCGGAGAATTGATCTTTCATGACTAAGTTCAGTAAAGCAGGTTTAATTTCATATGAAGGTGCTGAAGTGGCAGGTGTAGTGATAGGTGTGCTGATAAAGTCATCGTTGTTGTGACTAGTGAAGTCACACAACTTGGTGTTCTCGGTGGAACCCATAGTAGCAAGCAAGCAAGATAACTATTTTTGTGATTTTCGATAAAAGATACTAAAGCAAAAACTGAAAGGTAAACTAACAAGACTAAAAAGCAAAGGTAAAAGATAGCATGCAACTCCCCTATCCTGAAGAGTGGAGTCCCCGGCAACGGCGCCAGAAAATACTCCTTGATGGCCTCTAACCCCTCGTTGGTTACCCCAAGTGGAAGGTGTAAGATGCAGTGTTGTGGAAGTTTTTCCCTTAGCAAAGATGCCAAGGATCAAATCCCCAGAGACTCCTAGGTTCAACAAGTAGGTGCCAACTGCTAACGGCGCGGATTAGCAGTCAACGTGGACCTGCACACAGATACAAATAACTTTGCTCCCAACGAGTACAGAGAGGTTGTCAATCCCTCCGGCCTTGTAGTTCACAAAGGATTAAACGCAAATGATAGTAGTGATAGATAATGTTTGCAATAGTAAGTAAAAGCGAAAAGTAAATAGCGGATGTGATCAATGATGGTAATATGGACCGGAGTCTCATGATGTTCACTAGTGATGTCTCTCTCCCAAAAGACGATAAAACAGCTATGTGAGGTGAACGAATTACAGTTGGGCAATTGACAGGACCACGAACGGAAACCAATGCTGATTACATTGCAAGAAAGGTTGAGGTTCAAAGCATGGGCAGTACGCCAAATTAAGTAGACCGAAATCCATCAATATCTACTACTAATCATCCACCTTGAGATATCTATCCAGAACATCTCGCTGGTATTAAGTTGCGAGTCCCACCCATAGTGTAAACTCAATGCAACAGACAACTGCATTAAAAGAACTTTGCGTAAAGTAAACAATCCTTGCACCCGCGGGCACAAGCACCGTTGTTTTCCCCCTTGTGGCAACAGCACATCCCCTAGACTCATGTTGTTGTCACTCAAGCTAGTCATCGAGGGGCATGAACCCACAATCGAGCATAACGTTCCCTCTTGGAGTCACTACGTATTACTTGGCCAAAGCAATAAATAACAACGGAGAACATAAATATAAAAGAGGTAGATCAAATATATTACTCAAGATCAATCTGAACATAATCTCATAATCCATCGGATCCCAGCAAACTCATCATAGCAACAGCATAAGGATTACATATGTGCCTCGATCATGTAGGGCAGCTCATGAGGACTAATTAGTGAAGCACAAGAACGGGAGGAGAACATCACATAGCTACTGGTCATGGACTCATGGTCCAAGGGAGACTACTCACAACTCATCCGGGAGGCGTCCATGGTGGTGGAGAGGCTCCCGATTATGATCCTCCCCTCCGGCAGGGTGCCGGGAAGAGTTCTCTTGGTGCTCCCGATCTTGGAAGCGGCGGTGGCGGCGGAACAGAGATGAGATCGCGAAAAAGAGTTCCCATCCCGAGGGTTTCGAAGGACGCTCTAAATATATGCCGTAGGGGGGCACCAGACGGGGCTCGGGGGGCCCAGGCGCCCCCCCGGCGCGGCCCAGGGGGGGGGGGCGCCGCCAGGGCGCCTGGAGCCCTGGTGCCCCCCCCCCGGCTGTCCTTCGGGCGCAAGGTAGGTTCTGGAACGCTGATTTTTTATATAATTTTTCTGGATTTTTCCTGGCAGTTCTCGTAACGTGAAAACCTGAAATACAAAAACAGCCGAAAACAGAAACTGGCACCGGGGTGCACTGGATTAGTAGGTTAGTCCAAATATGATCAAAAGTGTATGGAAGTGTATGAATATCATAGCAATATCACCCAAAAGTGGCATGGAGCAAGCAGAAATTATAGATACGTTTTGGACGTATCAAGGACGCCGGCCGCCGGTGCGCTGGCGCGCTAGGAGGCGAGGAGGGGTGGGGGAGGACGCCGGCGTCGGGGCGCTGGCACTAGGAGGCGGGGAGGGGAGGGGGAGGGGTGTTAGGAGAATAAGGTTTTTGTTAGGAGAATAAGGTCTTAAGGGGTGTTATGAGAATAGACCCACCCTATATATATATATATATATATATATATATATATATATATCAGAGAGTAGGATTTCTTTTTACTCCTCGTCCCTTCATCGCTCTGGTGAGGACTCCTGGCGTTGTTCTATCTCCTCTACTCTAAAAAATTCACTTAATTTGTTTTTTAGGATCACGCGGGTATTGTTTGGATTGTTGTGATATCTTTGTGACGAGAACATTGTTCGCGATGCCTCCTGTCATTTTGGGGTTGTGGCAGTGTCCCGGGGAGTTGAGCTCCGAGGTGTTGTCGTCACAAATGTATCATAGCGTTCTAGAATACCAGAGTCGGCCGACATCGAAAACTCTTCTATGCGGTTAGTGGTGAGATAACCCTGATGTCACCCAGTACTGGTGGGATAGTTCGGGAGTATTGCCACAGCTAGTATAGTGGATGCATTTCGAAGGTCCGAGGTAAACAGTTTCCGAGGATGACTGGTTATGTGTTGACGGATGGATACAACTGGATGTAGGTTTAGAGTTGAGTGTGCGGTGCTTCCCCTATATCCCCAACACCAGATTGCATAACCGGAAAGCTTCGGGAATTAATAGGTGGGTTTTCAAGTAGCTCGTAGGTATTCTTCCAACGAGTGCATGGTATGAGGTTTGGGGTTCAACATCTAGTTAAGAGGTTTCATGGGCGTTGTTCCAATTGGGAGTTGCATCTTAAAGGGTCCTTGGCTATGCTGACCCGGGGATTGCAACACCCTTTGTAACACGTACCATGGGGCATTCAACACGAACATGTGGGACGAAACTTCTATCATGTATTTGTTCCATCTGTACCTTGTTGTTTTTATTTGATCTTTTGTCTCCTAAGTGGCTTCTCGACAAGATTGTTGTACCATTAAACTGTGCAATTCATTCGTTCATTTTGTTTGAATGTTCATTGTGAAGACTTATGTTGCATATCTAGCCGTTGATTCAGCTTACCTGTTTTGCATCAATGGCTAACGGTTGTCATCATATTCAGGATGGCTCCTAAGAAGGTTCCCAACCCAAACCAAGAGGGTGAAGAAGAGCGTCCTCCTGAACGTCCTCCTTCCCCTCCTCCTCCGTCTGAGGCACAGAGAGCAATTATGCAAGCAACCAACGAGAACACTCAGATGCTTATTGAAAGAATGTGGATGTCGCCTAGAGGGGGGTGAAGAGGCGCTTTAAAATAATTACGGTTTAGGCTTGAACAAATGTGGAATAAACCTAGCGGTTAATTTATCAAGCACAAAACCTACAACAACTAGGCTCACCTATGTATGTGCACCAACAACTTATGCTAAGCAAGATAAACAACTAGGTGATAGCAAGATATATGACAAGAAACAATATATCTATCACAAAGTATAGTGCTTATGTAAAGGGCTCGGGTAAGAGATAACTGAGGAACACGGAGACGACGATGTATCCCGAAGTTCACACCCTTGTGGATGCTAATCTCCGTTTGGAGCGGTGTGGAGGCACAATGCTCCCCAAGAAGCCACTAGGGCCACCATAATCTCCTCACGCCCTCGCACAATGCAAGATGCCGTGATTCCACTAAGGGACCCTTGAGGGCGGTCACCGAACCCGTACAAATGGCAACCCTTGGGGGAGGTCACCGAACCCATACAAAATGCTCGGGGCGATCTCCACAACCTAATTGGAGACCCCGACGCTTGCCCGGAGCTTTGCACCACAATGATTGAGCTCCGAACACCACAAGGTTGGGGCTATCTCCCCAACGACACCACGAAGCTTCACCACAATGGAATATGGCTTCAAGGTGACCACAACCGTCTAGGGTGCCCAAGCACCCAAGAGGAACAAGCTCAAGGGTACCAAGCACCCAAGAGTAATAAGCTTCTCAACTTGCAACTTCCACGTATCATCGTGGAGAACTCAAACCGATGCACCAAATGCAATGGCAAGGGCACACGGAGTGCCCAAGTCCTTCTCTCCCAAATCCCACCGAAGCAACTAATGCTAGGGAGGGAAATGAGAAGAAGAACACCAAAAACTCCAAGATGTAGATCCAAGGGGTTCCCCTCACCTAGGGGAGAATGTGATTGGTGGAAATGTGGATCTAGATCTCCTCTCTCTTTTCCCCCAAGAACTAGCAAGAATCCAGGGAGGGATTGAGAGATAGCAAGCTCAAAGAAGGTCAGCAATGGGGGAAGAACGCAAGCTCAAAAGATTAGATCCATTGGGGAAGAAGACCCCCTTTTATAGGAGGGGAAAGAATCCAACCGTTATCCCCTCTCACAGCCCGCACGGCGCGGTACTACCGCACCAAACTTGCGATACTCCGCAAGGCCATGCGGTACTACCGCACGGCGATGCGGTACTACCGCTCGTGTGACAGTGTCCAGATGAGGGCCTGTTGCACAGGGCAACGAGCAGTAGAACCACCGGAGCGGTACTACCGCGCGCCCTTACGGTACTACTTCCGCTGAGATTGGAGCTGACGAAAGTCCGGCACGGTAGTACCAGACAGGAGTCGCGGTACTACCGCATGAGGGCGGATGCAAAAAATTACATCCGCGCCTACTACCGCATGAGTTTGCGTCAGGGTTGGGGGCAGCGGTACTACCGCTCACTAGGAGCGGTACTACCGCTTAGCTCCTGCGGTACTACCGCTCCCTTGAGCGGTACTACCGCACACCACTGAGGCTTTAGCACTTGGACGCCTTCATATCGCAGCTAAAGACACAGAAGGATGAAATAAAACCAAAACTACCATAACTTCTGCAAATGAGCTCCGAATTGAGCAAACTCAAGCTTGTTGGATAGGGGAAGACGTGAAGCATCAAAACAGCGACTGGTTATAGTAAGTAGAGGCAGGGAGGTATGCCTAAGATATGGAGGAATGAATCCTCCATCAGAGAAGAACCGGCAAAACCTCCAACTTCGAAAACATCATAGAAGATGCATGTGAACTCCGTTTTCGATGAACTCGAGCTTGTCATCAAGATGACCATAAGCTCTAAGACTCACAAAGAGAACCGATAAAAACCCCAACATCGAAAACATCATAGTAGAAGCATGTGAACTCTGTTTTCGATGAACCCGAGCTTGTCATGAAAATGACCATAAGCTCCCAATCTCACAAGGAGAAGAACCAAACAAGAACCAATAAACATGATGCAAGCATGCAATGGTTTGAGCTCTCTACGAACGATACGATCAAGCTACTCATTGAGAGCCCCCCTTGATAGTACGACAATAGATCCTATAACCCGGTCTCCCACAACTACCATGAGACCAGTAAAATAGAAAATCTATCAAGGGCAAACCTTTGCCTTGCACATAGTCCACTTGAGCTGGATGATGACGATCTTGACTCCCTCAAGTTGGACCATCTTTCTTGATTGCGTTGGCTCGGTGAAGACTAGTAGATTGCTCCCCATACTACACTATGGGTGAGCCACTCTTCGGCATATCTTTACAAGTCCATTGTCACCACAATGGACGGCAAGCTTCAAGCACTTGATCTCCTCGTGATGCATCACTTGAACTTGCACATCGCAACCTAACCCCACAAAGAACTCTCACGAAGACCATGGGTTAGTACACAAAGCGTAATTGACAATGCTTACCATACCATGGGATCACTTGATCCCTCTTGGTACATCTTCTACGCTTTGTGTGTTGATCAACTTGATTCACTCCTTCACTTAGTCTTGATCAACCTTGAATCTTTCCAACTCTGTTCATTTGGATGATGTCTTGAAGGTAAACATGAATGATAACACACTCTTCTTCTTCAAGACATGCTTGCAATAAGCTCAACACTCACAAGACCAATCTTTGGATAATTCCTTAATAGCACCTTGGTGATCACAAACTCTCCTTGAAACCAACACATGGACTCCAAGAAAAGCCTATGGACAAACCCTCCAAATATAACTCAGGGCAACCATTAGTCCATAGAGATTGTCATCAATTACCAAAAACAAACATGGGGGCACCGCATGTTCTTTCACTTATGCAGATGATGCAGAATTTCAAGGCAAACATGGGAACCAAGGCCAAGGCAATCTGTTCAATCAACCTCACTTTACGACACTGAACCAATTCCTGGCAAACCAACCAAAGTCATTCAGTTACTGTGTGGACCCGCTAGATGCTGAAGATTGGATCACAGACATAAAAATTCACTTTGAATGCAGTAACGTGAGGCCTGAGGATTATGTCAAGTTTGCCACTTTCCAACTCAAAGATCAAGCTGCTGATTGGTGGCAACAGTACAAAGATTCTAGAGGTGGTCGTGAGATCTCGTGGACTGACTTCTGCAGAGATTTCTGTTCTCATCACATTCCAACCAGTGTCACTGAAGGCATGCGTGAGCAATTCCACAACCTGAAGCAAGTCACCATGTCCGTCTATCAATACAATGTCAAGTTCTAGAATCTTGCCCGTTATGCGAAGCAAGACATCCCCGATGCCAAGAGCAAGATATATCAGTTCTGAGGTGGTCTGAAAGATGTACTCCAACTTGCTCTCACCTTGTTTGAGCCGGATGAATTTGACCAATTCTACAATATGGCTCTCAAGCAAGAGGCAGCTCAGCTCAAGTGTGAAGCTTCCAAAAAGAGGATAAGAGATGATGTCCACTCTTCCTCTTCCTCTCAAGTGGTTGCCAAGCAGCAGAAGTTCTAGCTACCACCTCCTCCAGTGCTCCGTCCTCCATGCAACAACAAGCACTCAGGTGGTCGTGGATTCTCCCACCCACTCAACCCAAGCAATCAACCCAAGCCTCAGTTCCAAGCTTCAAGATCAAGTGGTCCTTATCATCAGCCTCTTTCAGAAGTTACTTGCAACAAGTGTTCTCAGAAGGGTCACTATGCCAACAAGTGTTCCAACCCAAGGCGCCTTCCGCCTCCTCCACCTGTCAGCACTGCTATTGTCAAGCACAACCCCAAGGCAGCAAGAGTGAATCTGATGAATGCAGCTCAAGCAGAGAATTCTTTCGATGTGATAATTGGTAATCTTCCAGTTAACCTTAAACCTGCTAAAGTTTTGTTTGATTCTGGTGCATCACATTCCTTCATGTCATGTCCATTTTCATCTAAGCACAACGTGGACACAGTGGCCTTACCTGAAAAGTTGCAAGTTATTTCTTCGGGTAAACACATGACTTCTACTATGGTGGCTCCGGATATATCTATTCATATGGGTGATTACAGTTTTCTGGTTTCCCCGGTTATTCTCGGCAACTCCGACATTGATCTTATTCTTGGGATGGATTGGCTCTCCAAGCATGATGCAAACATTGATTATGCAAACAAGGAGGTCAAGCTAACACATAATGACGAAGACGTAATTATCTTCGCAGCTCGAGATAACACAATCAGGCTATTCTCTCTCAGTGACAAGGGCGAGATTAATGCCATTTCTCATATTCCAGTGGTTCATGAATATGAGGATGTATTCCCTGAAGAGCTTCCAGGCATGCCTCCCCACCATCAAGTTGAATTCGTCATTGAACTTGAACCCGGTACTGAGCCAGCATGTCGGCGTCCGTACAAGCTTTCTCCTGATGAGTTGAAGGAGTTGAAGAAACAACTCGATGAGCAAGAACATATGGGTCTAATCAGACCAAGTACTTCTCCTTGGGGTTGTGGTGTTCTATTTGTCAAGAAGAAGGATGGCATGGAACGCCTTTGCGTTGATTACCGTCCATTGAACAAGAAGACAATAAAGAATAAGTACCCGCTCCCCAACATCAATGAATTGTTCGAGCAGCTCAAAGGAGCCAAGGTGTTCTCGAAGCTCGATCTCCAGATGGGTTACCATCAGATTCGTATCCGTGATGAGGATATTCCTAAGAACGCATTCAGAACAAGTTTTGGCTCCTATGAATACACGGTCATGTCTTTCGGCCTTGCAAATGCTCCACCCACTTTCTCTCGGATGATGCACTTCATATTCAACCCCTACACCAATGAATTTGTTCTCGTCTATCTGGATGATATCTTGGTATTCTCCAAGAATGAAGAAGACCATGCCAAGCACCTCCGTTTGGTCCTTGACAGGATCCGTGAGCACCGGTTCTATGCGAAATTCTCCAAATGTGAATTCTGGCTGGATAAAGTCCTGTATCTTGGCCATATTATCTCTGCCGAGGGCATTTCTGTTAACCCCGAGAAGGTTGAAGCTATTGTCAACTGGGAACCTCCACAGAATGTCAAGCAACTCCGAAGTTTCCTTGGTCTCGCTAGCTATTGCAGAAGGTTCATTGAGAACTTCTCCAAGATTGCCAAGTCTCTTTCCAACCTGTTGCAGAAGAATGTCAAGTACTCGTGGACTCCTAATTGTGATGTGGCATTCAAGACACTCAAAGAGAAGCTCATTTATGCTCCACTTCTTACTCCTCCGGATGAGTCCAAGCCTTATGAAGTCTTTTGTGATCCTTCATTGCAAGGTCTTGGTGGTGTTCTCATGCAAGACAAGAAGATTGTGGCATACACTTCTTGTCAGTTGAAACCAAATGAGAAGAATTACCCCACACATGATCTTGAGCTAGCATCGGTTGTTCATGCCTTGATCACGTGGAGACACCTTCTGTTGGGCAGAAAAGTGGACATCTTCACCGATCACAAGAGCTTGAAGTACATCTTCACACAGCCAAACCTTAACCTTCGCCAGACTCGTTGGGTTGAGATGATTCAAGAGTACGATCCAAGCATTGAATATACTCCTGGCAAGGCCAATGTCATTGCAGATGCCTTGATCAAAAAGGCGTATTGCAACAGTATCCTTCTCAAACCATTCTAGCCTGAACTTTGTGAATCATTCAGGAAGCTCAACCTCCAAGTTGTTCCGCAAGGCTTTCTTGCAAACCTTCAAGTTGCTCCTACCTTGGAAGATCAAATCCATGAGGCCCAACTCAGTGATGCTATGGTGTAGAAAGTGAAACATGGTATTGCTAAGGGTACTCCCAAGTACAAGTGCTATTGCGTTGATGAGAAAGACACCTTGTTCTTTGAGGACAGGATTGTGGTTCCCAAAGGTGATCTCAGAAAGCTCACAATGAACGAAGCACATGACTCACTTCTCTCGATACATCCACGAAGCTCCAAGATGTATCATGACCTCAAGCAATCATATTGGTGGACTCGCATGAAAAGGGAGATTGCCCAATTCGTGAATGAATGTGATGTCTGCAGAAGAGTGAAGGCAGAGCATCAACGTCCAGCCGGACTCCTTCAACCTCTACCTATCCCCGAGTGGAAATTTGATCACATTGAGATGGATTTCGTCACCGGTTTTCCCAAGTCCAAGAAGGGAAATGATGCTATCTTTTTGGTGATTGACAAGCTAACTAAAGTAGCTCATTTTCTTCCTGTCAAAGTATCCATCAACGCAGCTCAGCTGGCAGAGTTGTACACCTCCAGAATTGTTTCTTTGCATGGCATTCCTTAAGTGATCTCCTCAGACCATGGAAGCTTGTTCACTTCCAAGTTCTGGGATTCCTTTCAGTCAGCCATGGGCACCAAGATTCGCTTCAGCACTGCGTTTCACCCTCAGACTAGTGGTCAAGTTGAAAGAGTGAACCAAATCCTTGAAGATACGCTCAGAGCTTGTGTCATCTCCTTTGGTATGAAATGGGAAGATTGCCTTCCATTTGCCGAATTCTCCTACAACAACAGCTTCCAAGCAAGTGCCGGCAAAGCTCCTTTTCAAATCCTCTATGGCTGAAAGTGTCGTACCCCGCTCAACTGGTCCGAGACTGGTGAATGTCAACTCCTTGGTAATGATTTGATCTCAGAAGCCGAAGAAATGTGCAAAGTCATACGTGAGAATCTCAAAGCCGCGCAATCGCGTCAAAAGAGCTACTATGATGGCAAGCATCATGACTTGGCTTTCGACATTGGAGACCATGTCTATCTCCGTGTTTCCCCCATGAAGGGCACTCAGAGGTTCGGTATCTAGGGCAAGCTTGCTCCAAGATATGTGGGCCCTTTCAAGATTCTTGGAAAGAGAGGTGATCTAGCCTACCAACTCGAGCTTCCCTCCAACTTTGCAAATGTGCATGATGTGTTTCACGTGTCTCAACTCCGCAAGTGCTTCAAGACGCCTGAACGCACCATTCCATTCGAAGAGATTGATCTTCAACAAGACTTGTCTTATCGTGAGCACCCCGTTGGTATTCTTGAAGAAACTAAGCGCAAGACCCGCAACAAGTCCATCAAATTCTTGAAAGTGAAGTGGTCACACCATACCAACCGAGAAGCTACATGGGAACGAGAAGATCATCTCCGTTCCGAGTATCCCTCCTTCTTTCAGTCCTAGATCTCAGGACGAGATCTTTTTGTAGTGGAGGAGAGTTTGTAACACCCCATATGTGATACCTTCCATATATGGCAATAAAGCATTTATCAATTTGATCCTTGTATTTTCCTTGGGGGTTCTTTTGCATTTATACATTCTTATTGTATTGCATTGTCATGTTATTTTCCTTTTGCATCCATGCATTACTTCATCATCACCATGGTAAAGAAAATAACATGACAATGCAATACAATAAGAATGTATAAAAGAAAGAGGACCGGACCTCCTCTTCTGTCAGCTGCACGCGCTCAGCCCAGTGGTCTGAATCTATCCCTCGCTACCAGGAGATCCTGGGTTCGATCCCCCACACGGCCAGTAGTTTAGACCCTTTTTGTTTTATTTTGTCCCACTGACGAGGCGACCCCACTTGGCAGCCTCACAGCACCTCCTATCCACTCCCACACCCGCTGGTGCCACCTCAGCGCCTCTGGACCCACGGGTCAGTGGCTAGAGCTAGGTCTAGACCGTGTCAGTTTAGTTCTTTTCCCTTTTTCAGATTTGTTTTAATTTCTTTTCTGCATTTTCTTTGCATATTTGATATCTTTTATTATATGCATCCGATGGAAATGTTTCGTATATGAAAACTGCCTAGTTTTTTATGTAGAATATTAATATGCAGTTTGTTGCCATGTTTAAAAACATTTAAATTGTTGTTTGAATTGATTTGTGTTTAAATATGCTTAAACCTGTAAAAATCATAACTAAATATCTACAACTCCAATTTTGACAAACTTTATATGTATTTGGGGTGGAAAATGTGTAGATTAATGTGGTGTTGTTGTTCTGCATGTTTAAAAACTTTAAAATATGACTATCTCAGTTCTGTCCCAAATGAATTGATATGAATATGGGAGTTTCCGGAAATTGTTGTTTGTTCTTTCCGGCCCATTTAAAATGTTAGCATGTTGTTGTTAGTCCTAGATGCACCCATTGCCATGTTAAACAACTTTTAAAACTTGTTGGGTGCTTGTTTAAATAATCTACATAACCACTTGTGGACATGTTAGTCTTGTTACTTTTTGGCTTGTGTTCCACATGTGTGTGATCTTGTTATTGCCATGTTGCTTGTGCACTCTTCTTGTCCCTAGGACTTGCATAATATCCTACCCATGTTCATATGCATCATATTCATGCATCCTGTGTTTGAGCATTGCATGATGATTGATTGTTGTTCCGGTGTTCGCATTGTTGTGTAGGTTAGAGCCAGGTGACAATTCGGAGTTCGAGGTTCCTTTCGAGGCTGAGTTTGAGGAGCAAGGTTACGATCCCTCCGTGGACTCAACATGCAAGATGACCATTCCCATATATCACTTCTATCTTTGCCTATGCTAGATGTCTCGCTCTTTAGATATTGCCTCGATGACTATTCCTGTTTGTCAGCCCCCTATTACTGTCGAGCAATTGATAGAAAAGTGAATAATTATGAGACTATCTAGGCATGATCATTATATATAGGCATCACGTACGAGACAAGTAGACCGAAATGATTATGCGTCTACTACTATTACTCCACACATCGACCGCTATCCAGCATGCATCTAGAGTATTAAGTTCATAAGAACAGAATAACGCCTTAAGCAAGATGACATGATGTAGAGGGATAAACTCAAACATAGTGATATAAACCCCATCTTTTTATCCTCGATGGTAACAATATAATACGTGCCTTGCTGCCCCTACTGTCACTGGGAAAGGACACCTCAAGATTGAACCCAAAGCCAAGCACTTCTCCCATTGCAAGAACTATAGATCTAGTAGGCCAAACCAAACCAATAATTCGAAGAGACTTGCAAGGATATTATAATCATACATAAAGAGTTCAGAAAAGAACCAAATATTTCTCATAGATAATCTTGATCATAAACCCACAATTCATCGGATCTCGATAAACACATCGCAAAAAGAGATTACATCGAATAGATCTCCTCGAAGACCGAGGAGAACTTGGTATTGAGATCCAAAGAGAGAGAAGAAGACATCTAGATACTAGCTATGGACCCGAAGGTCTGTGGTAAACTACTCACAACTCATGGTGAGGCAATGATGATGATGTAGAAGCACTCCGTGGTAGATCCCCCCTCCGGCGGAGCTCCGGAACAGGCCCCAAGATGGGATCTCACGGGAACAGAAGGTTGCGGCAATGGAACTAGGGTTTTCTCTGCTGTTCTGGTGGTTTCGGGGTACCTAGGTATATATAGGAGGAAGGAGGGCACCGGGGGCCAAAAGGGGTGCCCACGAGGCAGGGGACGCGCCCTATAGGGGGGTGCACCCCCACCCTCGTGGACGCCACCTCAGCCCTATTCTATGGTTCTCAAGTCTCCCATGCGTATTTTGCTCCAAAAATATCTCTCCGGAAGTTTCATTCCGTTTGGACTCCATTTGATATTCCTTTTCTGTAAAACCCTGAAATAGGCAAAAAACAACAATCTGGACTGGGCCTTTGGGTTAATAGGTTAGTCCTAAAAATAATATAAAAGTGTATAACAAAGCCCATTAAACATCCAAAACATCATAAATAATAGCATGGAACAATAAAAAATTGTAGATACGTTGGAGACGTATCAAGCTTAATTCCTGCTCGTCCTCGAGTAGGTAAATGATAAAAACAGAATTTTTGATGTGGAATGCTAACCAACATAGTTTTTCAATGTAATTCTCTTAATTGTGGCATGAATGTTCAGATCTGAAAGATTCAAGACAAAAGTCTATATTGACATAAGAAATAATAATACTTCAAGCATACTAACAAAGCAATCATGTCTTCTGAAAATACTATGGCTAAAGAAAGTTATCCCTACAAAATCATATAGTCTGGCTATGCTCCCTCTTCATCACACAAAATATTCATATCATGCACAACCCCAGTTTCAGCCAAGCACTTGTTTTCATACTCTATTCTTTCAAACTTTTCAACTTTCACGCAATACATGAGCGTGAGCCATGGACATAGCACTATGGGTGGAATAGAGAGGTGGTTGTGGAGAAGACAAAAAGGAGGGAGATAGTCTCACATCGACTAGGCGTATCAACGGGCTATGGATATGCCCATCAATAGATATCAATGTGAGTGAGTAGGGATTGCCATGCAACGGATGCACTAGAGCTAAGAATGTATGAAAGCTCAACAAAAGAAACTAAGTGGGTGTGCATCCAACTTGCTTGCTCATGAAGACCTATGGCATTTGAGGAAGCCATCGTTGGAATATATAAGCCAAGTTCTATAATGAAAATTCCCACTAGTATATGAAAGTGACTAAACATGAGACTCTCTATCATGAAGAACATGGTGCTACTTTGAAGCACAAGTGTGGAAAAGGATAGTAGCAATTGTCCCTTCTCTCTTTTCTCTCATTTTTTTGTTGGAGGGGCTTTCTCTTTTTTTAGCCCCTCTCTATTTTTTTTGACAACTCTTTTTTTGGACTTTCCTCATATGGGACAATACTTTAATAATGATGATCATCACATTTATATTGAATTGCAACTCGATATTACAACTCGATATTACAACTCGATACTAGAACAAAGTATGACTCTATATGAATGCCTCCGGCGGTGTATCGGGATGTGCAATGAAACAAGAGTGACATGTATGAAAAATTATGCATGGTGTCTTTGCCACAAATACGATGTCAACTATATGATCATGCATGGAAATATGACAATATGAAGCGTGTCATATGAACGGAACGGTGGAAAGTTGCATGGCAATATATATCTCGGAATGGCTATGGAAATGCCATGATAGGTAGGTATGGTGGCTGTTTTGAGGAAGGATATATAGTGCATGTTTTGAGCAAGGATATATAGTGGGTGTATGGTACCGACGAAAGTTGCACGGTACAAGAGAGGCTAGCAATGGTGGAAGGGTGAGAGTGCGTAATATCCATGGACTCAACATTAGTCATAAGAACTCATATACTTATTGCAAAAATTTACGAGTTATCAAAACAAAGCAATCAACGCATGCTCCTAGGGGGAAGGTTGGTAGGAGTTAACCATCGCGCGCCCCCGACCTCCACACAAAGGATGACACTCTACAAATACCTCATGCTCTAACTTCGTCACATAGCGGTTCACCATACGTGCATGCTACGGGAATCACTAACTTTAACACAAGTATTTCTCAATTTAATAATAACTCCACTAGCATGACTCTAATATCACTATCCTCATATCTCAAAACAATTATCAAGCATCCAACTTCTCATCATATTCAATGCACTTAGTATGATTTTTTTACTACATTGATCTTGGATGTCTATCATGTGAAGGCTAGTTTTATAGCCAAAGCACATTACCAGGCTGTTTTAATAGACTCTCAAAAGGATATAAGTGAAGCATGAGATATCAACAATTCCTACAGAACATAATCACCACCGTGCTCTAAAAGATATAAGTGAAGCACTAGAGCAAAAACTATTCAACTCAAAAGATATAAGTGAAGCACATAGAGTGTTCTATCAATTCCTAGGCCATATTTAACTCTCTCTAAAAGGTGTGTCCAGCAAGGATAATTGTGGCAAACTAACAAGCAAAAACTCAAATGATACATGACGCTCCAAGTAAAACACATATCATGTGGTGAATAAAAATATAGCTCCGAGTATAGTTACAGATAGATGAAGACGAAAGAGGGGATGCCTTCCCGGGGCATCCCCAAGCTTGGTTGTCCTTGAATTTTGCCTTGGGGTGCCTTGGGCATCCCCAAGTTTAGGATCTTGCCACTCTTTGTTCCATAGTCCATCAAAGCAATACTCAAAACTTGAAAACTTCACAACACAAAACTTAGACAAAAATCTCGTGAGCTCCGTTAGTATAAGAAAACAAACCACTACTCAAAGGTACTGCAATGAAATCATTCTTTGTTTATATTGGTGTTAAACCTACTGTATTCCAACTTCTCTATGATTCATACTTCCCAATACTACTCATATATGCATTGAAATAAGCAAACAACACACGAAAAATAGAATCTGTCAAAAACAAAACAGTCTGTAGTAATCTGTAACTTTCGCATACTTCTGTAACTCCAAAAAAATTAAATAAATTGGTAAACGTGAGGAATTTTTCTATTAATCAACTAAAAAAAGAATCAACTAAATAGCACACTCCAGTAAAATCTGGTGACCATTCTAGCGAGCGCTAACGATTCTGTTTTTCACCGCAAGATCATATAAACTTCACACAAGTCTTCCCAAAAGGTTCTACTTGGCACAGACACTAATTAAAACACAAAACCACATCTAAGCAGAAGCTAGATGTAATATTTATTCCTAAACAGAAGCAAAAACAAAAAAAATATAAAATTGGGTTGCCTCCCAACAAGCGTTATCATTTTACGCCCCTAGCTAGGCACGATACATGGATAGATCTAGGTATTGCCATCTTTGTAAGGCAATTCTTTAATTAAGCACTTGTGATTCTTAGGATCTTCTTTATCCCTATTGATAATCAAACTTTTGGGCAATAAATCAAGAAATTCAATTGTGTCAAAAGGTTCTCTTGCAAAAGTAAGAAAATTAGGATGAACACTTATGGATTTAAGATCCGCGATTCCTTTACTAGATGTTTCACCCTTGTTCTTAGGAACATAGATGAACTTATATAATTTAGTGGTAGAAGGATTTGAAGTAGTTTTTATAGCAAAAAGAGCAGAACCCACATTAGTAATAATATCCTCAAGATTATTGATCCTAGTAGAATCTAGATCTAATTTTTCTTTAACTATGGGTTCCTTTTCCTTAAGGTTTTTCAGAACAACTCCTACCTTGGATCCATATTGGGTAATTTCATTGTGGATATTTCTCTCCAAGTTCTCTACCAACTCTACCGTAGCAACTTTGTTTTCAATGATTTCTAGCCTTTGCATAACATGCTCCAAAGTTAAAATGGTCACATTAACCATAAGAGGTGGTGAGCCAAATAATTCAGTCATTGCATTATAAGAATCAAAATTATGGCTACCCAAGAAATTCCCTCTGGTAATGGTATCTAAAATAAATCTATTCCACGGAGTTATGCCAACATAAAAATTGCGAAGAAGCACGGAAGTGGAAAGCTTCCTAGTAGATCTATTTTGAGCATTGCAAATTCTATACCAGACATCTTTTAAATTTTCTTCCTCCCTTTGTTTAAAATTGAGAACCTCACTCTCGGGAGTATTGATAATGATAGGTGTGCCAGACATGATGACAAGCAAGCAATCCAACACACAAGCAAACAAGAAGCAAGCGAACGATAAACACACAGCAGAAGAAAGGTGAATAAAACGACAAGGGTGAAGTGGGGGAGAGGAAAACGAGAGGCAAATAAATCTAATGCGAAGGATAAGGTTTGTGATAGGTACTTGGTATATGACTTTTGCGTAAGTCTCCCCGGCAACGGTGCCATAAATTCTTATTGCTACTTCTCGAGCTTGCGTTGTATTCACTCGAAGAGGAAAGGGTGATGCAGCACAGTAGCGTAAGTATTTCCCTCAGTTTTTGAGAACCAAGGTATCAATCCAGTAGGAGACCACGCGCGAGTCCCTCGCACCTGCACAAACAAATAAGAACTTCGCAGCCAACGCGATAAGGGGTTGCCAATCCCTATACGGTCACTTACGAAAGTGAGATCTGATAGATATGATAGTTTGATATTTTTGATATTTTTGGATATAAGAACAGAAAGTAAAAGCGGAAAATAAAGTAGATTGTAGATTGATATGTTGAGAATAGACCCGGGGGGCATAGTGTTCTCTAGTGGCTTCTCTCATGATAGCGATATTCTACGGCGGGTAAACAAATTACTGTCGAGCAATTGATAGAAAAGCGAATAATTATGAGACTATCTAGGCATGATCATTATATATAGGCGTCACGTCTGAGACAAGTAGACCGAAACGATTCTGCATCTACTACTATTACTCCACACGTCGACCGCTATCCAGCATGCATCTAGAGTATTAAGTTCATAAGAACAGAGTTATGCCTTAAGCAAGATGACATGATGTAGAGGGATAAACTCAAACATAGTGATATAAACCCCATCTTTTTATCCTCGATGGCAACAATACAATACGTGCCCCCTACTGTCATTGGGAAAGGACACCGCAAGATTGAACCCAAAGCCAAGCACTTCTCCCATTGCAAGAACTATAGATCTAGTAGTCCAAACCAAACCAATAATTCGAAGAGACTTGCAAGGATATTATAATCATACATAAAGAGTTCAGAAAATAACCAAATATTTCTCATGGATAATCTTGATTGTAAGGGCATATTTCTCCCTAATAGTTTTGGTGATTGATGACAATACTCTTGCGGACTGATCGTGTGCTGTAAGCTCATACAGGTATATCTCCCTTATGGCACAAGACGATTGCTTGCCCCTCGGATTCTATGAAGGACGGTGTTTTCTTTTTGCTCCCTGTAGGTGGCATTGAGTAATAGGAAAGCCGTACTATTAAGAGGGGGTCCGCGTCGGAAAGGTTTGGGTAGAATCAACACGTACACATCTTTCTCCCACACTTCCTTTCCTTGCTTCTCTGGAGGTCCAACCGGTTTTCCTTCGTTGAGGCAATTCTGTGGTTTCTGTACTGATCATCTGCCAAGCATGCGGTAGTACCGCTCTGCCAAGCGGTAGTACCGCACAGGTACACGGTAGTACCGCTTGCCGACACGGTAGTACCGCTCCCGCGGTAGTACCGCGTCCCCATGCGGTAGTACCGTGTATCTGGCCCAGGCGCTGAGTCTAAGTATAAGAAGTGGATGCGGAAGTAATTTTTTACTTCCGCATACCACGCGGTAGTACCGCTTAGCTTAAGCGGTAGTACCGTGTCGCGTTTTGCTACTTCCGTTTTCCCCTGCGGATGTAGCCACGGATGTAATTTATTTCATCCGTGGCTGTATCAGGTCTCGAACTTTTGCCTTTGCGGTAGTACCGCTTCCCAAGCGGTAGTACCGCTCAGCCAGCGGTAGTACCGCGCATGAGTTGCGGTACTACCGCTCTCTGCGGGCTGAAACCTCTAATAACGGTTGGATTTGTCCCCCCACTATATATAGGGGGTCTTCTTCTCCAAGAAGACTTACCTCTTCCCCCACTACTCCATTGTTGCTCCAAAAGCTCCATTTCCGCCCGATCTCTCTCCCTAGCCAATCAAACTTGTTGATTTGCTCGGGATTGCTTGAGGAGGCATCGATCTACACTTCCACCAAGAGATATTTGATTCTCCCCACTAATCCCTTGCGGATCTTGTTACTCTTGGGTGTTTGAGCACCTTAGACGGTTGAGGTCACCTCGAAGCCATATTCCATTGTGGTGAAGCTTCGTGGTTTGTTGGGAGCCTCCAAGTTGTGGAGATTGCCCCAACCTTGTTTGTAAAGGTTCGGTTGCCGCCTTCAAGGGCACCACTAGTGGAATCACGGCACCTTGCATCGTGTGAGGGCGTGAGGAGAATACGGTGGCCCTAGTGGCTTCTTGGGGAGCATTGTGCCTCCACACCGCTCCAACGGAGACGTACTTCCCCTCAAAGGGAAGGAACTTCGGAAACACATCCTCGTCTCCTTCGGTTCTACTTGTGGTTATTTCTTACCTTTACTCTTGCATGCTTTACTTGTTTAACTCCTACAGCATGCTTGTGTAGTTGTTGTGCTTATTTACATTAGGTGTCTTCATAGTAGTTTATCTAGACAACTTATTTTGTCGCCTAATTTTAATTGGTTAAGAAAAGCTAAAAATTGTTAGTTGCCTATTCACCCCCCCTCTAGTCAACCATATCGATCCTTTCAATTGGTATCAGAGCCTCGTCTCTTTTTAAGGACTTTACCGTCCAAAGAGTATGGTTGACAACGTAGTCGAGACGGAGGACCATTCCGATGGAAATCCGTCTTTGCCTACGGTAGATGGGGGAGCCTCGGTCACTCGTGAGGAGTTCAATGTGGCCTTGACCACATTGAAAGAATCACTAGCGAGCGAGGTCAAGGGCATGTTTAAAGAAATGTTTGAGGGGCTTAAATTATCCACCTCACCGTTGGAAGTGGGTCGTCCCGCTACCAACGTGTCAGAGGCTAATCCCGACAAGGGAGAAGCTATTAGTGAGCAAGCCCCGGTCACTAAGCATGGTAGTGGGAAATTTGCCCAATCTCCTCCGCCTACTCACTATGGAGGACCCGTCCCCACACCGCATTTAAATTCCGTCGGGCCCCCTCCGAAGTTCGTTAAAAATACTGATTTTGCTACTTGGGTGTTTCGTTTCAAACGTCATATTAATCATTGTTCCACTAACCTCTGGAGAATCATTGAGCAAGGTTTTTATCCGTATGATCCCGACAACATGACTCCAAGAGAAACTGCCGATCATCAGTTCAACGAGTCCGCACTTTGCATTCTTCAAGACTCAATCCCTCCTGAAGACATTGCTCATCTTCGTCCATTCACTGTGGCCAAGGAAGCATGGGAGCATGTTGGCACAATGTACAAGGGAAGCACAAGCATTCAACGCTCCAACTATGAAGTGGTGCAAGATGAAGCTGATGAGTTTGCAATGATCGAGGATGAAGATCCTCGTGAACTTTATCGAAGATTAACTATTCTTGCAGTGTCTCTTTGAGACCATGGCAGTAAGGATACGGATGACAATTGGATCAAGCGCAAGTTCCTCAAGGCCATGATGCCCTATCACAAGGCCATGTCCTCTGTGATTCGTCAGAGACCGGACTTCCACACTTTATCCTCAAACGAAGTGTTGGATGAATTTGTTGCCATGAGGATCCTTGACGTTACCGCCGACAATGCGGTCCTAAGAGCTCAACGATCCAAGAAGCCTAATCTTGCTCTGAAGGCCAAGGCTTGTGTGGAAGAGGAGGAAGTTGAAGATGATGATGAGTGTTGCCCCGAGGACACCAAATATGCCTATCACGAGCACATGGCTCTTGCTTCTAGGCAATTCTGGGGCAAGAAGAACTCAAGGTCCAACTTCAACAGGAACAACTCCAGTGGGAACAAAGGGAAGCAACGAGTAAGGACATGCTTCAACTGTGGAAATGTAAGCCACTTCGTTGCGGATTGCCCATATGAGAAGAGAGAAGACTTTGGAGGCAAGCTTATTCGGAAGGACAAGTCAAAGTCCTATCCCAACAAGAACAACTTCATCAAGAAGACTCCTCCGAAAGTGTTGGTGGCTCAAGAAGAATATGTGGAGGATGATGACAATGATGAAGAGGATGAGGTGACCACTATGGCCACAATTGCAATTGCTACCACTCCGCACTCATCTCTCTTCAACTCACCCAACGAGAACATCACCGCCAAGTGTCTTATGGCCAAGGCCACCAACAAGGTAACCCCGATCATCAATTCTACTATCTCTTCTAATCCCTCATTAACTAATTGTATTGATGAGGGTGAGGGTAGTAAGGAGGGAGAAAATGAATTTGATGTGTTCATAAAAAATCTCAAGGGCAAATCCAAGAAGCATGTGGTTGCTCTCTTGGAACAACTCGGTGAGGCCAATGACATTATTGAGGCTCACGAGGAAACCATTACTAAAATGGAAGGGCATAGTCGAGACTATGCCGATGAGATTTCGGATCTCTCTAACGCTCTAGAGGAGGAGCGTGGTCTTCGTTTGGCTCTTGAGGAGTCACACAACGATGATCATGCTAAATTAAAGAAAGATCTTGATCATGCTCTAGTTGTCTCTCGTGTCCTTAACTCTGAGAAGGCAAAACTTGCGGCTGACCATGCTAAACTCAAAGGGGAGTTTGACATACTTGACAAGGCTCACAAGGCCTTGAAAGGAATGCACGCTACTCTCAAGGAGTCTCATGATCAACTCCAAGTTTCGCTAACCAAGGAAAAGGCTATCTTTCCTCGCATGGTTTTAATTGATAATGCAAATGCTACTAACCCATGTTGTGAGCATGTGCATCTTGTTGAAGAGAATGCCGAATTGAAGAAGCAACTTGAGAAAGGCCTTGTGACTTGCATACAGGGTGAGAAGAACCTCAACGCCCTTTTGAGCAATCAAAAGGAAGTTGTGGCAAAGGAAGGAATTGGGTTTGCTCCTAAGCCCAAGAAGAAGAAGAATGACAAGACAAAGCAACCACCCCCTCTCCGACAATCCTTTGTGAAAGAAGGAGAGGGCACGTCAACCAAGAAGAAAAGTGGTGGTGTCAAGAAAAACTCCACCACACCCTCAAACATGGCCGGCGATTTTAATCCTTCATATGTTTTATGCCGTGCTAGTGATGGCCATGTGTTTGCTAAATTTGTTGGTTCTTCTTATGAGTACATTGAATGGTCCATTTGGGTTCCTAAGACCCTTGTCACTAACCTCAAAGGACCCATTACCAAATGGGTACCTAAATCCAAGCATTGATCTATTGTAGGGGTTTGCTTCCGGTGGGGGATCATGGTTGCTCGATAGCGGAGCCACAAATCATATGACCGGAAGCAAAGACTTGGTGGTGGACGTGCATCTCGGTTCATCTATGGCCACCAACGTCGAATGGGGTGATGCTTCATCTTCTAAGGTATTGGGACTTGGCAAGGTGGTTGTCTCTCATGATCTCACGATCGAGAAAGTCATGCTTGTTGAGTCCCTTGCATACAATTTACTTTCTGTTCGCCAACTTGCACTCATGGGCTTTGCTACATTCTTTGATATTGATTCTGTGGCCCTCTTGTGAAGCAAGACTCTTAAAGTAGCCTACGTTGGGCATGTCGAGAACGGTCTTTATGTGGTTAACTTCTCGAAGCAACCCACTAAGGTCGCGACATGCCTAATGGCTAAAGTTGATGTGGGATGGCTTTGGCATCGCCGTTTGGCCCACGTCAATATGAGATCTTTGCAAAGTCTTCTCAAGGGGGACCATGTCCGAGGACTAACAAATGTTAGCTTTGCCAAAGATCGTGCTTGCAGGGCGTGCATTGAAGGAAAATTACATGAGAAGGCTCACCCTCCCACGACTATCATCTATTCAAAGAGACCTCTAGAGCTCCTCCACATGGATCTCTTTGGGCCTCCCACTTTTGATAGTCTTGGGGGTAGGAAATATTGCTTGGTGATTGTGGATGATTACTCAAGATATACCTGGGTATACTTCTTCAAGAAGAAGAGTGAGACCCAACAAACCGTCATCAACTTTGCAAATGAAGCTCAACGACAACATGAAGCAAAGATTTTGATGATCAGAAGTGACAATGGCACCGAGTTCAAGAACTACACCTTGGATGAATTTCTTGGTGATGAGGGGATCAAACATCAATATGCCGCCCCGTATACCCCTCAGCAAAACGGTGTTGCGGAGAGAAAGAACCGAACCTTAATAGATGCTGCAAGAACCATGATGGCTGAATTCAACTCTCCATACAACTTTTGGGCCGAAGCCATCAGCACCGCTTGCCATGCATCAAATCGTCTCTATCTTCGCAAAGGCTTGAACAAAACTCCGTATGAGATTCTTACCGGTAACAAGCCCAATCTCAAGTACTTCCGGGTGTTCGGGTGTAAGTGTTTCATTCTTAAGAAAGGTGTTCGGTTGTCTAAATTTGAATCTAGAGCTCATGAGGGCATATTTGTTGGTTATGCTACAAACTCTCATGCTTACCGTGTCCTCAACAAGTCCACCGGACTCATAGAGGAGACGAGTAACGTAGAGTTTGATGAAAATAACGGCTCCCAAGTGGAGCAAAGTGGTACTTGTGATACAGGTGATGAAATTCCTCCTCAAGCCATAAGAAGAATGGGTATTGGATACATCCTACCCATTGAGGAACCCCTTGTGGCCGAAGGAGAAGGACAATGTTCCACTCAAGTGGAACCATCACCAACCCAAGACCCACAAGCTTCCGAAGAACAAAGTGAAGGCCCTCAGCCTGATGAACAAGACCAAGTGCAAGATCAATCTCAAGTCGGTGAAGAACCACCAATTGATGCACAAGGCCAAGTTCAGTCCCCCGGGCAAGATCAAGGTCAAGAGGAAGCTCAAGATCAAGATCTTTCTCATGATGACGCTCAAGATGATCAACTCAATGCTCCTCAGTTATCACTTGAAGAGCAATTAGAGCGTCGTGCTGCAAAAGTTGCCTCCAGGCTTGCGTCCAACGAGCATCACATCGAGAACATTTTAGGAAGCATCAAAAGGGGGGTAAGCACTCGTAGACAATTAGCAAACTATTGTGCTCATCAAGCTTTTGTCTCCTTTGTTGAACCTAAGAAGGTTTATGAGGCGCTCGAAGACCCCGACTGGCTCAATGCCATGCATGAAGAACTCAATAACTTCGAGCGCAACAAAGTGTGGCGTCTGGTGCCAAGACCAAAGGAGAATCATAATGTCATTGGAACCAAATGGATCTTTAAGAACAAGCAAGATGCCCATGGCATTGTCATCCGCAACAAGGCACGTCTGGTGGCTCAAGGCTACTCCCAAGTCGAGGGTATCGACTACGGTGAAACCTTTGCCCCTGTTGCTCGTCTTGAATCTATTCGTTTGTTGCTTGCCTATGCTTCCCATCATAACTTTAAATTGCAACAAATGGATGTGAAAAGTGCATTTCTTAATGGTCCCATTAACGAGTTGGTATATGTTAAACAACCCCCGGGGTTCGAGGATCCTAAGTTCCCCAATCATGTGTATCAACTTGATAAGGCACTCTATGGCCTTAAACAAGCCCCACGAGCGTGGTATGAGAACCTTACCGAGTTGTTACAAGATCGTGGGTTTGAAATTGGGAAAATCGACCCCACTCTTTTTACTAAGAAGGTCAAAGGGGAGTTGTTTGTATGCCAACTATATGTTGATGATATTATCTTTGGTTCTCCTAACAAAGCTTTCAATGATGAGTTCGCCGCACTCATGACCACACACTTTGAGATGTCCATGATGGGAGAGTTGAAGTACTTCCTTGGATTTGAGATCAAACAACGAAGAGAAGGCATCTTCATCAAACAATCCAAGTATACTCAAGACATGCTCAAGAGGTTCAACCTTAGTGATGTCAAGCCGGCTACTACTCCGATGCCAACCAAATGCCAACTTGACATTGATCCCAATGGTAAAGCGGTGGATCAAAAGGTATATCGCTCTATGATCGGATCCTTGCTTTACCTTTGTGCATCTAGACCGGATATTATGTTGAGTGTGGGAATTTGTGCACGGTTTCAAGCCTCACCTAAGGAAAGTCACTTTGTGGCTGTCAAGCGAATCTTTCGATATTTGGCTCATACCCCAAACTTTGGCTTATGGTACCCAAGAGGAGCAAACTTCAACCTTGTTGGTTTTTCTGATTCTGACTGGGCGGGAGACAAAGTGGATAGGAAGTCCACCTCGGGAGGGTGCCAATTTCTTGGTTGCTCTCTTGTTAGTTGGTCTTCCAAAAAGCAAAGTTGTGTATCTCTCTCGTCCACTGAAGCAGAATATGTGGCCGCTGGCAGTTGCTGTGCTCAACTCTTATGGATGAGGCAAACTTTGAAGGATTACGGTGTCACTTGTGACAAAGTGCCTCTTTGGTGTGACAATGAGAGTGCCATCAAGATTTCTCTCAACCCGGTGCTTCACTTCAAGACGAAGCATATTGAGATTCGGTATCACTTCATCCGGGATCACATAAGGCAAGGAGAGATCGAGCTTCACTACGTCAACACTCATGATAACCTTGCAGATATCTTCACGAAGCCATTGGATGAAGCTAGATTTCGCGAGTTAAGGCATGAGCTAAATATCATCGATTTGAGCAATGTGGTTTGAGTCTGTGCACACACACCCCTCACACTCAATATAGCTATCTTGTCTAGATGTAGGCATGGACATAGGGGGAGTATTGTTCTCTCAATGAACTGTTCCTCCCCCCATTATGCATAAACTGACCAAGTCTTTATCATTTGCCATACATAGTTGGTTTAAATGCTTCAAGTCGAGTTTTGATCATGGGCCCAAGGATAATTCTTCGCGGTGCCATATCTATAAACTCAAACATAGGTGGCCTCGGCCACCGCCCTCCTCTGAGGAGTTGTGTTGTTCACTTTGCTTGTGCGTGCATTTGTTTTTCTCTCTTCTTTTGCTTAAAGCCTCTTGTCAAACATGCAAGTTCTTGGAGGAGCGGTACTACCGTGCTAGTTTACGGTACTACCGCAGATGGGGTTACGGTACTACCGCTCGACCGGCACGGCAGTAATTTTTTACTGCCGCTGGTAGAGCGGTACTACCGCTTGGCGAGCGGTACTACCGCGCAAGCGGTACTACCGCGATGACCGCGGTACTACCGCACTTATCAGAACGCGTGGGGGTTATAAGCAGGCAGGGGGAGTTCCATCTCCCCCATACCCATTCACTCCTAACCCCCACGTCGTCCCTGTCTCTCTCTCTCTCAAGAACGCCGCCGGAGGACCTCGCCGGATCTCCTCCCTCGGCCACTCGTTTCACTTTCCGACCGGTGGGATCGTTCCCCACCACGTCCTCTTGCCATGGATGCAGGTTTTTCCCCTTTTCCCTTCTTCTTTTTGCCTTGCCTAAGTTTTTAGGGTTAGGGGAGATGCTTAGTGCTTTCTTGTGTTCTCCGTGATCTTATCCATGGATGCTTAGGTTGTGGGAGAGTGTTTGTGATCCGGAAATATGCTTAGAGTTGTTGCTACGAAGTTACTGATCAGCCGTAGTACCGTGTGAAGATCTTGTTGGTAGTTTCTAGTTCTTTTTCTTCTCAGATCTGTTCCGTGCGGTACTACCGCTGGAGAACCGCGGTACTACCGCACGGTGTAATCCAGATCCGATCTGACCTGAGCGGTACTACCGCTGTCCCCAGCGGTACTACCGCTCGAGCGAAAGTTAAATTTTAGTACTGCTTGCCGAGCGGTACTACCGCGTCCCTATGCGGTACTACCGCTCCGCATGCAGTACTAATATTTTAGTTCCGCCCCTTCTCGTGGAAGTAAATTTTTACTACCGTAAGGTATGCGGTACTACCGCATGTGACATGCGGTACTACCGCTTACCCTACGGTACTAATTTTTTACTTCCGCAAGGGTCAGCAGTACTACCGCTTGGCTCACTCTAGCTTCGTGGCATGTTCTCTTTTCTATTTCCCTTGGTTTCTTGTGTCTTTCGAGGCTTTGGCATTGATTCTTCTTGCGTTTGTTTTGCTGTGGTCTTGTGTTTGTGTTTTTAGGTGGTGGCTCAGGCTTTGCGGGTCGTCGTACCAACCCAGTTCGTGACACCGGTTCCAAGCGCATGCGTACCCCGAGCGATGTGCCAGAGGGCTCCAACCCCAATCCCCAGCGCCGGTACAAGACCTCAGCCAACAAGCGCAAGGAATCATCCATGTCTATGGAAGAAATGCCTGCTGGTGAGTTCATGGCTAGACGGAAGATCAACCCATATGGGGAACCTCGTGAGCACTTTCCTGGTGATGATGTCTTCTGGACCAAGCAACAGTATCGCATCTATCATGAGGTGCTCAAGACCAAGGCCAATCTGTATGTGGATGCTCACTGGATCGATGTGGAGCACATGAGGAAGGATCAGAACAGGGCATATTTTGCAGAAGCCCTTGACTTGATCGAGCAGCTGGGTCTGGAACATATCATGACTTTCCAGAACGATTTTGATCCTGAGCTCATTGCGCAGTTCTATGCCTCTGTCAACTTTCAGGCCAAGGAAGATCGTCCCATGACTTGGATGACTCATGGTCACAAGATGACCGCCACTTGGAAGGAGTTCATGGATCTTCTTCAGCTTCCCGATGAGGGTCTCCATAACCCTATTGGTTTTCGGCCTCACGCCAATCCTGAAGCAGCTAACAAGGACAAACTTCTTCCATTCTATGAGGCAAAGACCCTTGCTAGTGGTAAAACAACTTACGTGCTGAATCCCTTCCTGGACATTATGTATCGGATTTTTCGCAACACGCTGTTCCCCCGTGTTGGCGACAAGGACAAGGTTCATGCCTATCTGGTGGATATGCTTCTGATGTGTCAAGAGGCTCGCTCCGCTCAGGCTGTTCCACTTGACATTTCCCACATCATGTGGAATGAGCTCCGGTTTGCTATCTACACTCGCAAGGTACCTATCTATGGTCCTTTCTTATATCTGCTCATCTCCAAGACTTGGGCAAAATTGTATCCAGAGGAGGAGTTGGAGGCCGACTGCTACCGCCATGATCCTATCAAGCTTCGCGTCAAGACTCATTGGGCCAACACCACTACTCGTGCTCAGGCTGCTGCTGCCCAGATGGGCACTGAGGATGAGCCTATGGAGGAGCCTGCCGATGTCCGCTCAGGCAGATTTGCCCCCTCTTCTTCCTCTACCGTGGAGAAGCCGTCGTGGGCTAAGAAGCTCCAGCAGAAGATGAAGGCTCTCTTCTGCATGCAGGCTCAGGGGCAATACCGTGCCCATGTGACTGACAAGAAGACGCGTCAGCGGGACAAGAAGATTCTGTCCTTGTATGGTGAAGAGGTTTCCAATGGATCGGAGGACATCATCACTCCAGAGGCTACCTGGATGGCTCGCCAGGGATACCAGTGGACAGATTCTGATGAGGAGTATCAGCCAGAGCAGCAGGGATCTGATGAGGACTATCAGGAGGAGCAGCAGCAGGGATTTGATGACGAGTATGACGACTGAGCTTCTCCCGGGCTGCCACCCATCTTCGTTTCCTCTCTTTCCCTTTGTGGTGTCTCGATGACAAAGGGGGAGAGTGATTTGCATTTGCCGTCTTGTGTGTGTGTTCTTTTCGTTGAACTTGGTTTTATTGTGCGTGTTTGTGTGAGACAATCATATGGTGTAAGACATATGCCCCCGTATCGTTAAACTTATTATCATGTCCTTATGTTTATCCTATGCAGTCAAATGTTATATAGAGTATCGCGTGTGTAGATTATAGGGGAGCGCTATACCTAGTATGTGTGCAGTGCAGTCCAAAGCACAATCATATGAAGGCACACATACAGGGGGAGCTCACCTATACTCTAGGGCTTATATTGCTTACTCTATTATTTCTTCTCTGTGCAAATCTTGTGTTGTCATCAATACACCAAAAAGGGGGAGATTGTAAGGGCATATTTCTCCCTAATAGTTTTGGTGATTGATGACAATACTCTTGCGGACTGATCGTGTGCTGTAAGCTCATACAGGTATATCTCCCTTATGGCACAAGACGATTGCTTGCCCCTCGGATTCTATGAAGGACGGTGTTTTCTTTTTGCTCCCTGTAGGTGGCATTGAGTAATAGGAAAGCCGTACTATTAAGAGGGGGTCCGCGTCGGAAAGGTTTGGGTAGAATCAACACGTACACATCTTTCTCCCACACTTCCTTTCCTTGCTTCTCTGGAGGTCCAACCGGTTTTCCTTCGTTGAGGCAATTCTGTGGTTTCTGTACTGATCATCTGCCAAGCATGCGGTAGTACCGCTCTGCCAAGCGGTAGTACCGCACAGGTACACGGTAGTACCGCTTGCCGACACGGTAGTACCGCTCCCGCGGTAGTACCGCGTCCCCATGCGGTAGTACCGTGTATCTGGCCCAGGCGCTGAGTCTAAGTATAAGAAGTGGATGCGGAAGTAATTTTTTACTTCCGCATACCACGCGGTAGTACCGCTTAGCTTAAGCGGTAGTACCGTGTCGCGTTTTGCTACTTCCGTTTTCCCCTGCGGATGTAGCCACGGATGTAATTTATTTCATCCGTGGCTGTATCAGGTCTCGAACTTTTGCCTTTGCGGTAGTACCGCTTCCCAAGCGGTAGTACCGCTCAGCCAGCGGTAGTACCGCGCATGAGTTGCGGTACTACCGCTCTCTGCGGGCTGAAACCTCTAATAACGGTTGGATTTGTCCCCCCACTATATATAGGGGGTCTTCTTCTCCAAGAAGACTTACCTCTTCCCCCACTACTCCATTGTTGCTCCAAAAGCTCCATTTCCGCCCGATCTCTCTCCCTAGCCAATCAAACTTGTTGATTTGCTCGGGATTGCTTGAGGAGGCATCGATCTACACTTCCACCAAGAGATATTTGATTCTCCCCACTAATCCCTTGCGGATCTTGTTACTCTTGGGTGTTTGAGCACCCTAGACGGTTGAGGTCACCTCGAAGCCATATTCCATTGTGGTGAAGCTTCGTGGTTTGTTGGGAGCCTCCAAGTTGTGGAGATTGCCCCAACCTTGTTTGTAAAGGTTCGGTTGCCGCCTTCAAGGGCACCACTAGTGGAATCACGGCACCTTGCATCGTGTGAGGGCGTGAGGAGAATACGGTGACCCTAGTGGCTTCTTGGGGAGCATTGTGCCTCCACACCGCTCCAACGGAGACGTACTTCCCCTCAAAGGGAAGGAACTTCGGAAACACATCCTCGTCTCCTTCGGTTCTACTTGTGGTTATTTCTTACCTTTACTCTTGCATGCTTTACTTGTTTAATTCCTACAGCATGCTTGTGTAGTTGTTGTGCTTATTTACATTAGGTGTCTTCATAGTAGTTTATCTAGACAACTTATTTTGTCGCCTAATTTTAATTGGTTAAGAAAAGCTAAAAATTGTTAGTTGCCTATTCACCCCCCCTCTAGTCAACCATATCGATCCTTTCATTGATCATAAACCCACAATTCATCGGATCTCAACAAACACACCGCAAAAAGAGATTACATCGAATAGATATCCTCGAAGACTAAGGAGAACTTGGTATTGAGATACAAAGAGAGAGAAGAAGCCATCTAGATAATAGCTATGGACCAGAAGATCTGTGGTAAACTACTCACAACTCATGGTGAGGCGATGATGATGATGTAGAAGCACTCCATGGTAGATCCCCCCTCCGGCGGAGCTCCGGAACAGGCCCCAAGATGGGATCTCACAGGAACAGAAGGTTGCGGCGGTGGAACTCGGGTTTTCTCTGTTGTTCTGATGGTTTCGGGGTACGTAGGTATATATAGGAGAAAGGAGGGCGCCGGGGGCCAGAAGGGGTGCCCACGAGGCAGGGGCACGCCCTATAGGGGGTGGGCGCGCCCCCCACCCTCGTGGACGCCACCTCAGCCCTATTCTGTGGTTCTCAAGTCTCCCGTGCGTATTTTGCTCCAAAAATATCTCTCCCGAAGTTTCATTCCGTTTGGACTCCGTTTGATATTCCTTTTCTATAAAACCCTGAAATAGGCAAAAAAACAGCAATCTGGACTGGGCCTTTGGGTTAATAGGTTAGTCCCAAAAATAATGTAAAAGTGTATAACAAAGCCCATTAAACATCCAAAACATCATAAATAATAGCATGGAACAATAAAAAAATATAGATATGTTGGAGACGTATCAGTTATCCAAGCATACTCATTTTTGCTTTCTAGATGGTTATTCTGGTTTCTCTCAAATACATGTGTCAAAAGGGGATCAAGAAAAGACCACTTTTACTTGTCCTTTCGGTACCTTTGCTTATAGACGTATGCCTTTTGTTTTATGTAATGCACCTGCTACCTTTCAAAGATGCATGATGGTTATATTCTCTGATTTTTGTGAAAAGATTTTTGAGGTTTTCATGGATGATTTCTCCGTTTACGGAACTTCTTTTGATGATTGCTTGAGAAACCTTGATCGAGTTTCGCAGAGATGTGAAGACACTAATCTTGTCTTGAATTGGGAGAAGTGCCACTTTATGGTTAATGAAGGCATTATCTTGGGACACAAAATTTCTGAAAGAGGTATTGAATTTGACAAAGCTAAAGTGGATGCTATTGAAAAAATGCCATGTCCCAAGGACATCAAAGGTATACGTAGTTTCCTTGGTCATGCCGGGTTTTATAGGAGGTTCATTAAGGACTTATCCAAAATATCCAGCCCTCTGACTAATCTTTTACAAAAAGATGTTCCTTTTGTCTTTGATGATGATTGTCTTGAAGCATTTGAAATACTTCAGAAAGCATTGATCTGTGCGCCTATTGTCCAGCCTCCTGACTGGAATTTACCCTTTGAGATTATGTGTGATGCTAGTGATTATGCTGTAGGTGTTGTCCTAGGACAAAGAGTTGATAATAAATTGAATGTTATCCAATATGCTAGTAAAACTCTAGACAGTGCCCAGAAAAATTATGGTACTACTCAGAAAGAATTTTTAGCAGTTGTATTTGCTTGTGATAAGTTTTGACCTTATATTATTGATTCTAAAGTAACTATTCACACTGATCATGCTACTATCAAATACCTTATGGAAAAGAAAGATGCTAAACCTAGACTTATTAGATGGGTTCTCTTGCTGCAAGAGTTTGATTTGCATATTATTGATAGGAGGGAGCTGAGAACCCCGTTGCAGATAACTTGTCTAGGCTAGAGAATATTCTTGATGACCCACAACCTATTGATGATAGCTTTCCTGATGAACAATTAGCTGTCATAAACACTTCTCGTACTGCTCCATGGTATGCTGATTATGCTAATTATATTGTTGCTAAGTTTATACCTCCTAGCTTCACATACCAGCAAAAGAAAAAGTTCTTCTATGATTTGAGACATTACTTCTGGGATGACCCACATCTTTGTAAAGAAGGAGTAGATGGTATTATTAGACGTTTTGTACCTGAGCATGAACAGGAACAGATCCTACGCAAGTGCCACTCCGAAGCTTATGGAGGACACCATGCTGGAGATAGAACTGCACATAAGGTATTGCAATCTGGTTTTTATTGGCCTACTCTCTTCAAGGATGCCCGTAAGTTTGTCTTATCTTGTGATGAATGTCAAAGAATAGGTAATATCAGTAGACGTCAAGAAATGCCTATGAATTATTCACTTGTCATTGAACCATTTGATGTTTGGGGCTTTGATTATATGGGACTGTTTCCTTCCTCTAATGGGTACACACATATTTTAGTTGTTGTTGATTACGTTACTAAGTGGGTAGAAGCTATTCCAATTAGTAGTGCTGATCACAACACCTCTATTAAGATGCTTAAAGAAATTATTTTCCCGAGGTTTGGAGTCCCTAGATACTTAATGACTGATGGTGGTTCACACTTTACTCATGGTGCTTTCCGTCAAATGCTCGCTAAGTATGATGTTAACCATAAAATGGCACCCCTTATCACCCACAGACTAGTGGTCAAGTAGAATTGAGTAATAGAGAGCTGAAATTAATTTTGCAAAAGACAGTTAATAGGTCTAGAAAGAATTGGTCTAAGAAACTAGATGATGCATTATGGGCCTATAGAACTGCATACAAAAATCCTATGGGTATGTCTCCATATAAGATGGTTTATGGAAAAGCATGTCACTTACCTCTTGAGCTAGAACATAAGGCATATTGGGCTATGAAAGAGCCCAATTATGATTTCAAACTTGCCGGTGAGAAGAGGTTATTTGACATTAGCTCTCTTGATGAATGGAGAACCCAGGCCTATGAGAATGCCAAGTTGTTTAAGGAAAAAGTTAAAAGCTGGCATGACAAAACGATACAAAAGCGTGAATTTAACGTAGGTGATTATGTCTTACTATACAACTCTCGTTTAAGATTTTTTACAGGAAAACTTCTCTCCAAATGGGAAGGTCCTTACGTTATCGTGGAGGTCTAATATTCCGGTGCCATAAAAATCAACAACTTTGAAGGCACAAACCCGAAGGTGGTGAACGGTCAAAGAATCAAACATTATATCTCACGTAATCCTATAAATGTTGAAACCAATGTTATTGAAACCGTAACCCCGGAGGAATACATAAGGGACACTTTCCAGAATGATTCAGACCCCGAAAAGGAAGAGGTATGTGGTACGGTAAGTAAACTGACTCCAAAACAGTTCTAAAGGCAATTTTTCTCTGTTTTGGAATATTTAGAAAAATAGAAAAATAAGTGGCAGTCCGGAAGAGACACGAGCCATCCACAAGGGTGGAGGGCGCGCCCCCCTGGGCGTGCCCCCTGCCTCGTGGGCACCTCGTGTGCCTCCCGGATTCCGATTTCTTGTATGTTACTCCTGTTGGTCAGTACAAATTCATTATATATTCTCCCGAAGGTTTTGACCTCTGTATCACGCAAAAATCCTCTTTTCTTGTTTCGAGCTATTTTCTGCTAGGGTTGACGAGGCGAGGCATCATGTCGTCTTCGTCCTCCAACAATGAGGGCAACGATGCTTGGCTAATGAAGATAGATCTAAAGAGGGAAGGACCCGAGGAGATCAACAAGGAGAATAGGATCAAGAAGGCGGTGGAAGATCAGGCTCCGGCAATAGGAGAAGAAGACGTCCATCAACCCCTTCCAAACCTTTTTACTTCAACTGAGATTGAAGCTTTCAAGATGATTGAGTTAGCTCAAATTCAAAACAAGTATCTCACAAGTGAAAATATTTTGTTGAAGGAGCATATAGCTGCACTCAAAGGTATTATCCGCAAGTTGGAGGATCTCCTACGCTCGATGTATGATGATCCGGCGTCACTACTTTCAACCCCATCATCACCAACTCCGAAGAAGGGAACATAATCGTATGGGTATGGGCACTCCCCTTGGCAACTGCCAAGCTTGGGGGAGTTGCCCCGGTATCGTATCACCATTACACTCCTATCTTTATCGTTTTTCTTAGTTCGATCCTTTGGGTAGTATTTTGATCTAGTCGAATAAAGTTAGCATGATCTAGTTGTGAGCTTTTGCTTGATGATCTTTACCCTTTGTAATCGAGTCCGTGAGCTATATAATAAAGATTAGTGTTGAGTCAAGGGCTTGATTTCCTCACTTTGGTCATGATAGAAAAAAAGAAAAAAGGGGGGGTATCAAAGAGATCATATTGATCTTATGGGAAGTAATGACTTCACACATAAAGAATATGATGAATAAAAGTTGTTGAGGGTTGACAAACATAGTTTTGGTCATCGTTACAATTAATAGGAAGTAATAAAGAAAGAGAGGTTTCACATACAAATATACTATCTTGGACATCTTTTATGATTGTGAGCACTCATTAAAATATGACATGCTAAAGAGTTGATGTTGGACAAGGAAGACAACATAATGGGTTATGTTTTCTTATATTCGAAATAAAGTATATTGTCATGGATCATCCAACATGTTGAGCTTGCCTTTCCCCCTCATGCTAGCCAAAACTCCTTGCACCAAGTAGAGATACTACTTGTGCTTTCATACATCCTTAAACCCAGTTTTGCCATGAGATTCCACCACACCTACCTATGGATCGAGTAAGATCCTTCAAGTAAGTTGTCATGTTGCAAACTCGCTAAAATATGTATGATTTATTAGTGTGGAGGAAATAAGCTTTATACGATCTTGTGATATGGAAGTAATAAAAGCGATGGACTGCATAATAAAGGTCCTTATCACAAGTGGCAATATAAAGTGACGTTCTTTTGCGCTAAGACTTTGTGCATCCAACCATAAAAGCACATGACAACCTCTGCTTCCCTCTGCGAAGGGCCTATCTTTTATCTCTGCATTATAAGAGTCGAGGTGAAAATCACCTTTCCCTTTTACATTTTATCCTTTGGCAAGCACACTGTGTTGGAAAGATCCTGACATATATACCCAATTGGATGTAAGTTATCATGGTCTATTACTGTTGACATTACCCTTGAGGTAAAAGGTTGAGAGGCAACACCATAAGCCCCTATCTTTCTCTATGTCCGATTAAAACTCCATAACCATAAGTATTGCGTGAGTGTGAGCAATTGTGAAAGACTATATGATAGTTGAGTATGTAGGCTTGCTGAAAAGCTCTTATGTTGACTCTTTCCGATGTTACGATAAATTGCAATTGCTTCAATGACCGAGATCATAGTTTGTTGGTTTTCAATGAAGTTTCTGATTCATACTTGACACTGTGAATGAATTGTTACTTTAGCATAAGAATCATATGACAATATATATGTGTTATTGTTATAAGGATAATCATGATGCCCTCATGTCGGTATTTTATTTTTATCGACACCTCTATCTCTAAACATGTGGACATATTTTTCGATATCGGCTTTCACTTGAGGACAAGCGAGGTCTAAGCTTGGGGGAGTTGATACGTCCATTTTGCATTATGCTTTTATGTTGATATTTATTGCACTATCGGGTGTTATTACACGTTATGTCACAATACTTATGCCATTTCTCTCTTATTTTACAAGGTTTACATGAAGAGGGAGAATGCCGGCAGCTGGAATTCTAGGTTGGAAAAGAAGCAAACTCTGGAAACCTATTCTGCACAACTCAAAAAGATCTGAAACTCCACGGGACACCGTTTCAGAAAATATAAAAAATATCTGGCGAAAGAGAATCACCAGGGGGGCACCACCTGTCCACGAGGGTGGGGGGCGCGCCCCCTGTCTCGTGGGCCACCAGATGGCCCCCCGATGCCCATCTTCTCCTATATGAGGTGTTTTGACCTGGAAAAAAAATCAGAAGGAGGCTTTCGGGACCAGACGCCGCTGTCTCGAGGCGGAACCTTGGCGGAAACCAATCTAGGGCTCCGGTAGAGCTGTTCTGCCGGGGATACTTCCCTCTGGGAGGGGGAAATCGTCACCGTCGTCATCACCAACAACTCTCCCATCTTGGGGAGGGTTATCTTCATCAACATCTTCACCAACACCATCTCTTCTCAAACCCTAGTTCATCTCTTGTATCCAGTATTTGTACCCAAACCTCAGATTGGTACCTGTGGGTTGCTAGTAGTGTTGATTACTCTTTGTAGTTGATGCTAGTTGGTTTACTTGGTGGAAGATCATATGTTTAGATCCATTATGCATATTAATACCCCCCTGATCATGAACAATATTATGTCTTGTGAGTAGTTACTTTTGTTCCCGAGGACATGGGAGAAGTCTTGCTATAAGTAGTCATGTGAATTTGGTATTCGCTCGATATTTCGATGAGATGTATGTTGTCTCTCCTCTAGTGGTGTCATGTGAACGTCGACTACATGACACTTCACCATTATTTGGGCCTAGAGGAAGCCATTGAGAAGTAATAAGTAGATGATGGGTTGCTAGAGTGACAGAAGCTTAAACCCTAGTTTACACGTTGCTTCGTAAGGGGCTGATTTGGATCCACTTGTTTCATGCTATGGTTAGGTTTACCTTAATACTTCTTTTGTAGTTACGGATGCTTGCATTAGAGGTTAATCATAAGTGGGAGGCTTGTCCAAGTAAGAACAGCACCCAAGCACTGGTCCACCCACATACCAAATTATCAAAGTACCGACCGCGAATCAGATGATCGTGATGAAAACTAGCTTGCCGATAATTCCCATGTGTCCTCGGGAGCGCTTTCCTTCATATAAGAGTTTGTCCAGACTTGTCCTTTGCTACAAAAAGAATTGGGCCATCTTGCCACACCTTATTTACTTTTACCTTTTGTTACTTGCTACCAATTACCTTATCACAAAACTATTTGTTACCGATAATTTCAGTGCTTGCAGAAAATACATTACTGAAAACTGCCTATCATTTCCTTGTGCTCCTCGTTGGGTTCGACACTCTTACTTATCGAAAGGACTATGATAGACCCCCTACACTTGTGGGTCATTAGTTGCCCTCCCCGAGCACCTCAGTTGCTTCCCCGAGGACTACCCAGGCAGGGACGAAGCTACCTTGTTAGCACTGTGGTCGATTGACCCCAACGAAATTAGCAAAAGCTTCACTAGCTAAGTACTAATCATTATATTTTCATTAAAAAAACAACCCACTGTCATAGACATGACCACATTAAACTTTTTATCTAGCTTCGTCCCTGTACCCAGGTACATCCTCTAAGCACCTCTCTGAGCCTCCCCGGCCATCTCCGGTCGAGAACCTCCTTTGCCTCCCTGAAGGTGAGGATGTGTTGTGGATGTGGTTATTGACTTGCTGATGTATGTTATGTCCTGGATGTGTGTGTTGTATATGGATGTGGTGATTTATGCTAGTCGATGTTCTATCCTACCATGTGTATATAACAACAAGAACTAGTACATGTATTCCTATGTGTATGACAACAACAACATAGCGAATATAAAATAACAACAAGAACTAGTACATATAATCACCTGTACTTTGTACTCCATCCCAAATCAATATAAGCACAATCAGGAAGTAGAGTATTATCTATTCGAGATAGCCCAAACCCGCGTAAATCGTGTCCTTGTTACCATCATATCTAGACTACCAGCTCGGGACCCCTACCAGAGATTCGCCGGAATCGACTCCGTCACCTGGTTTAATGAAACAAAGAATTTAACCAAACTATGAGTCTCCTTGTTTGTGTCCCTTCCTTCAAACATGGTATCACATGTAGCAAAGAGTTGTCGATTCGCTATGATCTCTCGAATGATTTGACTGTGTTTTCCACCAGAGCCATTATTTATGTCGTTCACCACATTATTGATATCCCTATCGTATGAAATGATAACCACGCCCAAGTGCAAATCTTGCGCAGGTGCTTGAGCTTCTCGGCAGGCTAGCGCTCTAGACATGCTGGGCCAGTGATACCTACGAAGATCATCGCCGAGGGGCCTAGGTAAATCCCGATAGACGGCAGAGGCCGCACCAACTGATCTACTTCGGGAAATCCCTCAATCAATGTTTAATTTTGAATGAGCCCGAAGGAGGAGGTTTCCACGCCTATGTTGGCTAAGCGATCCATGGCGCTAGGCTAAGGGTGGCATGTGGGGCGTTTTTATGCTCTCCGGTTCAAATATAAACCGTTGGACAAAGAGATGGGTGGCGAGTGGCCTCTGGAATATGTGCTCATGAATTGCTTTCCGCCTCACTGTCCAGATGGCCTAAAGTGTTACGACGAGCATTACCAGTTTGTCCTGTGGCAACGCCTCGATCATAGCGAACAACCACTGTTTCGCGCTTGGTTCTGTTGTGGCAATTAAGTGCTCAAATAAGTTTCTTTGTGAAATTGATGAGAAACAATATTGCTAAATCTTAGTCGATTGAGACTTAACCAAGCCTCAGTCGATGTTATGCCCGTGAGATCTTACATTAAGATCCATGCAAAATTTTCTTTTCAGTTTTTTCTTTCTTGCTTGTTTTTTTTTTTTTGAGAAATTTCTTGCATATTCGGGCCAGGCCATGCTGAACCCAGTGGACAGCCTAGCCGCGTTGCGGCCCAGCCCAGCCCGGGAAGTTTCCCGAGGCCGCCGGAGCCTGGAGGAGGGAGCAAAACGGAACGCAACCTCTGCGGTTCTGAATTCTACTGGAACAGCCGTCAAGTTCAGAAAACTTGCAAAAAGGAAAGAAGGTTCTCAATCCAAACCGGAGCTGTGGAAGCGAAGACTTGGAGAGTACAAAAGGCAGAGGCACAAAATGGTGGGCTTCCTCCGGGCCTTCACCGCCGCATCCGCCGTGCCAGCAGCAGCCGTCGCCGCGGCCGCCCTCTCCTCCTCCTCCTCCCCCTCCCGCTCCCCCTCTTCCAGGCTCCGCTTCCCCTTGCTTCCCTCCCTCTCCGCGTTCGCCGCCTCCTCGTCCTCCTCTTCCGCCGTGCGCGCGCCGACCGCCGCCCCTCCGATGGCCGCCGCCGCCACCGCCGATCTCTCTGCTCCCGACAAGGTTGGGCCGCGTCCTTATTCGATTTCCGTATGTGCTTGCCTCGCCTAGGGTCATGAGCCTTTTGGTCTTATGCCTGCTTCCTCGTGGTTTGCAGGGTACTGCGCTTCCGGAGCTCACGGTAAGCTCCCCAGACAACTTAGGGCATCATTTTGTTTTCCTTTTTTTTAGTCTGGCTGTGATTCTACTAGGCGGGAAGATAATTGGGAGGGCCTTGCTAGTTATTGAGAGATTACGTAACTGATTCAATTGGTGCTTGAGATGTGCGCAATTCGGTTAATAGAACATCGATCTAGGTTTAAATTAGTTGGCGAGCTGGTTCGATGTCTGCTGTTGTTAGCTTTATTGCCTGGGTAAATCGTTTTCTGTCATTGGTTGGTGCTTTGCAGTTCTCCCTGGGGTTGCTTATACATGACTATATTGGGAATTACAGCGATCAAGCATTGATTTAGCTATTAGTATGTTTGTGTCCAAACATAGCTGTTAGCATGTTGAATGTAATGGCTTCCCTTGCGTTGGAGGTTTGATGTATTAGGCAATCAAAAGGATTGCTGTGTCCACTTCTGTTTCACTGTTTACGTCTTGCTTGAAATGATCTGCAAAAGCTTAGATAATTCATAGATATGGAAGGACAAGGAGGAGATCCCAAATGCCCAATTGAGCTATTCTCATACCAACTCTCTGTTTTTCAGTGATTCAGTCTAATACTTTGAGGAAGCCTTGTCAGTTTGGCCTTTAGGCCATTACTTTGATGGAAATTTTCAGTGTAGAAAGTTGGGTACTGTGGTGGGGCATTTTCAATGGATAAATATTTCCTTAACTGTACATGACTTGTAAAGATTGGATATAATAAATTTTGACCCAGTTATCAAATGCAGCAAGTGCTGATACGATGATTCTTAAACTGGACATACAAACTATCAATAACCCCGTTCCCAAGGTTTCTGTTTCGAATTTCTTGAGATGATGTGCTATACTGGTACACCATATTTGTGAAGATCAATGTTTCTAGCAGACATGACTTCAGGACATAGTGTAATTTCATCAAGCCAAGTTCTATTGTGCGACTGTAAGTTCTATTTATGAAGGAAGATCAGGAAATAAGATGCATTGCCTGAAAATTTGCTGTTACATGGGTTTTTTTTCTTGCAAAAGTGGGTCTGTTTCTTTTTAATAAGACTCGTGTGTAATGTGGTTAAGGTTGACTCACAAAATAAGTTGTACTGTTTGAAAACTCATTCTAGATAGAACTACAGAAGTTATCCTTTTGGAACTAATACTGAAATAGTCTCCCTGCAACTATACTTCACTTTTGCAACATGCTTCCTTATACATTACCAAGGGAAAATTAACGAGGCCTGCCAATTTCTTCGAGATGTCGTTTGATTTCTCAATACAAACACTTATTTAACAATCTATCTTTTTGTATGGCTGAAGACCGAATTCATGGTGGATATGAAATGTGAGGGCTGTGTTACAGCAGTGAAAAATAGGCTTCAAACACTCGAAGGTACTAATTTCTTAGTGCTCTATTATATATAATCGTGTGCATGCCTTTTCTTTCAACCATTTCCTGTTGGTTTTGAAAACTGTCTCTTACTACAGGAATACAAAACATCGAAGTGGATCTGACTAACCAGGTAGTTAGAGTTCGTGGGTCTCTCCCAGTGAAGATAATGTTGGATGCTCTGCATCAAACAGGCCGAGATGCACGTCTTATTGGGCAAGGGAACCCAGATGGTTTGTGTTAAATTTTGATTATTAGCATGGTTTCCCTTCATATCAGCCTACTAATGCAGATATCGTTGTAAAATCTTTAATGCTCTGTCGTGGAGTGTAGAAATCAGTGCTTTTTAAATTTTGATACTAGGTTTCACTTCTAACGATGTGTAGCCATTTGTAGCTTAGGTCCTTAAATATCTTCTATGTATGCGTCCTCTCTCCAATATAGCTAAAAGGTGTATATGAATTCTTAAGATCTTTGCTTTTAGTGTGATGCTACTCTAGATACATCCTGAAATTGCTTTTAAGCTGCACGATGCCCTACTGAACTCATTATGTTATCTGGCTAAGCAGTAATTCAACTTTTATGTTGACAAATGCTATTGTAGATCAATCTTCTGATTGCTGGCATGTTTAGTCTGTGTTCTGCACATCTGTTCTATATGAGAAATAATTGTTTGCCTTAACATTTACAGATTTCCTAGTTTCTGCTGCCGTGGCTGAGTTCAAAGGTCCTGTTATATTTGGTGTTGTTCGTCTAGCCCAAGTTAACATGGAATTGGCTAGAGTTGAGGCTACTTTTAGTGGTCTATCACCTGGTAAACATGGATGGTCAATAAATGAATTCGGGGATTTGACAAAAGGTGCAGAAAGTACTGGCAAAGTATATAATCCACCGGATTATCTATCTGATAAGGTAATATTCCAACACTTAGCCACTGCAGCGGTTGATAAATTATGTACTGTACTTAATACAACATGGGATAAATGTTTGCCTTGGGGTCCTCATCTGTTATTTCAACTTCCAAGTAAAAAGATTCTAACATAAAGCTAACCTTTGGGATCTATTCTTTATTACTCCCTCCGTTCCTAAATATAAGTCTTTTTAGACATTCCAAATGGACTACAACATACGGATGTATGTAGACATATTTTAGAGTGTAGATTCACTCATTTTGCTCCGTATGTAGTCACTTGTTGAAATCTCTAGAAAGACTTATATTTGGGAACGGAGGGAGTATAATGTAGCATTACAATTTAGTAAGTCATGCGTTCTCAGAGTAGATAGTTGTGTCTGAACCTTCTTACATCCGCATTACATCTTTTCTGACAGTTCTATCACATATCTCATGTGGTTGCTTTCAACAAAATATAAATCTTGTAGGTCGTAGTCGGGCGCAGTTGTATATACTGTAATTTTTCACTCCATTGTTTATCTCTGTTTCCTTTATGGTCCCTGGTGTCTAATATTCAAAACTTTCATTAATACGGCGGACAAATTGAAGAAACTGACTTAGTTTCTCATTGTAAGGCATATCGTGTTGCACTTGGTGTTGCACTTGCAATGCAGTTCTTCATATTTGGTCAGTTTGTATACCATCCTGCTATTGTAAGGAGTGCTTTCAGTCTGCATTGATCTCTTTATTTTGAACATTCACAAAGTGTATTTGTGATGCAGTGTGAGTCTGGAAATAAATTATTGAAACATTTTTTCAACTTTGGGTAGCACAAACAAGATAAATGTGCTGATCTAAAACAGCAAACAGCAGCAACACTATTTGCTTCTATGGAACTCCACCTTTTGTTTTGTGCAGCTCACAAATGAAAGCATTTTCCCACAAAAATCTGCAGATTTTGATTTTTTTTTCTTGTGATTCATTTGAAACATGCATCACCCTTTTTTTTTTACCAAAGAGATCACTCTGGAGTTAAAATCACCTATTGGTAGGCTAGACCCGTTACTTATGTTTCCTTTTACAGGTCCACTTGGGCTCCAGAGCCAAAATCTGTTACTTCTTTTTACAGGTCCACTTGGGCCCGGGAGCCAAAATCACCTATAGCTAGACTAGATCTGTTATGTTTCCTTTTACAGATCCTTTTGATCTACCATGCAGAAATCATTCATTGCATCTTCAATACAGTGACCAAATTCACCAAACTGAATAGCTGCCAATATTGACACTCTGGCGTGCCTGCCTTCTTCTGTAGCACATGTGCTGTCAGAACATACAGATCGTAATTGAACAACTGTAGCTCACCTCACTTCTTTCGCTAGATCTGTTGTATGATTTTAGAATACATATGTATTTGGGGAAATGACAATTGATTACAAAGTGAAGGCCAGGGTATGTTTAGCTGAGATTTGATGAATTGAGCAGTGGTGGGTAGTAACCATCCTGTTTTTGGTGAGTGTTCAATCCTTTAAATTGTTCTCTAAAATAGTCAGTAAAACAGAAAGATCGCCTTCACTTAATATCCATTTCGACAGTACTGTTGTTTTGAAGCAGCAAGTTATGATGACATGCACTTTTTTCTTTCTGAAACAGCCCCTTGGTGACCTGGGAACACTAGAAGCTGGAGAAAACGGAGAAGCACAGTTTTCAGGATCAAAAGAGAAACTGAAAGTTGTCGACTTGATCGGTCGCTCTATTGCGCTGTATGCAACCGAGGACAGATCGGACCCAGGCATTGCAGCTGCCGTAGTGGCGAGAAGTGCGGGTGTTGGGGAGAACTACAAGAAGCTCTGCACCTGCGATGGTGTCACCATTTGGGAATCAAGCTAAATTCGACGCGATGGAGTTCTCCACACCACTGGGTCACACCCAATATGTTGTACACACACAAGTTATGTAGAAACAATCAACCATTTACTGAACATTTGAATAAGCGTGAATACGTTTGAGGAATAAAGCTTGTTTTGAGTTGGAGCTTGACACCATTTTTCTTCGGTGAAGTGCTACTCCTTGTGCTGCTGGCTGCTGCTACGCAACTGATTCATCAACCTCGCTTACCAAGGGGCCAGGGCACAGCTGCCTCTGCTCGCAGGCCTCTGACTAATGCAGAACAACAGTACAGTACTAGGCGAAAAGCTCACATTGGCGGCAGCCATGTGAGGACCAGGGGGCTCCGGACTACGTGAACGCCGTCGCTCCATGATAGAGCTCCGTACTCGGGCGTCTTCTGAGCGGCCTTGGTCCTCACTGTAACCTTGTAGGCGAGCTTCTGGTTTGTGCTGCTGAAGTGCAGGGTGTTGGGCTCGACGACGACGTCCGCGCCTTTGAACTTTGCGACCTTGACATTGTACGTCGACGACGGCGGACCGACGTTGGTCACGGTGCGGCGCACCGTCAGCGGGGTGGACGGCTGATCGGTGAAGACGGCGGAGATGGCCGGGTAGTTGAGGTCGCCGGGCGAGCTGAAGGTGCCCTTGCATGTCATGTTGGAGTTCTTGGTGAAGACCTTGAGCTGCGTCGGCGTCAGGTTCTGCGTGCAGAGGAACTCCAGGTACTCGTTCTGGCCAATGTCGTAGACCAGGCCTGGGCTGAGCGCTCGCACCGGGTGTATGTGGCCGGCCCCGTGCTCGAATGGCGTGGACGCGTCGCCGGTCGCCGCGTCCTTGAGCACGTGGTAGGTGTTGTCGTGGACGTAGGCGGTGGTCATCAGCGCCGACTTGATCTGCGCTGGGCTCCAGTCGGGGTGGCTTGCCTTGAGCAGCGCGGCCACGCCGGCGACGTGCGGGCAGGACATGGACGTCCCCGACAGGATGTTGAAGCCGACGCGGCGGCGGTCGCTGGCCAGGCTCGACGGGCTGGCGTCGCCGCTCCATGCTGCCAGGATGTTCACGCCGGGCGCGATGAGGTCCGGCTTGAGGATCTCCAGAGTCAGGTAGTTTGGGCCCCGGGAAGAGAACGCGGCGACCACCGGCGACGGCCGGATCCCGAGCTTTGTTCCGGCGAAGCTGAGTGTCGCCGTCGGCTTTGGGGCCGTCCTGGTGTACTTCTTTGCCGCAATGCCTTCAGATTCCCCAACGGCCACGGCTGGCAGGAGGTGGCTGTCGGCGACGAGCTCCTCGCCGTTCGCTGCGGTGTTGGCGAGGATCATGCCGACGCCTCCTGCTTCCTTGACAACCTGGCCCTTCTGCACCCGAGGACTGATGCCGCGGTCGCATATCACGATCTTTCCGGTGACGGAGTTGGGCTCCAGTGTCCCCTCGAGGCACATGGACCTGGGGTTCGGGATGCTCGAGTTGCCGCCCATGTAGACCACCGGATACTGCTGCCGAGGCGAAAGATTCTTCCTGCCCTTGTAAAGCGAGACGCCGGTGATGTTGGCGCCGTTGCCGAGCGTCACCGTGGCCGGGAAGTCACGGTCCATGGTGCTCGCGCCCACCGTGGTGATCCACGGCGACATGTTGGTGAGGCTTATCGGGTCCGGGCCGGCGTTGCCGGCCGAGCAGGCGATGAACACGCCCATCTGCATGGCTCCAAACGACGCAATCGACAGGCTGTCGCGGTAGTAGGGGGAGGCGCCGCCGCCGAGGGAGATGGAGAGCACGTCGACGCCGTCGGACACGGCGCGATCGACGGCCGCGAGGATGTCGGAGCTGAAGCAGCCGCCTGTCCAGCACACCTTGTACGCCGCGACGCGGGCGCGGGGCGCCATGCCGCGGGCGACGCCGCGCGCGTAGCCGAAGAGGCCGGCGTTCTGCACGGGCGAGCCCGCGGCCGTGGCGGCGGTGTGCGTGCCGTGGCCGTCCTGGTCGCGCGGGGACTTGAGCTCGGTGGTCTCGTTGATGGGGCCCGAGGAGGCCTCGTAGCCGTCGTAGAAGATGCGCGCGCCGATGATCTTGCGGTTGCAGTGCGCCGTGGTGAAGCCCCGGCCGGTCTGGCACAGGCCTTTCCACTTGGCCGGCACGGGGCCGAGCCCCTTGTCGCTGAAGCTGGGGCTCTCGGGCCATATGCCGGTGTCGAGCACGCCGACGACGACGTCGTGGTCGGCGAGGCCGGCGGCCCAGATGCTGTTGCTGACCTCCGGGCCAATGCCCAGGAAGTCGGGGCTCCTGGTGGTGTGCAGCTGCAGGACCGTCTCCGGGAGCACGGCCAGCACGCCGGCGGCCTCGGCCATCCGCTCGGCCTCGTCCTCGTCGAGGCGGGCCGCGAAGCCATGGAAGGCCGTCTCGTAGTTGTAGACGATCCTCGCGTAAGCGTCCTCCTCCTCCTCCTCGGCTTCAACCCGCGCAGAGCTCACGGCCTTCACCGTGGAAGCGTACCACTCGTGGTGAAAATCGAAGGAGCTCGGCTTCTCCGACGCGGCCATCTGAACAATGTAAGTCTTGGGACCTCCCGCGCAAGCAGAAATGCTCGCCCGGAGAAGCACGAGCACCAGGCACGTCCATCTCGCGCTGCGAAGATCCATGGGGAAGTGGCGAGGCCGAGAGTGAGAGGGGTCGAGGAGAGCGAGTATGGAGAAACTCTGCTCTCTGCTGCTTATGAACACCCCAGCAGCGGGAGATGGGCAGTGGAGTCGAGGTGGGCTGAACCGCTGAACAGTGACGACCGAAGAGCGGTAATAAAATGGGGTGGCTGCTTCTGCCCGCATTGAAGCGAATTCATTTGGCTGCGCGGTGCCGGTGACCCCGCCCGCGAGGAGGAGAGCTGTTGGAGTAGGTTTTGCCCTTGCTTGTCACACATTCTTCCATTTCTCGGAGATATTTCAGGACGGGGCCCCTTGAGCCTTGACACCCGTGTCGTGTTCCTCTGCTCCAGCTGCAAGGCGTCTCTCTGTTCCTCGGAGGAAGACATTAACGCGGCGGATCTACTACCTACCAGCGGCAACGGGCAGTAGGGTTAGCGCATTGATTCGTCTCGGCGGACGGTTGCTCGGGGTTCATCACGGGAACGATTCATGCATGTGCCACGTCTTTATGGCGCTACTGTTTGGGGGCAGGCTGTGACGCTGTGTGGTTTGGACTGAGGGGAGATTTTGGTAATGACAACGACATCACCTCCTCCTTGAAGGAAAGGGATGCGAGGCTGTGCCGTACGATTAGATGGAATGGGAATGGATTGTACGATGATTAGGGTAATCTGGGACGGGTACTTGAGAGCTGCGCTGCTATCAGAAGAAAGGAGACAACTCATGGCCTCGCCTAGCTGTGGTGTCATCATGAGGGAGGGGGCCTCCATCGCTCCATGTTAAAAGTTTCATCCGGAGCATTCGATGAAGCACTTGAGCAACCAGATCATCAACACAACCTCATCCCCTTTTAATAGTATTGGCTTTTCCTATGGACTCAATGTGATCTTTGATCACTAAACCAAAAATGGAGTCTTGAGCTTTTGCCAATGCTTGCCTTAGCATTTTGAGGGGTCCACTTCTTCAGTCATTTTCATACTCATATCACTGAACTTCTCTGAAATGATTCTCAAGTAACTATTAGTTCAATGATATATATGTTGTTATTAATTGCCAAAACCACCCGGGGATTAGTTGCACTTTCAATCTCCCCCTTTTTGGTAATTGATGACAACATATAGATCAAAGCTTCGACAAAAGATATAATCAATGAATAATATCGTCGCTTTGAGAAGTATGTGATAAGCAAGAGCTCCCCCTAAATTTGTGCATTATTTAAAATTTGCGTTTGAATGCAAATGCACAATCGATTAGGATCATGGGTCACTCTTCCATGTCACATACATCTTGGTGGAGCGCACAAAATGATAAGAATGAATAACATGCACCCAATCACCAAGACATGAGTAAATGATCATACAAGATAGGAAAAGCATATGATAAGCATTAAGCACACATTAAAGCATAGTATGACCAAGCACTCATTAAGGTAGCATCAAACGTAGTATCAAGCACACTGAAAGTTTCGAAAACCAAAAGACCAAAAGTATCTCAAAGAAACCGCAAAAGAACGAAAGAGCACTCTCTCTCTCTCGAAGCCCTATGATCTATACAATTTCTCCCCCTTTGGCAACAAGTTACCAAAAAGTTTGAAAAAGCATAGAGCTAAACGTCACTGTGGGCTCTGCTGGCGGCTCCTGTCTGGGTAGATGTCGGAGTAGATATGACGGCATCGGCGAAGACTTCAGCTGATGTCTGCGCTGGAGGAGTGAATACTGGAGCTGTGGCTGGAGTAACTGCTGGAGCTGTAGGAGGTGCGGAAGTGGTAGTCCTGGAGTCAGTCACTGGAATAGCAGCTGATCGGGATCCTCTGGGAACCGGAGCAGTCTGGCGATGAGAGTCCTGGACTAAGTCATCCTGCACAAGCTCTGCCCTGTCCTGCCTTGCTTCCTCCATGTCTGCCTCAAGCTTGTTGACGGTCACCTGAAGTTCAGTCAGCTTCACGTCCAGAGCGTGGACCTTCTCGTCAACAATCCTCTCTAGGCTCTCCTGAGATTGTTCAATGCTGGCCAGGCGTTGTTCAATCCTCTGGGTAGCTTCAAGAATCTGCTCTCCGAAGCTCTTTGGTTTAGCTGCTGCTGCTGCTGCCTCTTTATCAGCTTTGGCTTTCCTAGCAGCTTCAATCTTGGCTTGACCTTCAACCGAAGTTGGATCCTCCTCGTCCATCACAACAACATTGTCTTCATGCTCTAGCTGCAGTGGTAAGTGCTTCCTATCCAACAGGAATTTGCCCGTGCCAAACTTGGCATTGATAAGCATTTGAATCTGCGGGGCAAATCCACATGACCTCTTCTGGTCAGCTGCAGTCCTCTTAATGGTCTCTACCATTAAGTCCATCACCTTGAAAGGTGCCTTCTCATCAAGTATGTGCAGCATGTTGATAGAATAGCCTCTGATCATGCGATGGTCTCCAGACTTTGGCATCAATGTATGCCTCAGGATAGTGTTAGTAGTGGGTAGACCTGCCTGGAGATAGTACACTGAGCCGAGCTTCCACACTTCCAAATCTGCTGCGGGGATCTCCTTGTACATGTTCTTCATGGAATCATGGTTCTTCTTGGGAATCCCATAGACATCAATGTCATCCTCTCTTTGCACTGGAGCATTCAGAAGTTCTGCCCATTCTTCAACAGAAGAAGAAAACCTTTGACCTTCAGTCATCCAGGTGATCTTCCCATCAGGATAGAAGTGGGCTGTGGCATAGAACTGCATAATCATCTCATCGTTCCAATCTGTCAGTTTCTGACCCACAAACTCATCAACTCCACATGCAGTAAAGCTTTCATGCACATGGGGAAAGAAGTCTCTGTGCTCTTCACTATCAATGTACTTCCAGTCAACGTATCTGGTATCTGCAACTATAGGCTTCTTATCCATCAGCACAGTCTCATAGAAGTCCTGCTGCTCTCTGGTATGGAATCTGGGGTCCACAGCAGTCCTTCTCCTCACAGCATATGGATCAGACTGTCTCCATAGCCTGAGACCTCTATCTTTCCTTGCCTTCATATCCTCGGCTTGAGGATGAGCATCATTGTGAAGTGGCAGTTTTGGACGGAGCTTCAGCAACACATGTTCTTCTTCATCAGACTCAGACGGTGGCACATCACCCTTGTTCTTCTCAGATGCTGGAATGTTCCTGGTTGTCCTCTTGGGCTTGGCAGAAGGCTTTGTTGGAGCTGCCTTAGTTTGAGCAGGCTTCTTGGGCTTTGAAGTGGCTCCAGCCCTAATTGCATCACCCATGAGTTTCTGCTTCTGAGGAGCAGGCTGGGGTGCTTCTTCTTCTTCATCTTCCTCGGCTGCTGCATCTGCATGAGGATCAGTATACACTACCCTCTTCCTCTTGGAAGTTTTCTTCACTTTGCTTGGGGCTGGCTCTCCCAAGTTCAGCTTCTTGGCAACAGCTGACTGCTTGACCTTGCTGGTGCCTTTCTTTGACTGCTGCCCTTGTTGCTCTTTGGCAACAACCTTTCTCTTAGGCTTGGAGGACACTTCTTCTTCAGCAATGAAATCGGAATCCTCATCATCAGAGTTTCTCTCCTTTCTGGCTCTGGTGGCTGCAGGAGGCAAGCCACTAGGTGTACTCCTCTCACCATCATCAATAGGGCTACTAGCCTCAGGACTAGTGTCTGCTTTCGGAATGTCCGCAAAAGGTGATTCTGACCTGTTCTGGCTGTCACTGGCATCTGACATGGCTGACAACCTGTGAATAGATAAGGTATAGGCAGAGTAGAAGAGTTATCACAAACTGCAGAGGTTTTTGCAAACAAAATGAGTTCAAATCTTAGTTTTAAGTTTTCACAGAATGCATTTCGGTCAAACCGATTTTCAGTTTCGGTGAATCCGAAGTGTATAACAGAAACTTTACACACCACTTTCGGTTGGACCGAAATGGGTTTCGGTCCTGCCGATACACTAGGGTTTCACTAAAACTATACTTCGGTCACACCGATTTGCACAACTCGGTTGGACCGAAAGTGCAGTGCAATGGCCAGAGGCCGAATCGGTCACACCGAAAATTTAAAACCGGTTTCACCGAGATGTATTCCGTGGAAACCTAACCCTAAGAATTTTACTCGAAACTAGAACCGATCTGATGGAAAGGAAGTTTTTCAATCGTGGCTAGATGTAGGGCAAACCAAACGTGCAATGAATCAGATGGGAGCACGAGAGGGGTCGAGACTCACCCTAACTTGGTGGAGTCCCTCTACGGCGGCAACGGCGCGGAGGAGAAGTCCGTTGACGGCGGCGGAGACCTGCGGCGAGGGCGCACAGGCGACGACGGCGACGATCCGGAGATCAGGGCGACGGCAGCAGGGGACGTGAGAGCGAAACGTTTGAAGGAATAATCAACGCGCGCTGCCCTCAGTATTTATATCCCCTTGCTGTCGGTGGGACCGAGTTGAAAAACTCGGTGACACCGAGATGGATAACTGCTATGCAGTTACGCATTTCGGTCACGCCGAGATTTAGAACTCGGTTTCACCGAGATGAAACCTAGATCAGTCTAAGTGCTTTCGGTTTGACCGAGTGGGAATGAGTTGGTCTGTCCGAAAATCACTTAGAAGGTTTTGGAAGTCAGCCTTAGACGGATCGGTGGCTCCGAGTGCTCCTCACTCGGAGGGTCCGAAAATGACTTGTTCAAAGTTTGTGATATAAGCATGAATAGAATTTGAGACAAGAAAGCATAGATAGCTAGGGGAGGTACTTAGGCATTCTTGTCCATCCATTTGGCCAGAAAATCAAAACAATCAAAACAACAAATGGATGTCCTCGAATGGATAAAATCATGCATTCAACATGCTCACACAATAAGATAGCAAATGGAATATGTGTCAAACATGCACAACCAAAACTCTAGCTACTAGCACACAATTTGTCGATGACTAGGTCATCTTTATATGAGTATTTTGACTTAGGAGCCAAATGAGAACATTTGATCATAGGTCATACTTATCGTTTAAGCACAAGTGGGGTTGCCACTTTTACATAAAGCATTGATGTGTTCACATCATTTGGAGATGCTTTAGCTCAATTTTTAGAGCAAAGCTCCCCCTAGATGTGAGAACCCCTTTTAAAGGGTCAAACTAACCTTGGGTTGTCGTAGAAGACTTCATGTAGATGTTGAAGATGTGGATGCTCAATGTTGATGTAGATCATCAAGAGTTGGGAGCTATCCTTTGGATTAGGGCACTTTCAATACCTACATGGGTTAGTCCCACAAGGAACAAACAAGGATATCCATAGACATAGATTGAAGTTCACAATAGATGATGTCCATGAAAGCAATGATTACCTTGTCCCTTGACTTACCAACAAGAGGGTTTGTGACTCCATGAACTAGTGCATGATGTGGAAGTTGATTGCACAAGTTGCCAAAATGAATATGAGTGAAGTATGTTGGCGGAGTCACCCTCAAGAACTTTTTAGTTCTTCTTCTTCGGGATCCACATCATCTTGATGGGAATCCTTGGGGTTGTAGTTGAGCTTGACGAAGTAGAACTTGACGTGTCCTTGGGAACCCACTTGACCATAGCTTAAGGTGCTTCAATGAATGCATCAATCTCCTCTTGAAGCTTGTCCTTGGCTTTTAGCTTGTGGTCTTGTGGTGGAAGGTCATCTTGAGCTTGTTCCACATTGGAAGAAGTAGGATCATACTTCTCCTTTTGAGAAACAAACTGTGGAGTAGGATATTGACCTTCTTCCCACTCAACACCTTCGGTGTTGAACTTTCGCTCAAAACCAATTCCTTGATTCTTCCGGTGCCTTCCTTGCTTGCGAACAATTTCCTCAAAGTTCTTGCTTCCGGCAAGACTCTTGTAGACACCTTTCTCTATGATTTCCTTCAATAAGCTATTCTCTTGCTCAAGTGTAACTTGGCTTGAAACATTGTTAGTGGAATCAAGAGAACTACTAGAAGCAACAATATTAGATTTAACATGGTTATTGTTACTACGAGAGGAAGAATTTTTCTTATGCTTGTCATGCTTAGTCTTAATAGGTGGCAAGAAATTAGACAAGAGAAGTCGTTTGGCAAGATATGAAGAACTCTTCTTTCGAAGATCGTCATTGATCGCTTTTAGAAACTCATGTTCTTGCTCTAGAGTGAGCTTCTCGAAGCGTAGCTTCTCATGAGATCTTAAGAGCTCTCTATGATCTTCTTGAGTTGTTTCATGAGCTAACTTAAGAGTGTTTAGTTCTTTAGTTAGACGCTCAATCTCCTTCATAGCATTGTCATTCGACTCTTCTCGACTATAAAGACTACTAGCATTTTCATCGTTACTAAGCTCACTAGATTTATCATGCAAGAGCTCATCTTCACCAAGCAAGTCATCCTCATCACTATTGAAGTCAATGAATTCAGGGTGTGATACCTTGGGGCCGTTAGCCATGAAGCATCTTCCAATTCCCTCATTTGGTGAATCAAATAAGTCGTAGGAGTTGGAGTTGGAGGATACGAGAGCAAGACCGGCAACACCTTCATCTTGACTGTAGTCGGAGTCGGAGTGATAGCTTCCATCGGATTGATTGTCGGAGTCGGAGCCGGAGACCCATTCACCTACATGAGCTTGATGTCTTCTTCTTGTGTAGCTCCTTGATGACTTGTCTCTCCTCTCCGAATCCTTGCTTCTCCGAGAGGGTCTTCGTTCATAACGATCATCTCTACTCCTTCTCTCTTTCCGAGGTGACTCATCTCTTGATCTTCTTCTTGGAGATTCTTCTCTTCTCTTGTGGGGAGTCGTACACTCATTTGAGTAGTGTCCGGGTCTTCCACAATTGTAGCAGTTTCGATCACGACTAGAAGATCTCTTTTCATCATATGATCTAGACTTTGAGCTTCTCTCTTTGCCTCTATTCTTGTAGAATTTGTTGAAGTTCTTAACCATTAGGCTTATCTCTTCATTGGAAATTAACTTGTCACTTGAGGTTGTGGGAGCATCACTTGTAGCTTTGTAAGCACCACTTGACTTGTTGTGAAGCTCTTCCTTATCCTTAAGTGTCATCTCATGAGCAACAATTCTTCCAATGACTTCAGTTGGCTTGAGAGTCTTGTAGTTTGGCATCATTTGGATCAAGGTGCACACGGTGTCATACTTTCCATCCAAAGCTCTGAGAATCTTCTTGATGATGAATCGGTCGGTCATTTCTTCGCTTCCTAAGCCGGCAATCTCATTTGTGATGAGAGCAAGCCTAGAGTACATTTCAGCGACTCCTTCACCATCCTTCATCTTGAACTTGTCAAGTTGACCTTGAAGAATATCTAGCTTTGATTCCTTCACAGACTTGGTACCTTCGTGCATTTCAACCAAAGTATCCCAAATCTCTTTAGCATTCTCAAGACGGCTGATTTTGTTGAACTCCTCGGGACACAAAGCATTGAAGAGAATGTCACAAGCTTGAGCATTGTTTTGCAACATCCGCAACTCTTCCGGTGTAGCTTCGCGATCCGGAACTTTTCCTTCCTCGAAGAATTCACCTTGCATACCAACACAAATAATGCCCCATGCGGCTGGGTTATGACCAAGAATATGCATTTTCATTTTATGCTTCCAACTAGCAAAATTTGTACCATCAAAGTAAGGACCTCTACGATAATTACCCTCACTAGACGCCATACTCTCCTAGGTTGTGAAACCAAGCTTATGGAGTCCAATGCAATGGAAACCAAAACAATGGAGACCAAAGCTCTGATACCACTTGTAGGACCGAAAGTATGTCTAGAGGGGGGGTGATTAGACTACTTGTAAATATAAAAATTCTGCCTTTTGACAAAGAACAGTTTTTGGTAGTTTCACAATTATGATCAAGTCAAGTATCACCCTACACATGCAATTCTAGAGTATAAGCAGCGGAAAGTAAATTGCACATGTAGTAAAGAGAGGTGGAGAAGATCAAACGCAATTTGGAGACGCAATGATTTTTCCCGTGGTTCCGATAGGTAGTGCTATCGTACATCCACGTTGATGGAGACTTCAACCCACGGAGGGTAACGGCTGCGCGAGTCCACGGAGGGCTCAACCCATGAAGGGTCCACGAAGAAGCAACCTTGTCTATTCCATCATGGCCTACGCCCACGGAGGGCTAGCCTTACTCGGGGTAGATCTTCACGAAGTAGGCGATCTCCTTGCCCTTACAAACTTCTTGGTTCAACTCCACATCTCGATGACGGAGGCTCCCAAGCGACACCTAACCAATCTAGGAGGCACCACCCTCCAAAAGGTAATAGATGTTGTAGATGATGATGAACTCCTTGCTCTTGTGCTTCAAATGATAATCTCCCCAACACTCAACTCTCCTCACTGATTTGGCTGTGGTGGAAGAAAGGATTGAGTGGAAAGCAACTTGGGAAGGTTAGAAATCAAGTTTCATATGGTAGGAATGGAGCAACTTGATCTCAACACAAGGGTAGGTAGTTCTCTTCTCAGAAAGTGTAAGGTAGGAGTGGTAGTTCTTTCTGATGGCTCTCTCCTCGAATGAAGAGGGGGTGGAGGGGTATATATAGCCTCCACACAAAATCCAACCGTTACACACATAATTGAACAATCTCGGTGAGACCGAAGTGGAAACTCGGTCAGACCGAAAGTTCAAATATAGTGAACGTTGGGGTTTTCGGTGGGACCGAAAATACCATCTCGGTTAGTCCGATTTGAGTCAAAACTGGAACTTGCCAATTTCGGTGGGACCGAAATCATCAACTCGGTTATTCCGATATGATGACAAACGGTTACAGAAGGTTGGCAGCCCATGTTTCGGTGAGACCGATCTCAAACTCGGAATGACCGATTTTTCTAGGGTTTGGCTTATGGCTGAGGTGGTTCATCTCGGTGGGACTGAGTTTGGAAAATCGGTTGGTCCGAGATTACTTATGAGTGTGTATTGTAGTGAAAGTTGCTGATAGTTGAAGGAGATATATCACTAAGCACTTGAGCAACCAGATCATCAACACAACCTCATCCCCTTTTAATAGTATTGGCTTTTCCTATGGACTCAATGTGATCTTTGATCACTAAACCAAAAATGGAGTCTTGAGCTTTTGCCAATGCTTGCCTTAGCATTTTGAGGGATCCACTTCTTCAGTCATTTCCATACCCATATCACTAAACTTCTCTGAAATGATTCTCAAGTAACTATTAGTTCAATGATATATATGTTGTTATTAATTGCCAAAACCACCCGGGGATTAGTTGCACTTTCAGAACGCTTGAGTGATTATCTGTCTAGAGCTAAAGATGAACTGAAACTCATTAGTATACATGCTTCTATGGTCACCACTCAAGTAGAACAAGTACTTAAGGCTCAGAATGATTTGCTCAATGAATTAAATAGTAAGAATAATGACTATGATGTTAGAGTTGCAACTAGAGGTGGTAAAATGACTCAGGAACCTCTATATCCTGAGGGCCAACCTAAGAGAATTGAGCAAGATTCTTAAGAGCTAATTTAGATGCACCTAGTTCTTCTAAGAAGAAGAAAAAGAAAAATGATAGGACTTTGCATGCTTCTAGTGAACCTGTAGCTGACATACCTGAGAATCCCAATGATATATCTGTTTCTGATGCTGAGACACAATCTGGTAATGAACATGAACCTATTGATAATATTAATGATGATGTTCATGATGATGCTCAACCTAGCAATGATAATGATGTAGAGATTGAACCTGCTGTTGATCTTGATAACCCACAATCAAAGAATCAACGTTATGATAAAAGAGACTTTGTTGCTAGGAAGCACGGTAGGGAAAGAGAACCATGGGTTCAGAAACCCATGCCTTTTCCTCCTAAACCATCCAAGAAAAAAGATGATGAGGATTTTGAGCGCTTCGCTGAAATGATTAGACCTATCTTTTTGCGTATGCGTTTGACTGATGTGCTTAAAACAAATCCTTATGCTAAGTATATGAAAGATATTATTACCAACAAAAGAAAGATACCTGAAGTAGAAATTTCCACCATGCTTGCTAATTACACTTTTGAGGGTGGAATGCCTAAGAAATTAGGAGATCCAGGAGTACCTACTATACCTTGCTCCATTAAGAGAAACTATGTTAAAACTGCTTTGTGTGATCTTGGAGCCGGTGTTAGTGTTATGCCTCTCTCTTTATATCGTAGACTTGACTTGAGTAAGTTGACACCTACTGAAATATCTTTGCAAATGGCTGATAAATCAACTGCTATACCTGTCGGTATTTGTGAGGATGTGCCTGTTGTAGTTGCAAATGTTACTATTCTAACGAACTTTGTTATCCTTGATATTCTCGAGGATGATAGTATGTCTATTATTCTTGGAAGACCCTTTTTGAATACTGCAGGGGCTGTTATTGATTGCAACAAAGGCAATGTCACTTTTCATGTCAATGGTAATGAGCATACGATACACTTTCCGAGGAAACAACCTCAGGTCTACAATATCAATTATATTGGAAAAACTTCAACTATTACTATTGGAGGTTTTGAGTTTCCTCTTCCTACTATCAAGAAGACATATGACATACTTATTGTTGGGGACATACATATCCCCATTGAGGTAACCTAGTGTTATTCGAAAATTCTATGGTTTCATGTTACTCGGAAAGAGTTTATTAACAAGACCTGATCAACCTTGTTAATGGATTCCTTTTGATGAACATGAGATAGGTGAATCTAGATAGCACAACCTTCTGTACCCTCTCTTTACTTTCTGTTAATTAGGATAAATAAAGCAAAAATAGTATTTTCTGTCTATTTCCAGACTTATCCGTGCAATAAAAAAATATCCCGAAAATAAAAGTTCTCCAGATGCCATGAAAATGAAATATGATTTTTTTTCTAGAATATTTGAGGAAATATGGCACTGAACACACAGCGAGGGGAGCCAACACGTGGCCACGAGGGTCCAGGGCGCGCCCCCCTGCCTAGGGTGCGCCCCCTGCCCCGTGGGCCCCACGTGGCCCCCTCCACTTGTTCCTGCACCCACACTCTTCTTCTTCCTCCCAAAAAATCACCAACTAGCTCAAACCCGAGTTCTAGCTCATCTTGCTGCCATTTTCGATATCCTTGCTCAAAGCACCATTCAAGAAACTATTTGGGGAGATTGTTCCTTGGTATGTGACTCCTCCATTAGTCCAATTAGTTTTTGTTCTAGTTCTTTATTTGTTGCAAATTTATGCTGCTGTGGTGACCTTGTTCTTGAGCTTGCATGTCAAATTTTCTTGGTCCCAAGTAGTTCTAATGCATTATTTGGCCTATAGGCACTTATAGGAGTTGTTGCTATCAATCTTGTTGAGTTTGGTTAACTTTTATCGTGAGTTACTAAAAATTTCAGAAAATTTCAGAAAAATGCCTAGGAGAAACTTCCAAGGTGGTCCTTCAAGGAAGCAAGAACCGAGGCTCGCGTTCCGTGAGCTGGAAGATGAACCACCGAGGGATGCTGATGTGCGGCCTTGTGAATGGCCGTCAGATGAATTCATGGGCCAAGCTGGCATCAAGGATGCATTTTATGCATACGTGCGCAACGCTGACCTCGAGGACTTCATGCAAGATAAGTGCCCTCAATACCATGGCTTAACTGATAGCTTTGTGAGAATGTTTAAATTTTCATCTTCACGTAATTCTCACACTGTACTGTTTGACCTATATGATAAATCTTATACCATGGATTTAGAGGACTTTAATTATGCTTGCAAGCTCCCATAGTGGGGAAGTATGAGTGATCCTCGCAAATCTGAATTTAGAGAATTCCTTGCTAGTATTATAGTGGGGGAATCCAGGGAAATCACACAGGCTACCATAGGGAGCATTCATTTTCCCGCTATTCATTACTTTGCTCTCTTTATCGGTAGATGCATAAACGGTAAGGATGAGGCTTGTCACATGTGTGTCCCTGATCTTAGTGTTCTCAGGAGTGTTGTACTAGGTGATAGGCAATATAACTTGGGAGCCATTGTTGCACGTAGGCTACACCATAATGGTTTGCATGGAGATTTATTTGGTGGGATCTATGCTACCCGCATAGCCCGCTTTCTTGGTGTGTATGTGCACATGAATGATGAACCTTTACCTCCCGCTTATTTAGACTGCCATGCTATGACCAGTCACCGGTTTATAGAGTGGGATGATCAAACCCTCAAATATCGACTAATCTTTAACAGGCAGCATGCCATCCCTATTGTTCTTCCTGCCCCCACTTTGTTTAACTTTCAGGAAAAAGGGAGATACACTATAACTATGGAGGAGGCAAATGCTTATTATAACATGACAGAGGCAGCCCGCCTTCGAGATGCAGATCAGCATGCCGTATCTGCTGCATCCCAGTACGACCCCAACTACAACTTTGGATATCCGTCAGGCCAATACTGGCCATAGACCAACTTAGGCCAAAAGCCTAAGCTTGGGGGAGTACGTGTTTCTCACCGACTTACATTCATGTTCACACTTATTCTGTTGTCCGTGCTCACACTCTTTCACTGTACCATCCATGCTTAGTTTCAATTTCTTTTTCTTAGTCTTTTTCTAGTGTGCTAGAAAACCCCAGAAAAACAAAAAAATGTTAGGTGTAGCTTCTAGCTACTTTACTTTCTTTGCTTGTAGTAGTAGTTAAAATGAAAACCCAAAAAGATTTCCTGTTCTTCTTTTGCTTGTTGGGAGCTTTCTCGTGTAAATAGTTTCTTTTCTTTTCTTTGGGGGTTAAGAGTAGAAGACCATGATTGAAATGCTTAGTGGCTCTCATATGCTTTGTTGTTGATTTAACCTTGAGCCATATTACCTTGTCTTCTCTCTTGTGTCAAATTGTCTGCAGATTCCAGCTTAGTCCAATGCACATGCACTATTATTATTATCCACATCGTTCGGTCGTGCGAGTGAAAGGCAATAAGGATGATATATGATGAACTAATTGAGATGAGAAAAGCTGGTATGAACTCAACCTCTCTTGTTTTTGTAAATATGATTGCTCATCGTTCCTGATTCAGCTTGTTATGAATGAAACATGCTTGCAATGACAATTAGAGATCATAGTTGCTTATGCCATGCTTAATTAGCTGAGAGTTTATAATGGTCTATCTTGCGTGCCAACATGATATTAAAATGGTAGTGATGTGGTATGATGGGTGGTATCCTCCTTTGAACGATTTAAGTGACCTGGCTTGGCACATGTTCACGCATGTAGTTGAAACAAATCAACATAGCCTTCACGATATTTATGTTCATGGTGATTTATATCCTACTCATGCTTGCATTCATTGTTGATTAATTTTAATGCATGTTCATGACCGTTGTTGCTCTCTAGCTGGTCGCTTCCCAGTCTCTTTCTAGCCTTCACATGTACTAAGCGGGAATACTGCTTGTGCATCCACTTCCATAAACTCCAAAGTTATTCCATATGGGTCCACCATACCTTCCTATATGCGGTATTTACCTGCCGTTCCAAGTAAATTTGTATGTGCCAAACTCTAAACCTTCAAATGAAATCCTATTTTGTATGCTCGAACAGCTCATATATCAACTAGGGCTGTCTATATCTTCCATGCTAGGTGGGTTATTCTCACGATGAGTGGACTCCGCTCATCATTCATGAGAAAATGGCTGGTAACCGGGATGCCCAGTCCATGCTCAAAATCATAATAATTAAACAAAACTCCCCCATGGCTGTTGCTGGTTTGGACGGTACCCGTTGTTTCGGGCTAGCCGTGGAGTGTGCTTGCTGGTGGTTGGAGGAGTATAAACTTTACCATTCTGTTTGGGAACCGCCTATAATGTGCGTAGCATGGGAGATATCGAGATTCTTGGTTGTTATGTTGACAATGAAAGTATACCGCTCAAAATGTTATTCATCTCTATTTAAAAATCGAGCTCTGGCACCTCTACAAATCCCTGCTTCCCTTTGCGAAGGGCCTATCTATTTACTTTTATGTAGAGTCATCATCCTCTTATCAAAGAGCACCAGTAGGAGAGCACCTCTGTCGTTGCATGTATTACTATTAATTTGCATTGAGTATGATCATGACTGAATCTCTTTTACCATGAATTATAATGTCTAGTTAGTCCTTGATCCTTAAAGGTGCTCTGCATTTATGTTTTGCGGTCTGAGAAAGGGCAAGCGAGATACCATCTTGTTATATCATATCATGATTGTTTTGAGAAAGTGTTGTCATCCGAGGTTTATTATTATTGCTCGCTAGCTGATTATGCCATTGATGTGAGTAGTCTTGAGACCTGAAAGTTATTGTGAATGTGGTTAGTTCATGATCTTTTTGAAAACCTGAATGCTAGCTTACATATTTACAACAACAAGAGCAAACAGAGTTTGTCAAAGTTTTTCTTTATCACTTTTAGTTTATCAACTGAATTGCTTGAGGACAAGCAAAGGTTTAAGCTTGGGGGAGTTGATACGTCTCCAACGTATCTACTTTTCCAAACCCTTTTGCCCTTGTTTTGGACTCTAACTTGCATGATTTGAATGGAACTAACCCGGACTAACGCTGTTTTCCAAAAATGATAGGACTTTGCATGCTTCTAGTGAACCTGTAGCTGACAACCTGACAATCCCAATGATATATCTGTTTCTGATGCTGAGACACAATCTGGTAATGAACATGAACCTAGTGATAATATTAATTATGATATTCATGATGATGGTCAACCTAGCAATGATAATGATGTAGAGATTGAACCTGATGTTGATCTTGATGGAGAATTCGAGGTATGTCAGCGGCAGGTCGTTGCCGCCCTCGAGGTGATGGAGAACCTCGTGGAGTGTGCGGTCGGGGGCGCCCCACCACAGGCGGCGCCCCTCGCTGTTCTTGGTGCCCCCCACCATCGGTGCCTCGTTGGTGGAGGCGAGCCGTTGCGCCTGCCGGTGCTGGAAGTGCGCCGCCCACGCCTCGTGGTTGTCGGCGGCATACTGCGGGAGGGCGCGCTGCTCCTCGGTCAGTGACGCCCGCATGTGGTCGACCTCGTTGGCCAAGTAGTCGGCGCGCGTTGACGTCGGGCACCCGGGGAATGGGGACACCACCGACGCTGAGCCTCCATCCGCCTGGCCATGCGCGCATGTTTGGAGGCACCGAGATGTTGGCCTTGAAGAGCAAATACGCCTCCCACACGTGCAGCGAGCGCTGCCGAAGCCGTTGGCCGCCGCTCCGTCGTCAGGGAAACGCTCGCACATCGTCGCGGCTGGGCTTGGGGAGAGAGGGGAGGATCGTCGGCGGCGGCTGCACACGGGGGAGAGAGAGGCAGAGCACGGTAGTGTGTGGCCAGAGGCGAGGGGGGAGGGGATGCTTTTATAGCCACAGGGAGCCGTATGTACGCGTGGCGGGAGGAAGGGCGTCGCCGCGCCGCCCGTGAGGAATCAATGGAAGGCTGACCGGCGACAGCCTTGGCATTAATTCCCCACGGGAAACCGAGGCGTTCTAAGGACGACGAGGCGAGTGTCACTGACTCGGAAGGCCTGCGGTTAGTTCGCGCCAAAATCTCTTGCTCCGGCGCCCCTGGGTGCCTCCAGCGCACCGGGTTCGGCCTGGGTCCGCCAGCATCCGTTTGGGCCCAAACCAGCAAAAAGGGCTCCTGGGGCGCGAATGGGCCAATTTTTGGGCGCCGGCGCGAAAAAATCACCTCGGGAGGATGTGTTGGGGGCGCGGCTGGAGATGCTTTGAGGAGGGGCCCTCCATCGCTCCATGTTAAAAGTTTCATCTGGAGCGATCGGATGAAGTACTGTTGACTGGACGGTACGGTCCATAAATTACTGGAAGATGGACACTGGATCATACTACAGTACATAGCAGGATTGAGGTCGAGCTCAAATGAGTTGGACGAACAGTAAAAACTGAAAAATTGAAAAAATGTAAATTGATGCAAACATTGACAAATGTTGTGAATGCTTATAAAATTTCATCATAAAATGACATTGGTGAAAATCGTGGCAAAACAAATGAAAACCTACATCGTAGTACCACATGAACGCATGGCAGAAGTACATAGCAGGATTTGAGGTGTGCCTTAAATTGCGCAGTTCACATAGGTTAATTATCTATGCTTCCATGCTGAGCGTTAAACACGTCGCAAGTGTTATTTCTTTAGTGAAAGCCTTCATGGCGGTTTATATTAAATTGAGCTAATGAGTACGTTGTTTGCTGGGCAGTGATAGGCATCGACAGTCCGGCCGGACTTGCCACAGCCACCCGATGCACGGGATTAGAGCCGTTCGATCTCCCTCTCCCACGCCATCATCTTCTTCCCCCTTACCCCTGCTTCAGATCCGACGTGCGCTCGCCCCCGGACGCTATTGGATGTGTTGCTACAGTCGGGATACCGCAACCCCCCCTAGCTCTGGTCCTCCATTGCTACGACGCCATCGCTCGCGGCCGCAGCGCTGGTGGTCGATGCTCACCGGGGTCCCTCAGTCATCGTCGTCACGGTCGTCGGCAACATTAGTTGCAGCCCATCGGCTTATCGAGTCGAAAACTCGCCATGGTCATCATTGTACATGGTGGAAGCTTCTGCAAACGCTGGTTGTAGCTTTGCCATAGCCGGTTGCAACTTTTGTCCTCCGACCATAGCTTCTTTCACCTCCAGTTAAAGCATTTCTATTTGTCGGTTGGAGGTTTTCCCATCAATAGGTGTACCTTCTCAGGTGCCGATTGCAGCTTCCATGGCGCCCCGCCTCAGTTTCCATGTATCTCTGGTTGGAGCTTTTTTTCTCAGCGGTAGTAGCATTCTCGTGCCGGTTGTAGCAATTTGAAGTGTTGGTTGTAGCACGGCGTGATATCATTGTAGCAAAAAATCTCGACGCCGGCTATGGCTATGTCGCAAGGTGAGACACCGGTTGTAGCAAAATTTGACACCAATTGTAGCAAAAACCGCTGGATCATCCTGGCTACAAACTCCGGCAAACTCGGGTTGCAGCTCTAACAAACATGGTTGTAGCTTTTTTGTTGAACGGTTGTAGCATTTGTTGGCACATGTTGTCGGTTGCAGCTCCGTTGTGCAGACGTCGTAGCAACTTTGCAAGCTGATTGTAGCTTTGTGGAACATGGTTGTAGCATTCGTGACACCATCGTCGGCAGGTCTCTCGTGCAGCAACCTAATGGGGCCCGCCGGTGGTGGCCTCGCCGGAGAAGCCGTGGCGCTCGGTGGCAGTGCCTGAGGTCACAGAGGGGGGGGGGATGAAAGGTGGAGGGAGGCTGAGTGGTAGAAGGAAGAAGAAGATAAGGGGTCCTCCGATGGTGGCCTCACTGGAGAAGCCGCGGCACTCGGCGGCAGCCCCCGAGGTCGTGGAGGGGAGGGGGATGAAAGGTGGAGGGAGGTTGAGTGGTGGAAGGAAGAAGAAGATAAGGCAAAAGAAAAAAAAAACTGGGAGTAGGACGCACGAGAGATGCTGGCTCCATGAGGTTGAGTGGTGTAAGGATGAAGAAGATAAGGGGCTGATTTGGATCCATATGTTTCATGCTATGGTTAGATTTATCTTAATTCTTCTTCCGTAGTTGGGCCTCGTGGTTAATCATAAGTGGGAGGCTTTTCCAAGTAAGCACAGCACCCAAGCACCGGTCCACCCACATATCAAATTATCAAAGTAATGAACGCGAATCATATGAGCATGATGTAAACTAACTTGACAACAATTCCCATGTGTCCTCGGGAGCACTTTTCTTTATATAAGAGTTCGTCCATCCTTGTCCTTTGCTACAAAAAGGATTGGGCCATCTTGCTGCACTTTAGTTACACTTGTTACTTGTTACCCGTTGCGAATTATCTTATCACACAACTATCTATTACCGATAATTTCAATGCTTGTAGAAAATAACCTTGCTGAAAACCGCTTGTCATTTCCTTCTGCTCCTCATTGGATTAGACACTCTTACTTATCGAAAGGACTACGATAGATCCCCTATACTTATGGTTCATCAAGACTCTTTTCTGGCACCGTTGCCTGGGAGTGAAGCGCCTTTGGTAAGTGGAATTTGGTAAGGAAACATTTATATAGTGTGCTGAAATTTACTGTCACTTGTTACTATGGATAATCCTTCGAGGGGTTTGTTCGGGGTATCTTCACCCTGATCAGAAGAGCAAAGAGTTTCCCCTCAACCTACTGCACCTACTAAAAATATTTATTACGAAATTCCTTCGGGTATGATAGAGAAACTGCTAGCTAATCCTTATGCAGGAGATGGAACATTACATCCCGATATGCATCTAATATATGTGGATGAAGTTTGTGAATTATTTAAGCTTGCAGGTTTGCCCGAGGATGATGTCAAGAAGAAGGTCTTTCCTTTATCTTTGAAGGGAAATGCATTGACATGGTATAGGCTATGTGATGATATTGGATCATGGAACTACTACCGATTAAAATTGGAATTTCATCAGAAGTTTTGAAAGTGCAGTATATCGACTAGAGGGGGGGGGGGAGGTGAATAGGCGATTTTTAATAAATGCTTCAAAACATGGTAGTTTTGAAGACAAACGATAAGCTTTAGCCTATTTGTATGCAGCGGAAAGTGGACTACACTAGATAATCCATAGTCATGTATTCAATGAAGTGAAAGCATGAAGACCAATAGCAACTAGGCAGTAGTGATCACAAAGGAAGAAGGAATGAAGCCAATCACAACAGGTAGATACTCAGTGAAGACAATCAGATAAGGCAAGCATGCAATGTCTTCACAACATAGAGAAGTAAGTAAAGGGAAGGAAAGGATAGAACCAGTAGCTCGGGGAAGACAATGATTTGTTAGACCAGTTCCAGTTGCTGTGACAACTGTACGTCTGGTTAGGGAGGCTGAGATTTAACTCAGAAGACCGCATCTTCACCTTGTTCCCCTTGAGCTAAGAACACCTAGTCCTCGCCCAATCACTCTAGCAAGTCTTCAAGGTAGACTTCCAAACCTTCACAGACTTCGTTCACCGGCAATCCACAATTACTCTTGGATGCTCAGAACGCGACGCCTAACCGGCTGGAGGAAACACAGTCCTCAAGTGTAATAAGTCTTTAGGTCACACAGACAGAAAGACTTCAGTGATGCCTAACACTCTTTGGCTCTGGGTGTTTGGGCTTTGTCCTCGCAAGGATTTCTCTCTCAAATACTTCGGAGGTGGGTTGCTCTCAAACGACAAAAGCCGTGCAATAACTCTGAGCAGCCACCAGTTTATGGTGTAGGGGGTGGGCTATTTATAGCCACTGGGCAACCCGACCTGATTTGTCCAAAGTGACCCTGGGTCACTAAGGAACTGACACGTGTTCCAACGGTCAGATTTCAAACACACACGACAACTTTACTTGAGCTCCAAGTAAAGCTGACTCATCCGCCTCTGGATAAGATTTGCTCTCATAGTCTTCGCTCGAAGACATAGGATTTGGTTGAGCATCACATCAGTCACTCTGACTTAGTTCACTTGGACCCCACTTAACAGTGCGGTGGTTCCTATGACTCAATAAAGAAGAAAAGGAAAAAACGACAACTCTACGTCTTCGCTTTCCATAGTCTTCACACAATGTCTTCTCATGTCATAGTCTTCAATATGATTATCTTCATATACCACCACAGTTATCAATGTCTTCATACATTTTTAGGGGTCATCTCCGGTAGGTTTACCGAATCAATGAGGGACTACTACCTGTGTTATCCTGCAATTCTCACAAACACATTAGTCCCTCAACCAGATTTGTCGTCAATACTCCAAAACCACTAGGGGTGGCACTAAATGCACTTACAATCTCCCCCTTTTTGGTGATTGATGACAAACTGGTTGAAGTTTTCAACGGGGATAAAGATATGTGAAATTGTAAAGGATAAAGGTATTATCTTCGTAAGTAGCAAAAGGCTCCCCCTGAAGATGTGCATATAGTTGATTTGCCTTTGAATGCAAATGCACATGGCAGGTTGTACTTGTGGAGATCCTCTTCAACTTATGAAGACAATTCATCATGCATAATTGATATGTCGAAGATAATGACATGCACAATGAAAAATGGACGTCTGCAAAAATGACTAAGTGCGGAATATAAGGTAGCAGATGCGGAATTTATCATCGCATTACAGAGTAGCATAAAAAAGTAGCAGACGACCATCAGTTTAAGTGTTACAACTCAAAGAACCAAATGTAGCAAAACGAGAGTTGTAAACACTAGGCAAATTATAAAGCACCCGCCCATATGGACCCGGTTGAAGACTATCAACTCATATGCTTCTCCCCCTTTTGTCAGTAAGGACCAAAAATGTTTGAAGACATAGAGCCTCTATTCGTTCCCAGGTGGAGCAGAAGAGGATGCAGGGTCGGTGTTGTCGTTTGGCGGTGCAGAGGTGGTTGGTGCAGTGTCGATGTGATACGTCCAAAACGTATCTATAATTTCTGCTTGCTCCATGCCTCTTTTGGGTGATATTGCTATGTTATTTATACACTTCCATACACTTTTGATCATATTTGGACTAACCTATTAACTCAGTGCACCCCAGTGCCAGTTTCTGTTTTCGGCTGTTTTTGTATTTCAGGTTTTCACATTACGAGAACTGCCAGAAAAAATCCAGAAAAATTATATAAAAAATCAGCGTTCCAGAAGCTACCAGGCACCCGAAGCACAGCCGGAGGGGGGCCACCAGGGCCCCAGGCGCCCTGGTGGCGCGCCCCCTGGGCCGCGCCGGGGGGGCGCCTGGTTCCCCTGAGCCTCGTCTGATGCCCCCCTTTGGCATATATTTAAAGCGTCTCCCGAAACCCTCGAGACGGGAACTCTTTTTCACGATCTCATCTCTGTTCCGCCGCCGCCGCCGCTTCCAAGATCAGGAGCACCAGGAGAACTCTTCCCGGCACCCTGCCGGAGGGGAGGATCACCACCGGGAGCTTCTCCACCACCATGGACGCCTCCCGGATGAGTTGTGAGTAGTCTCCCTTGGACCATGGGTCCATGACCAGTAGCTATGTGATGTTCTCCTCCCGTTCTTGTGCTTCACTAATTAGTCCTCATGAGCTGCCCTACATGATCGAGGCACATATGTAATCCTTATGCTGTTGCTATGATGTGTTTGCTGGGATCCGATGGATTATGAGATTATGTTCAGATTGTGTTTGAGTAATATATTTGATTCACCTCTTTTATATTTACGTTCGTAAGTAATTCTTGCATGTTCTCCGTTGTTATTTATTGCTTTGGCCAAGTAGTAGGTAGTGACTCCAAGAGGGAACGTTATGCTTGATTGTGGGTTCATGCCCCTCGATGACTAGTTTGAGTGACAGAAACATTAGTCTAGGGGATGTGCTGTTGCCACAAGGGGGAAAACAACGGTGCTTGTGCCCGCAGGTGCAAGGATTGTTTACTTTACGCAAAGTTCTTTTAATGCAGTTGTCTGTTGCTTTGAGTTTACACTACGGGTGGGACTGGCAACTTAATGCCAGCGAGATGTTCTGGATAGATATCTCAAGGTGGATGATTAGTAGTAGATGCAGATGGATTTCGGTCTACTTACCTCGGCGTACCGCCCATGCTTTGAACCTCTACCTTTCTTGCAACTTAGTCAGCATTGGTTTGCGCACATGGTCCTGTCAATTGCCCAGCTGTAATTCGTTTACCTCACATAGCAGTTTTATCGTCTTTTGGGAGAGAGACATCACTAGTGAACATCATGAGACTCCGGTCCATATTACCATCATTGATCACATCCGCTATTTACTTTCCGCTTTTTATTTACTATTGCAATTATACCTATCACTATTATCACTTGCGTTTGATCCTTTGTAAACTACAAGGCCGGAGGGATTGACAACCTCTCTGTACTCGTTGGGAGCAAAGTTATTTGTATCTGTGTGCAGGTCCACGTTGATTGCTAATATCCGGCGCCGTTAGCAGTTGACACCTTCTTGTTGAAACTGGGAGTCTCAGGGAAATCGATCCTTGGTATTGCCAAGGGAAAACTTCTGCTACACTGCATCTCAAACCTTCCACTTGGGGTAACCAACGAGGGGGGCGAGAAGCCACCAAGCACGATGCGCGCTGAAGTAGGAGGTGGTGAAGTAGCATCATCCTGATCATCGATCACCCCGGCGTCAATTGTTCCAGCGGAGGAGGAGTACTCAGAGTCTTCAAGGGATGGAGTTCGACGCATAACAGCAGTCCTTGGAGGAGTGTTGTGAAACTTGAATCTCTCAGTGAAGCCATCGTCTTGAAGATCCGCTTCAGCACTCAGTAAAGTCAAACTCTTCCAAGACCGTCTGCATGTTTCATGAGCAACAAAAGCATTCTTGGTGGCAAGATTGCGAATGCGATTGACATCCACCAAGAGGCTCTGCATCTGACGCTTTAACCAGAGGTGATGCTTGTCTTGTTTCTGATGAAGGGCTACAAGAAGCTCTCGGTTGTTCAGGACACGAGAACGCTTCTGAGGCCTTTGAGCGATAGTGCTTTCAGTGGCTTCGGTTTCAGCGTGTCGAGGTAGACGAGTACGGCCAGCCAGAGGATAGACGCGTGAGACTGCTGGAACCCCTTCAATTTGCTGAGTGAAGCTTTGATGATCAGCGTTGTGAAGACTAACTGGCTCTTTAGCAGGTTCTTGGAAAATGGCTTCAGCTGACATATCAACCTCAGGCAAGAAAATCTGATGGTTGCGAGCAGAGGGTTGATAAGTGACAGCTGAGTGTAACTTAATGAGGCGCATTATCCAAGGGGCATAAAATTTTAGTCCAAATAGATCAGCTCCAGACGTGGCCAATTGCCTGATGAAGAAATCTTGAGCATTGAAGCTGATGCCATTGAAGATATAGAAGACCAAAGTCTTCATAGTGCCTTCAAGCTTGGCTGATGAAGAATGTCCTTTGATTGGCCATAGAGTACGCCTTATAATGTGATAGATGGTGCGCGGCAGGTACTCAAGGTCTTCAACAAAGAATTCCTTAGGATATTCAGCATCATTTGGCAGAGGCTTCATCATGCTGAGCATTTGGCTCATGTTGGGCTGGCTCTTCTGAAAGATACTCTCCAAGGCTTCAGTGTGCAGTTGACAGCCAGGTTCATAAAGATCTCCTAGAGTGGGCAGGCCTCTAAGCTCAATGAGATCAAAGGCTTTAGCTTCATGATGCACATTGCCTGTCATCCACTCAAGGACCCATGTCTTCGGATCCCTGCTGTAGCCTTGGATGTGGAGTGTTGCATAGAATTGCAGAAGCAATTCTTCATTCCAATGCTCTTTATCCAGCACAAAATTGAGGAGGCCGGCATCACGGAAGCAGTCAAGAGCTTCCTCCAAGCAGGGCAGGCCAGCAATAGCTTCAGTGTCAAGACGCATATGAGGGAAAATGCGGCCTTGACCATAGAGTACTCTTGAGTAGTAGCTGCGCTGTTGATGGCTCCAGAACCTATCTGATGATATTGTTGGCTTGGAATATGGGTTCTTGGCGCTGTCAAAGAAGGTGTTGTGCGCAGTGAAGCTATTGGCATTGAATGACCCTGAAAATGTTGCAATACCTGGAAGCCTTGGCAGTCTTGGCTTAGGCTTCTGAACTTGTGGCCTATGCGCAACATGATGATCAAACTGTGGACCAGCAGCACGCGGTTCAGTTGTAGGTGGCGGAATCAGAATGGGCCACCGGACAGTAACAAGCTGATCATCCCTGTTGTATGCTTGCTCAATGGTGTGTGGCCGTGGAGGCGGAACAGGAGCAGAGGCATTCTCTTCAAGCTGCAGATTGGCTTCAGGTGCAGCATTAGCTTCAGGCACAGTGCTGGCTTCAGGCACAACACTGGCTTCAGGAGCAGTAATGTAGGATCGAAAGTATGTCTAGAGGGGGGGTGATTAGACTACTTGTAAATATAAAAAATTCTGCCTTTTGACAAAGAACAGTTTTTGGTAGTTTCACAATTATGATCAAGTCAAGAATCACCCTACACATGCAATTCTAGAGTATAGGCAGCGGAAAGTAAATTGCACATGTAGTAAAGAGAGGTGGAGAAGAGCAAACGCAATTTTGGAGACGCGGTGATTTTTCCCGTGGTTCCGATAGGTGGTGCTATCGTACATCCACGTTGATGGAGACTTCAACCCACGGAGGGTAACGACTGCGCGAGTCCACGGAGGGCTCCACCCATGAAGGGTCCACGAAGAAGCAACCTTGTCTATTCCATCATGGCCTACGCCCACGGAGGGCTAGCCTTACTCGGGGTAGATCTTCACGAAGTAGGCGATCTCCTTGCCCTTACAAACTTCTTGGTTCAACTCCACATCTCGATGACGGAGGCTCCCAAGCGACACCTAACCAATCTAGGAGGCACCACCCTCCAAAAGGTAATAGATGTTGTAGATGATGATGAACTCCTTGCTCTTGTGCTTCAAATGATAATCTCCCCAACACTCAACTCTCCTCACTGATTTGACTGTGGTGGAAGAAAGGATTGAGTGGAAAGCAACTTGGGAAGGTTAGAAATCAAGTTTCATATGGTGGGAGTGGAGCAACTTGATCTCAACACAAGGGTAGGTAGTTCTCTTCTCAGAAAGTGTAAGGTAGGAGTGGTAGTTCTTTCTGATGGCTCTCTCCACGAATGAAGAGGGGGTGGAGGGGTATATATAGCCTCCACACAAAATCCAACCGTTACACACATAATTGAGCAATCTCGGTGAGACCGAAGTGGACAACTCGGTCAGACCGAAAGTTCAAATAATGTGAACGTTGGGGTTTTCGGTGGGACCGAAAATACCATCTCGGTTATTCCGATTTGAGCAGAGACAGGAGCCTGCCAGTTTCGGTGGGACCGAAAATATCATCTCGGTTATTCCGATTTGATGACAGAAGGTTACAGAAGCTTGGCAGCCCATGTTTCGGTGAAACCGATCTCAAACTCGGAATGTCCGATTTTTCTAGGGTTTGGTTTATGGCTGAGGTGGTTCATCTCTGTGTGACTGAGTTTGGAAAATCGGTTGGTCCGAGATTACTTATGAGTGTATATTGTAGTGAAGGTTGCTGATACTTGAAGGAGATATATCACTAAGCACTTGAGCAACCAGATCATCAACACAACCTCATCCCCTTTTAATAGTATTGGCTTTTCTGTTGGAAATATGCCCTAGAGGCAATAATAAATTGGTTATTATTATATTTCCTTGTTCATGATAATTGTTTATTATCCATGCTAGAATTGTATTGATAGGAAACTCAGATACATGTGTGGATACATAGACAAACACCATGTCCCTAGTAAGCCTCTAGATGACTAGCTCGTTGATCAATAGATGGTTACGGTTTCCTGACCATGGACATTGGATGTCGTTGATAACGGGATCACATCATTAGGAGAATGATGTGATGGACAAGACCCAATCCTAAGCCTAGCACAGATCGTGTAGTTCGTATGCTAAAGCTTTTCTATATGTCAAGTATCTTTTCCTTAGACCATGAGATTGTGCAACTCCCGGATACCGTAGGAATGCTTTGGGTGTACCAAACGTCACAACGTAACTGGGTGGCTATAAAGGTGCACTACAGGTATCTCCGAAAGTGTCTTTTGGGTTGGCACGAATCGAGACTGGGATTTGTCACTCCATATGACGGAGAGGTATCTCTGGGCCCACTCGGTAGGACATCATCATAATGTGCACAATATGTGATCAAGGAGTTGATCATGGGATGATGTGTTACGGAACGAGTAAAGAGACTTGCCGGTAACGAGATTGAGCAAGGTATCGGTATACCGACGATCGAATCTCGGGCAAGTGCTATACCGATAGACAAAGGGAATCGTATACGGGATTGATTGAATCCTTGACATCGTGGTTCATCCGATGAGATCATCGTGGAACATGTGGGAGCCAACATGGGTATCCAGATCCCGCTGTTGGTTATTGACCGGAGAGTCGTCTCGGTCATGTCTGCGTGTCTCCCGAACCCGTAGGGTCTACACACTTAAGGTTCGGTGACGCTAGGGTTGTAGAGATATAAGTATGCGGAAACCCGAATGTTGTTCGGAGTCCCGGATGAGATCCCGGACGTCACGAGGAGTTCCGGAATGGTCCGGAGGTAAAGATTTATATATAGGAAGTCCTATTTTGGCCACCGGAAAATGTTCGGGATTTTTCGGTATTGTACCGGGAAGGTTCTAGAAGGTTCCGAAGTGGGGCCCACCTGCATGGGGGGACCCACATGAACGTGGGTAGTGGGGGCAAGGCCCCACACCCCTGGTCAAGGCGCACCAAGATCCCCCCTTAGAAGGAATAAGATCATATCCCGAAGGGATAAGATCAAGATCCCTAAAAAGGGGGGATAACAATCGGTGGGGAAAGGAAATGATGGGATTTCTTTTCCCCACCTTTGCCAACGCCCCAATGGACTTGGAGGGCAAGAAACCAGCCCCCTCCACCCCTATATATAGTGGGGAGGCGCATGGGAGCAGCACCCCAAGCCCTGGCGCCTCCCTCTCCCTCCCGTGACACATCTCCCTCCTCCCGCAGCGCTTGGCGAAGCCCTGCTGGAATCCCGCTACTTCCACCACCACGCCGTCGTGCTGCTGGATCTCCATCAACCTCTCCTCCCCCCTTGCTGGATCAAGAAGGAGGAGACGTCCCCGCTCCGTACGTGTGTTGAACACGGAGGTGCCGTCCGTTCGGCGCTAGGATCATCGGTGATTTGGATCACGACGAGTACGACTCCATCATCCCCGTTCTCTTGAACGCTTCCGCTCGCAATCTACAAGGGTATGTAGATGCACTCACTCTCCTTTATGCTCGTTGCTAGATTACTCCATAGATAGATCTTGGTGACGCGTAGGAAATTTTTTGATTTTCTGCTACGATCCCCAACAGTGGTATCAGAGCTAGGTCTATGCGTAGCATCTTGCACGAGTAGAACACAAAGTAGTTGTGGGCGTAGATCATGTCAATTCTCTTGCCGTTACTAGTCTTATCTTGATTCGGCGGCATCGTGGGATGAAGCGGCCCGGACCGACCTTACACGTACTCTTACGTGAGACAGGTTCCACCGACTGACATGCACTAGTTGCATAAGGTGGCTAGCGGGTGACTGTCTCTCCCACTTTAGTCGGATCGGATTCGATGAAAAGGGTCCTTATGAAGGGTAAATAGAAATTGGCATATCACGTTGTGGTTTTGGCGTAGGTAAGAAACGTTCTTGCTAGAAACCTATAGCAGCCACGTAAAAACTTGCAACAACAATTAGAGGACGTCTAACTTGTTCTTGCAGCATGTGCCGTGTGATGTGATATGGCCAAAAGGATGTGATGAATGATATATGTGTGATGTATGAGATTGATCATGTTCTTGTAATAGGAATCACGACTTGCATGTCGATGAGAATGACAACCGGCAGGAGCCATAGGAGTTGTCTTATTTATTGTATGACCTGCGTGTCACTGAATAACGCCATGTAATTACTTTACTTTATTGCTAAACGTTAGCCATAGTAGTAGAAGTAATGTTTGGCGAGACGACTTCATGAAGACACGATAATGGAGATCATGATGATGGAGATCATGGTGTCATGCCGGTGACGATGATTATCATGGAGCCCCGAAGATGAAGATCAAAGGAGCAAGATGATATTGGCCATATCATGTCACTATTTGATTGCATGTGATGTTTATCATGTTTTACATCTTATTTGCTTAGAACGACGGTAGTGAATAAGATGATCTCTCACTAAAATTTCAAGAATTGTGTTCCCCCTAACTGTGCACCGTTGCTAAGGTTCGTTGTTCCGAAGCACCACGTGATGATCGGGTGTGATAAGTTCTAACGTTCGCATACAACGGGTGTAAGCCAGATTTACACACGCGATACACTTAGGGTTGACTTGACGAGCCTAGCATGTACAGACATGGCCTCGGAACACGGAAGACCGAAAGGTCGAACATGAGTCGTATAGAAGATACGATCAACATGAAGATGTTCACCGTTGATGACTAGTCCGTCTCACGTGATTATCGGACACGGCCTAGTCGATTCGGATCATGTATCACTTAGATGACTAGAGAGATGTCTATCTGAGTGGGAGTTCATTAGATGAACTTCATTGTCATGAACACTAGTCTAAGTTGTCTTCGCAAATTATGTTGTAGACCAATAACTGCGTTGTAGCTCCCTGTTTAATACGATCCTAGAGAAAGACTAAGTTGAAAGATATTGTAAGCAAGGATGCGGACTGGGTCCGTAGTCCGAGGAGTGTCCTCACTGCTGCACAGAAAGCTTACGTCTTTGATGCACCGCTCGATGTGCAAACCCCTACAACGTTGTCTGTGGATGTTGTGAACACCTGAGAGACACGTCCTGATGACTACTTGATAGTTTAGTGCACCATACTTTACGGCTTAGAATCGGGATTCCAATGACGTTTTGAACGCCATGGAACATATGAGATGTTCTAAGAGCTGAAATTGGGATTTCAGGCTCATGCCCGTGTTGAGAGGTATGATACCTCTGACAAGTTCCTTTGCCAAAAAGATGGAGGAGAATAGCTCAACTAGTGAGCGTGTGCTCAGAATGTCTGGGTGCTAAAATCACTTGAACCAAGTGGGAGTTAATCTTCCAGATGAGATAGTGGTTGACGGATTTCTCTAGACACTATCACCAAGCTACTAGAACTTCATGATGAACTATGACATGCAAAGGATGGAGATGATCCCGGTGCTGTTAGCGGTTCTTAGTACCGCAAAAGTAGAAATCAAGAAGGAGCATCAAGTGTTGATGGTTTAACAAGACCACTGGTTTCAAAAGGGGTAAGGGCTAGAAGGGAAACTTCATGAATGGCAAACCTGTTGTCGCTCTGATGAAGGAACCCATGGTTGAACCCAAACCTCGAGACTAAGTGCTTCTATTGTAAGGGGAACGGTCACATGGTAGCGGAACCACCCCAAATACATGGTAGATATGATAGCTGGCAACTTCAACAAAGTATATTTGATATACGTGTTATTGATGTGTACCTTAGTAGTACTCCTTGTAGCACCTGGGTATTGGATACCGGTTCAGTTGCTATTATTAGTGACTTGAAGCAAAAGCTACGGACTGAACGGAGACTAGCTAAGGGCGAGGTGACGATGTGTGTTGGAAGTGTTTCCAAGGATGATAAGATCACCATCGCACGCTCCCTCTATTTTCGGGATTAGTGTTGAACCTAGATAAATGTTATCAGGTGTCTACGTTGAGCATGAATATGATTAGATCATGTTCATTGCAATACGGTTATTCATTTAAGTTAGAGAATAATGGTTATTCTGTTTACATGAATAATACCTGTATGGTCATGCACCCAATGGTTTATTGAATCTCGATTATAGCAATACACATGATGATAATATTAATGCCAAAAGATGTAGAGTTAATAATGATAGTACCACTTTCTTGTGGCACTGCCGCTTAGGTCAGTTTGGCATAAAATGCATGAAGAAACTCCATGCTGATGGATGTTTGGAGTCACTTGATTTTGAATCACTTGACACATGCGAGCCATGCCTCATGGGCAGGATGACTGAGATCCCGTTTTCAGGTACAATGAAACGGGCAAGTGACTTGTTGGAAATCATACATGCTGATGTATGTGATCCAATGAGAATTAAGGCGTGTGGTGGATATCGTTATTTTCTCATCTTCACTGACGATTTGAGTAGATATGGTATATTTACTTAATGAAGCAAAAGTCTGAAACGTTTGAAAGGTTCAAAAATTTCAGAGTGAAGATTAAGAATCATCATAACAAGAAGATCATGTTCCTACGATCTGATCAACGGGATATTATCTGAATTATGAGTTTGGCAATCACTTAAGACATTGTGGAATTGTTTCGCAGTTGAAGTCCCCTGGAACACCACAGCGTAATGGTGTGTCCGGACATCGTAATCGAACCTTATGAGATATGGTGCGATCTATGATGTATCTTACCGATCTACCGCTGTTATTTTAAGGTTATGCATTAGAGACAGCTGCATTCACTTTAGATAGGGCACCATCTAAGTCCGTTGAGACGACGTCGTATGGTTTGGCAAGAAACCAAAGTTGTCGTTTTCTTAATGTTTGGGGCTGCGATGCTTATGGCTTCAGCCGGGAAAAGCTCGAACCCAAAGCGGACAAATATATCTTCATAGGATACCCAAAGGTAACAATTGGGTATACCTCCTATCTCAGATCCAAGGACAAAAATGTTTGTCCCTAAGAATGGGTCCTTTCTCGAGAAGGAGTTTCTCTCGAAAGAATTGAGTGGGAGGAAGATAGAACTTGATGAGGTTGTCGAACCCTCACTTCAACCGGATAGTAGTGCAACACAGAAAGATGTTTCTGTGGAACCTACGACAGTTGAAGAGGAAACTAATGATAGTGATCATGAAGCTCCAGATCAAGTTGCTATCGATCCTCGTAGGTCGACAAGGATATGTACTACTCCTGAGTGGTACGGTGATCCTGTCTTAGATGTCATGTTGTTGAACAACAATGAACCTACGAACTATGGAGAAGCGATGGTGGGCCCATATTCCGACAAATGGTTAGAAGCCGATAAATCCGAGATAGGATCCATGTATCAAAACAAAGTATGGACTTTGGTGGACTTGCCCTATGATCGGCAAGCCATTGAGACAAATGGATCTTTAAGACTAAGACGGACGTGGACGGTAATGTCACCGTCTATGAAGCTCGACTTGTGGCGAAGAGTTTTCCACAAGTTCAAGGAGTTGACTACGATGATATTTTCTCACCCGTAGCGATGCTTAAGTCCGTCGGAATCATGTTAGCATTAGCTGCATTTATGAAATCTGGCAGATGGATGACAAAACAAGTTTCCTTACCAGTTTTCGTAAGGAAAGGTTGTATGTGATACAATCAGAAAGGTTTTGTCGATCCTAAGGATGCTAAAAGATATGCTAGCTCCAGCGATCCTTCCATGGACTAGAGCAAGCATCTCGGAGTCGGAATATACACTTTGATGGAGTGATCAAAGTTTTTGTGTATACAAAGTTTGTTGGAAACTTGTATTTGCAATAAAGTGAGTGGGAGCACTACAACATTTCTGATAAGTATATGTGAATGACATATTGTTGATCCGAAATGATGTAGAATTTCTGGAAAGCATAAAGGGTTGTTTGAAATGAGTTTTTCAAAGGAAGACCTGGATATAGCTGCTTACATATTGGGCATCAAGACCTATACAGATAGATCAAGACGCCTGATGATACTTTCAAAAGAACACACACCTTTGACATGATTTTGAAGATCAGTCAAAGAAGGAGTTCTTACCTGAGTTGTAAGGTGTGAAGTTGAGTAAGACTCAAAACTTGACCACGGCAGAAGGAAGAGGAAGGACGAAGGTCGTCCCCTATGCTTTTGTCATAGGCTCTGTACGGTATGCCATGCTAAGTACCGCACCTGATGTGTGCCTTGCCACATGTCTGGCAAGAGGGTACAAAGGTGATCCAGGAGTGGATTACTAGATAGTGGTCAAAATTATCCTTAGAGGAGTAAGGAAATGTTTCTCGGTTATGGAGGTGATAAAGAGTTCGACGTAAAGAGTTACGTCGATGCAAGCTTAACACCTATCCGGATAACTCTAAGTGGAGATACCGGATACGTATAATGGAGCAACAATTTGGAATAGCTCCAAGTGGAACGTGATAGCAGCATCTACGATATGACATAAGGTTTTGCGAAGAACATAGGGATCTGAATGTTGCAGACCCGTTGACTACAACCTCTCTCAAGCATAACATGATCAAACCCAGAACTCATTGAGTATTAATCACATATTGATGTGAACTAGATTACTGACTCTAGTGAACTCTTGGGTGTTAGTCACATGGCGATGTGACCTGTGAGTGTTAATCACATGGCGATGTGAACTAGATTATTGACTCTAGTGCAAGTGGGAGACTGTTGGAAATATGCCCTAGAGGCAATAATAAATTGGTTATTATTATATTTCCTTGTTCACGATAATCGTTTATTATCCATGCTAGAATTGTATTGATAGGAAACTCAGATACATGTGTGGATACATAGACAAACACCATGTCCCTAGTAAGCCTCTAGATGACTAGCTCGTTGATCAATAGATGGTTACGGTTTCCTGACCATGGACATTGGATGTCGTTGATAACGGGATCACATCATTAGGAGAATGATGTGATGGACAAGACCCAATCCTAAGCCTAGCACAGATCGTGTAGTTCGTATGCTAAAGCTTTTCTATATGTCAAGTATATTTTCCTTAGACCATGAGATTGTGCAACTCCCGGATACCGTAGGAATGCTTTGGGTGTACCAAACGTCACAACGTAACTGGGTGACTATAAAGGTGCACTACAGGTATCTCCGAAAGTGTCTGTTGGGTTGGCACGAATCGAGACTGGGATTTGTCACTCCGTATGACGGAGAGGTATCTCTGGGCCCACTCAGTAGGACATCATCATAATGTGCACAATATGTGATCAAGGAGTTGATCACGGGATGATGTGTTACGGAACGAGTAAAGAGACTTGCCGGTAACGAGATTGAGCAAGGTATCGGTATACCGACAATCGAATCTCGGGCAAGTGCTATACCGATAGACAAAGGGAATCGTATACGGGGTTGATTGAATCCTTGACATCGTGGTTCATCCGATGAGATCATCGTGGAGCATGTGGGAGCCAACATGGGTATCCAGATCCCGCTGTTGGTTATTGACCGGAGAGTCGTCTCGGTCATGTCTGCGTGTCTCCCGAACCCGTAGGGTCTACACACTTAAGGTTCGGTGACGCTAGGGTTGTAGAGATATAAGTATGCGGAAACCCGAAAGTTGTTCGGAGTCCCGGATGAGATCCCGGACGTCACGAGGAGTTCCGGAATGGTCCGGAGGTAAAGATTTATATATAGGAAGTCCTATTTTGGCCACCGGAAAATGTTCGGGATTTTTCGGTATTGTACCGGGAAGGTTCTAGAAGGTTCCGAAGTGGGGCCCACCTGCATGGGGGGGCCCACATGAACGTGGGTAGTGGGGGCAAGGCCCCACACCCCTGGTCAAGGCGCACCAAGATCCCCCCTTAGAAGGAATAAGATCATATCCCGAAGGGATAAGATCAAGATCCCTAAAAAGGGGGGATAACAATCGGTGGGGAAAGGAAATGATGGGATTTCTTTCCCCCACCTTTGCCAACGCCCCGATGGACTTGGAGGGCAAGAAACCAGCCCCCTCCACCCCTATATATAGTGGGGAGGCGCATGGGAGCCGCACCCCAAGCCCTGGCGCCTCCCTCTCCCTCCCGTGACACATCTCCCTCCTCCCGCAGCGCTTGGCGAAGCCCTGCTGGAATCCCGCGCTCCTCCACCACCACCACGCCGTCGTGCTGCTGTTGGATGGAGTCTTCCCAACCTCTCCCTCTCTCCTTGCTGGATCAAGGCGTGGGAGACGTCACCGGGCTGCACGTGTGTTGAACGCGGAGGCGCCGTCCGTTCGGCGCTAGATCGGATCTTCCGCGATTTGAATCGCCGCGAGTACGACTCCTTCATCCGCGTTCTTGCAACGCTTCCGCATCGCGATCTACAAGGGTATGTGGATCCAACTCTCCTCTCGTAGATGTGCATCTCCTAGATTGATCTTGGTGAGCGTAGGAAAATTTTTGTTTCCCATGCAACGTTCCCCATCAGTGGCATCATGAGCTAGGTCTTTGCGTAGATGCAATCACGAGTAGAACACAAAGGAGTTTGTGGGCGTTGATGTTTAGATTGCTTCCCTCCTTGGTCTTTTCTTGATTCAGCGGTATTGTGGGATGAAGCGGCTCGGACCAACCTTACATGTCCTCGTACATGAGACCGGTTCCATCGACAGACATGTGACTTTTGTTGCATAAGATGGCTAGCGGGTGTCTGTCTCTCCCACCTTAGTTGAATCGGATTCGACAAAGGCGGTCCTTGTAGAAGGTTAAATAGCAACTTAAATATCACCGTTGTGGCTTTGCGTAGGTAAGAAGCGTTCTTGCTAGATACCCATAGCAGCCACGTAAAACATGCAACAAAAAATTAGAGGACGTCTAACTTGTTTTTGCAGGGTATGTTTGTGATATGATATGGCCAATGACATGATGAGATATATTTGATGTATGAGATGATCATGTTGTAATAGTTAATATCGACTTGCATGTCGATGTATACGGCAACCGGCAGGAGCCATAGGGTTGTCTTTAATTTTTGTATGACCTGCGTGTCAATCATTAAGCGCTATGTAATGCTTTACTTTATCGCTAAACGGTAGCAATAGTAGTAAGAGCATGGTGGGCGTGCGACAACCCCGATGGCGACACGATGATGGAGATCATGATGATGGGGATCATGGTGTTACGCCGGTGACGATGGAGATCATGCCGGTGCTTTGGAGATGGAGATCAAAAGCACGAGTTGATGGCCATATCATGTCACTTATGATTTGCATGTGATGTTAATCCTTTTATGCATCTTATTTTTGCTTAGGACGACGGTAGCATTATAAGATGATCCCTCACTAAAATTTCAAGATGAAATTGTGTTCCCCCCGAGTGTGCGCCGTTGCGAAGGTTCGTCGTTTCGAAGCACCACGTGATGATCGGGTGTGATAGACTCTACGTTCGCATACAACGGGTGCAAGCCAGTTTTGCACATGCAGAACACTCGGGTTAGACTTGACGAGCCTAGCATGTACAGACATGGCCTCGGAACACGGAAGACCGAAAGGTCGAGCATGAGTCATATAGTAGATATGATCAACATGAAGATGTTCACCATTGACACCACCTCATCTCACGTGATGATCGGACTTGGGTTGGTGGATTTGGATCATGTCACGCTCGGATGACCAGAGGGATGTCAATTTGAGTGGGAGTTATAAGTAATTTGATTAGTTAAACTCACTTATCATGAACAATAGTCTAAGTTGCCTTTGCAAATTATGTTGTAGATCAATAGCTTGCGTTGTAGCTCCCTGTTTCATACGATCCTAGAGAAAGACTAAGTTGAAAGATATTGTAAGCAAGGATGCGGGCTGGGTCCGTAGTCCGAGGAGTGTCCTCACTGCTGCACAGAAAGCTTACGTCTTTGATGCACCGCTCGATGTGCAAACCCCTACAACGTTGTCTGTGGATGTTGTGAACACCTGACAGAGACGTCCTGATGACTACTTGATAGTTTAGTGCACCATACTTTACGGCTTAGAATCGGGATTCCAATGACGTTTTGAACGCCATAGAACATATGAGATGTTCTAAGAGCTGAAATTGGGATTTCAGGCTCGTGCCCGTGTTGAGAGGTATGAGACCTCTGACAAGTTCTTTTGCCAAAAAGATGGAGGAGAATGGCTCAACTAATGAGCATGTGCTCAGAATGTCTGAGTGCTGAAATCACTTGAACCAAGTGGGAGTTAATCTTCCAGGTGAGATAGTGGTTGACAGAATTCTCTAGACACTATCACCAAGCTACTAGAACTTCGTGAAGAACTATGACATGCAAAGGATGGAGATGATCCCGGTGCTGTTAGCGGTTCTTAGTACCGCAAAAGTAGAAATCAAGAAGGAGCATCAAGTGTTGATGGTTTAACAAGACCACTGGTTTCAAAAGAGGCAAGGGCTAGAAGGGAAACTTCATGAATGGCAAACCAGTTGTCGCTCTAATGAGGGAACCCAAGGTTGCACCCAAACCTCGAGACTAAGTGCTTCGATTGTAAGGGTAACGGTCACATGGTAGCGGAATTACCCCAAATACATGGTAGATAAGAAAAGCTGGCAACTTCAACAAAGTATATTTGATATACGTGTTATTGATGTGTACCTTAGTAGTACTCCTTGTAGCACCTGGGTATTGGATACCGGTTCAGTTGCTATTATTAGTGACTTGAAGCAAAAGCTACGGACTGAACGGAGACTAGCTAAGGGCGAGGTGACGATGTGTGTTGGAAGTGTTTCCAAGGATGATAAGATCACCATCGCACGCTCCTTCTATTTTCGGGATTAGTGTTGAACCTAGATAAATGTTATCAGGTGTCTACGTTGAGCATGAATATGATTAGATCATGTTCATTGCAATACGGTTATTCATTTAAGTTAGAGAATAATGGTTATTCTGTTTACATGAATAATACCTTTATGGTCATGCACCCAATGGTTTATTGAATCTCGATTATAGCAATACACATGATGATAATATTAATGCCAAAAGATGTAGAGTTAATAATGATAGTACCACTTTCTTGTGGCACTGCCGCTTAGGTCATTTTGGCATAAAATGCATGAAAAAACTCCATGCTGATGGACGTTTGGAGTCACTTGATTTTGAATCGCTTGACACATGTGAGCCATGCCTCATGGGCAGGATGACTAAGACCCCGTTTTCAGGTACAATGAAACGGGCAAGTGACTTGTTGGAAATCATACATGCTGATGTGTGTGATCCAATGAGAATTAAGGCGTGTGGTGGATATCATTATTTTCTCATCTTCACTGACGATTTGAGTAGATATGGGTATATTTACTTAATGAAGCAAAAGTCTGAAACGTTTGAAAAGTTCAAGCAATTTCAGAGTGAAGTTAAGAATCATCATAACAAGAAGATCATGTTCCTACGATCTGATCAAGGGAAGATTTTCCGAGTTGTGAGTTTGGCAATCACTTAAGACATTGTGGAATTGTTTTGCTGTTGAAGCCACCTGGAACACCACAGCGTAATGGTGTGTCTGGACGTCATAATCGAACCTTATGAGATATGGTACGATCTATGATGTCTCTTACCGATCTACCGCTATTATTTTGAGGTTATGCATTAGAGACAGCTGCATTCACTTTAGATAGGGCACCATCTAAGTCCGTTGAGACGATGTCGTATGGTTTGGCAAGAAACCGTAGTTGTCGTTTCTCAATGTTTGGGGCTGCGAGGCTTATGGCTTCAGCCGGGAAAAGCTCGAACCCAAAGCGGACAAATACATCTTCATGGGATACCCACTGGTAACGGTTGGGTATACCTTCTATCTCAGATCCAAGGACAAAAATGTTTGTCACTAAGAACGGGTCCTTTCTCGAGAAAGAGTTTCTCTCGAAAGAATTGAGTGGGAGGAAGATAGAACTTGATAAGGTTTTCGAACCCTCACTTCAACCGGAGAGTAGTGCAAAACAGAAAGATGTTTCTGTGGAACCTACGACTGTTGAAGAGGAAACTAATGATAGTGATCATGAAGTTTCGGATCAAGTTGCTATCAAACCTCGTAGGTCGACAAGGATAAGTACTACTCCTGAGTGGTACGGTGATCCTGTCTTAAATGTCATGTTGTTGGACAACAATGAACCTACGAACTATGGAGAAGCGATGGTGGGTCCATATTCCGACAAATGGTTAGAAACCGATAAATCCGAGATAGGATCCATGTATCAAAACAAAGTATGGACTTTGGTGGACTTGCCCTATGATCGGCAAGCCATTGAGACAAATGGATCTTTAAGACTAAGACGGACGTGGACGGTAATGTCACCGTCTATGAAGCTCGACTTGTGGCGAAGAGTTTTCCACAAGTTCAAGGAGTTGAATACGATGAGATTTTCTCACCCGTAGCGGTGCTTAAGTCCGTCGGAATCATGTTAGCATTAGCTGCATTTATGAAATCTGGCAGATGGATGACAAAACAAGTTTCCTTACCAGTTTTCTTAAAGAAAGGTTGTATGTGATACAATCAGAAAGGTTTTGTCGATCCTAAGGATGCTAAAAGGTATGCTAGCTCCAGCGATCCTTCCATGGACTAGAGCAAGCATCTCGGAGTCGGAATATACACTTTGATGGAGTGATCAAAGTTTTTGGGTATACAAAGTTTGTTAGAAACTTGTATTTGCAATAAAGTGAGTGGGAGCACTACAACATTTCTGATTAGTATATGTGAATGACATATGGTTGATCCGAAATGATGTTGAATTTCTGGAAAGCGTAAAGGGTTGTTTGAAAGGAGTTTTTCAAAGGAAGACCTGGATAAAGTTGCTTACATATTGGGCATCAAGATCTATAGAGATAGATCAAGACGTCTGATGATACTTTCAAAAGGAACACACACCTTTGACATGATTTTGAAGGAGTTCAAAATAGGTCAGTTAAAGAAGGAATTCTTACCTGAGTTATAAGGTGTGAAGTTGAGTAAGACTCAAAACTTGACCACGGCAGAAGGAAGAGGAAGGACGAAGGTCGTCCCCTATGCTTTTGTCATAGGCTCTATACGGTATGCCATGATGAGTACCGCACCTGATGTGTGCCTTGCCACATGTCTGGCAAGAGGGTACAAAGGTGATCCAAGAGTGGATCACCAGATAGTGGTCAAAAATTATCCTTGGAGGAATAAGGAAATGTTTCTCGGTTATGGAGGTGATAAAGAGTTCGACGTAAAGAGTTACGTCGATGCAAGCTTAACACCTATCCGGATAACTTTGAGTAGAGATACCGGATACGTATAATGGAGCAACAGTTTGGAATAGCTCCAAGTGGAACGTGGTAGCAGCATCTACGATATGACATAAAGTTTTGCAAAGTACATGGCGATCTGAATGTTGCAGACCCATTGACTACAACCTCTCTCACAAGCATAACATGATCAAACCCAGAACTCATTGAGTGTTAATCACATATTGATGTGAACTAGATTACTGACTCTAGTGAACTCTTTGGATGTTAGTCACATGGCGATGTGACCTATGAGTGTTAATCACATGGCGATGTGAACTAGATTATTGACTCTAGTGCAAGTGGGAGACTGTTGGAAATATGCCCTAGAGGCAATAATAAATTGGTTATTATTATATTTCCTTGTTCATGATAATTATTTATTATCCATGCTAGAATTGTATTGATAGGAAACTCAGATACATGTGTGGATACATAGACAAACACCATGTCCCTAGTAAGCCTCTAGATGACTAGCTCGTTGATCAATAGATGGTTACGGTTTCCTGACCATGGACATTGGATGTCGTTGATAACGGGATCACATCATTAGGAGAATGATGTGATGGACAAGACCCAATCCTAAGCCTAGCACAGATCGTGTAGTTCGTATGCTAAAGCTTTTCTATATGTCAAGTATCTTTTCCTTAGACCATGAGATTGTGCAACTCCCGGATACCGTAGGAATGCTTTGGGTGTACCAAACGTCACAACGTAACTGGGTGGCTATAAAGGTGCACTACAGGTATCTCCGAAAGTGTCTTTGGGGTTGGCACGAATCGAGACTGGGATTTGTCACTCCGTATGACGGAGAGGTATCTCTGGGCCCACTCGGTAGGACATCATCATAATGTGCACAATATGTGATCAAGGAGTTGATCACGGGATGATGTGTTACGGAACGAGTAAAGAGACTTGCCGGTAACGAGATTGAGCAAGGTATCGGTATACCGACGATCGAATCTCGGGCAAGTGCTATACCGATAGACAAAGGGAATCGTATACGGGATTGATTGAATCCTTGACATCGTGGTTCATCCGATGAGATCATCGTGGAACATGTGGGAGCCAACATGGGTATCCAGATCCCGCTGTTGGTTATTGACCGGAGAGTCGTCTCGGTCATGTCTGTGTGTCTCCCGAACCCGTAGGGTCTACACACTTAAGGTTCGGTGACGCTAGGGTTGTAGAGATATAAGTATGCGGAAACCCGAAAGTTGTTCGGAGTCCCGGATGAGATCCCGGACATCACGAGGAGTTCCGGAATGGTCCGGAGGTAAAGATTTATATATAGAAAGTCCTATTTTGGCCACCGGAAAATGTTCGGGATTTTTCGGTATTGTACCGGGAAGGTTCTAGAAGGTTCCGAAGTGGGGCCCACCTGCATGGGGGGACCCACATGAACGTGGGTAGTGGGGGCAAGGCCCCACACCCCTGGTCAAGGCGCACCAAGATCCCCCCTTAGAAGGAATAAGATCATATCCCGAAGGGATAAGATCAAGATCCCTAAAAAGGGGGGATAACAATCGGTGGGGAAAGGAAATGATGGGATTTCTTTCCCCCACCTTTGCCAACGCCCCAATGGACTTGGAGGGCAAGAAACCAGCCCCCTCCACCCCTATATATAGTGGGGAGGCGCATGGGAGCAGCACCCCAAGCCCTGGCGCCTCCCTCTCCCTCCCGTGACACATCTCCCTCCTCCCGCAGCACTTGGCGAAGCCCTGCTGGAATCCCGCTACTTCCACCACCACGCCGTCGTGCTGCTGGATCTCCATCAACCTCTCCTCCCCCCTTGCTGGATCAAGAAGGAGGAGACGTCCCCGCTCCGTACGTGTGTTGAACACGGAGGTGCCGTCCGTTCGGCGCTAGGATCATCGGTGATTTGGATCACGACGAGTACGACTCCATCATCCCCGTTCTCTTGAACGCTTCTGTCGTGGAATTAACACGGCAGATGTCCGGTTTGACGGACTTGATGATGGAACCATCGCACGGGTTAGCTTGAAAGGGTTCATGGCGCACAAAGGACACAGAAGATTTTATACTAGTTCGGCCCCTTTGAGAAGGTAAAAGCCTACGTCTAGTTGGTTTGGTATTGCTTGGGCGTCGGTTTACAGGGAGCGGAATCGCTTGCCTGCGTCTCGACGTATCGATTGTTGCTTGTCCTTGAACCGGTGCCGGGTCGTCCCTTTATATAGAGGTGACGCCTAGGTCGGTTTACAGAGTCCCGAGGCCGGCTCATAATTGTGTCCGCCTCGGTCTCTGCTCTCCTTTCTTATCTCTCAAGTACATCTCTTGGCGGATTACAAACCATATTTCTATACATGGGCCTTAAAATCTCCTGGGCCATAATATCTACTAAAATAGTAAAACTAAATACGATACTACTACTCCGGTTTACAATGTCCGGTTTATACCTAATAATCATATCCCTGACAGCTTCCGCTCGCAATCTACAAGGGTATGTAGATGCACTCACTCTCCTTTATGCTCGTTGCTAGATTACTCCATAGATAGATCTTGGTGACGCGTAGGAAAAATTTTGATTTTCTGCTACGATCCCCAACAGTGGCATCATGAGCTAGGTCTATGCGTAGTATCTTGCACGAGTAGAACACAAAGTAGTTGTGGGCGTAGATCATGTCAATTTACTTGCCGTTACTAGTCTTATCTTGATTCGGCGGCATCGTGGGATGAAGCGGCCCGGACCGACCTTACACGTACTCTTACGTGAGACAGGTTCCACCGACTGACATGCACTAGTTGCATAAGGTGGCTAGCGGGTGTCTGTCTCTCCCACTTTAGTCGGATCGGATTCGATGAAAAGGGTCCTTATGAAGGGTAAATAGAAATTGGCATATCACGTTGTGGTTTTGGCGTAGGTAAGAAACGTTCTTGCTAGAAACCTATAGCAGCCACGTAAAAACTTGCAACAACAATTAGAGGACGTCTAACTTGTTCTTGCAGCATGTGTCGTGTGATGTGATATGGCCAAAAGGATGTGATGAATGATTTATATGTGATGTATGAGATTGATCATGTTCTTGTAATAGGAATCACGACTTGCATGTCGATGAGAATGACAACCGGCAGGAGCCATAGGAGTTGTCTTATTTATTGTATGACCTGCGTGTCACTGAATAACGCCATGTAATTACTTTACTTTATTGCTAAACGTTAGCCATAGTAGTAGAAGTAATGTTTGGCGAGACGACTTCATGAAGACACGATGATGGAGATCATGATGATGGAGATCATGGTGTCATGCCGGTGACGATAATGATCATGGAGCCCCAAAGATGAAGATCAAAAGGAGCAAAATGATATTGGCCATATCATGTCACTATTTGATTGCATGTGATGTTTATCATGTTTTACATCTTATTTGCTTAAAAACGACGGTAGTGAATAAGATGATCTCTCACTAAAATTTCAAGAATTGTGTTCCCCCTAACTGTGCACCGTTGCTAAGGTTCGTTGTTCCGAAGCACCACGTGATGATCGGGTGTGATAGGTTCTAACGTTCGCATACAACGGGTGTAAGCCAGATTTACACACGCGATACACTTAGGGTTGACTTGACGAGCCTAGCATGTACAGACATGGCCTCGGAACACGGAAGACCGAAAGGTCGAACATGAGTCGTATAGAAGATACGATCAACATGAAGATGTTCACCGTTGATGACTAGTCCGTCTCACGTGATGATCGGACACGGCCTAGTCGATTCGGATCATGTATCACTTAGATGACTAGAGAGATGTCTATCTGAGTGGGAGTTCATTAGATGAACTTCATTGTCATGAACAATAGTCTAAGTTGTCTTCGCAAATTATGTTGTAGACCAATAACTGCGTTGTAGCTCCCTGTTTAATACGATCCTAGAGAAAGACTAAGTTGAAAGATATTGTAAGCAAGGATGCGGACTGGGTCCGTAGTCCGAGGAGTGTCCTCACTGCTGCAAAGAAAGCTTACGTCTTTTATGCACCGCTCGATGTGCAAACCCCTACAACGTTGTCTGTGGATGTTGTGAACACCTGAGAGACACGTCCTGATGACTACTTGATAGTTTAGTGCACCATACTTTACGGCTTAGAATCGGGATTCCAATGACGTTTTGAACGCCATGGAACATATGAGATGTTTTAAGAGCTGAAATTAGGATTTCAGGCTCATGCCCGTGTTGAGAGGTATGAGACCTCTGACAAGTTCTTTTGCCAAAAGGATGGAGGAGAATAGCTCAACTTGTGAGCATGTGCTCAGAATGTCTGGGTGCTAAAATCACTTGAACCATGTGGGAGTTAATCTTCCAGATGAGATAGTGGTTGACGGAATTCTCTAGACACTATCACCAAGCTACTAGAACTTCGTGATGAACTATGACATGCAAAGGATGGAGATGATCCCGGTGCTGTTAGCGGTTCTTAGTACCGCAAAAGTAGAAATCAAGAAGGAGCATCAAGTGTTGATGGTTTAGCAAGACCACTGGTCTCAAAAGGGGTAAGGGCTAGAAGGGAAACTTCATGGATGGCAAACTAGTTGTCGCTCTGATGAAGGAACCCATGGTTAAACCCAAACCTCGAGACTAAGTGCTTCTATTGTAAGGGGAACGGTCACATGATAGCGGAACTACCCCAAATACATGGTAGATAAGAATAGCTGGAAACTTCAACAAAGTATATTTGATATACGTATTATTGATGTGTACCTCACTAGTACTCCTTGTAGCACCTGGGTATTGGATGCCGGTTCAGTTGCTATTATTAGTGACTTGAAGCAAAAGCTACGGACTGAACGGAGACTAGCTAAGGGCGAGGTGACGATGTGTTGGAAGTGTTTCCAAGGATGATAAGATCACCATCGCACGCTCCCTCTATTTTCGGGATTAGTGTTGAACCTAGATAAATGTTATCAGGTGTCTACGTTGAGCATGAATATGATTAGATCATGTTCATTGCAATACGGTTATTCATTTAAGTTAGAGAATAATGGTTATTCTGTTTACATGAATAATACCTTTATGGTCATGCACCCAATGGTTTATTGAATCTCGATTATAGCAATACACATGATGATAATATTAATGCCAAAAGATGTAGAGTTAATAATGATAGTACCACTTTCTTGTGGCACTGCCGCTTAGGTCATTTTGGCATAAAATGCATGAAGAAACTCCATGCTGATGGACGTTTGGAGTCACTTGATTTTGAATCGCTTGACACATGTGAGCCATGCCTCATGGGCAGGATAACTAAGACCCCGTTTTCAGGTACAATGAAACGGGCAAGTGACTTGTTGGAAATCATACATGCTGATGTGTGTGATCCAATGAGAATTAAGGCGTGTGGTGGATATCATTATTTTCTCATCTTCACTGACGATTTGAGTAGATATGGGTATATTTACTTAATGAAGCAAAAGTCTGAAACGTTTGAAAAGTTCAAGCAATTTCAGAGTGAAGTTAAGAATCATCATAACAAGAAGATCATGTTCCTACGATCTGATCAAGGGAAGATTTTCTGAGTTGTGAGTTTGGCAATCACTTAAGACATTGTGGAATTGTTTTGCTGTTGAAGCCACCTGGAACACCACAGCGTAATGGTGTGTCTGGACGTCATAATCGAACCTTATGAGATATGGTACGATCTATGATGTCTCTTACCGATCTACCGCTATTATTTTGAGGTTATGCATTAGAGACAGCTGCATTCACTTTAGATAGGGCACCATCTAAGTCCGTTGAGACGACGTCGTATGGTTTGGCAAGAAACCGCAGTTGTCGTTTCTCAATGTTTGGGGCTGCGAGGCTTATGGCTTCAGCCGGGAAAAGCTCGAACCCAAAGCGGACAAATACATCTTCATGGGATACCCACTGGTAACGGTTGGGTATACCTTCTATCTCAGATCCAAGGACAAAAATGTTTGTCACTAAGAACGGGTCCTTTCTCGAGAAAGAGTTTCTCTCGAAAGAATTGAGTGGGAGGAAGATAGAACTTGATAAGGTTTTCGAACCCTCACTTCAACCGGAGAGTAGTGCAACACAGAAAGATGTTTCTGTGGAACCTACGACTGTTGAAGAGGAAACTAATGATAGTGATCATGAAGTTTCGGATCAAGTTGCTATCAAACCTCGTAGGTCGACAAGGATAAGTACTACTCCTGAGTGGTACGGTGATCCTGTCTTAAATTTCATGTTGTTGGACAACAATGAACCTACGAACTATGGAGAAGCGATGGTGGGTCCATATTCCGACAAATGGTTAGAAACCGATAAATCCGAGATAGGATCCATGTATCAAAACAAAGTATGGACTTTGGTGGACTTGCCCTATGATCGGCAAGCCACTGAGACAAATGGATCTTTAAGACTAAGACGGACGTGGACGGTAATGTCACGTCTATGAAGCTCGACTTGTGGCGAAGAGTTTTCCACAAGTTCAAGGAGTTGACTACGATGAGATTTTCTCACCCGTAGCGGTGCTTAAGTCCGTCGGAATCATGTTAGCATTAGCTGCATTTATGAAATCTGGCAGATGGATGACAAAACAAGTTTCCTTACCAGTTTTCTTAAAGAAAGGTTGTATGTGATACAATCAGAAAGGTTTTGTCGATCCTAAGGATGCTAAAAGGTATGCTAGCTCCAGCGATCCTTCCATGGACTAGAGCAAGCATCTCGGAGTCGGAATATACACTTTGATGGAGTGATCAAAGTTTTTGGGTATACAAAGTTTGTTAGAAACTTGTATTTGCAATAAAGTGAGTGGGAGCACTACAACATTTCTGATAAGTATATGTGAATGACATATGGTTGATCCGAAATGATGTTGAATTTCTGGAAAGCGTAAAGGGTTGTTTGAAAGGAGTTTTTCAAAGGAAGACCTAGATAAAGCTGCTTACATATTGGGCATCAAGATCTATAGAGATAGATCAAGACGTCTGATGATACTTTCAAAAGGAACACACACCTTTGACATGATTTTGAAGGAGTTCAAAATAGGTCAGTTAAAGAAGGAATTCTTACCTGAGTTATAAGGTGTGAAGTTGAGTAAGACTCAAAACTTGACCACGGCAGAAGGAAGAGGAAGGACGAAGGTCGTCCCCTATGCTTTTGTCATAGGCTCTATACGGTATGCCATGATGAGTACCGCACCTGATGTGTGCCTTGCCACATGTCTGGCAAGAGGGTACAAAGGTGATCCAGGAGTGGATCACCAGATAGTGGTCAAAAATTATCCTTGGAGGAATAAGGAAATGTTTCTCGGTTATGGAGGTGATAAAGAGTTCGACGTAAAGAGTTACGTCGATGCAAGCTTAACACCTATCCGGATAACTTTGAGTAGAGATACCGGATACATATAATGGAGCAACAGTTTGGAATAGCTCCAAGTGGAACGTGGTAGCAGCATCTACGATATGACATAAAGTTTTGCAAAGTACATAGCGATCTGAATGTTGTAGACCCATTGACTACAACCTCTCTCACAAGCGTAACATGATCAAACCCAGAACTCATTGAGTGTTAATCACATATTGATGTGAACTAGATTACTGACTCTAGTGAACTCTTTGGATGTTAGTCACATGGCGATGTGACCTATGAGTGTTAATCACATGGCGATGTGAACTAGATTATTGACTCTAGTGCAAGTGGGAGACTGTTGGAAATATGCCCTAGAGGCAATAATAAATTGGTTATTATTATATTTCCTTGTTCATGATAATTGTTTATTATCCATGCTAGAATTGTATTGATAGGAAACTCAGATACATGTGTGGATACATAGACAAACACCATGTCCCTAGTAAGCCTCTAGATGACTAGCTCGTTGATCAATAGATGGTTACGGTTTCCTGACCATGGACATTGGATGTCGTTGATAACGGGATCACATCATTAGGAGAATGATGTGATGGACAAGACCCAATCCTAAGCCTAGCACAGATCGTGTAGTTCGTATGCTAAAGCTTTTCTATATGTCAAGTATCTTTTCCTTAGACCATGAGATTGTGCAACTCCCGGATACCGTAGGAATGCTTTGGGTGTACCAAACGTCACAACGTAACTGGGTGGCTATAAAGGTGCACTACAGGTATCTCCAAAAGTGTCTTTTGGGTTGGCACGAATCGAGACTGGGATTTGTCACTCCGTATGACGGAGAGGTATCTCTGGGCCCACTCGGTAGGACATCATCATAATGTGCACAATATGTGATCAAGGAGTTGATCACAGGATGATGTGTTACGGAACGAGTAAAGAGACTTGCCGGTAACGAGATTGAGCAAGGTATCGGTATACCGACGATCGAATCTCGGGCAAGTGCTATACCGATAGACAAAGGGAATCGTATACGGGATTGATTGAATCCTTGACATCGTGGTTCATCCGATGAGATCATCGTGGAACATGTGGGAGCCAACATGGGTATCCAGATCCCGCTGTTGGTTATTGACCGGAGAGTCGTCTCGGTCATGTCTGCGTGTCTCCCGAACCCGTAGGGTCTACACACTTAAGGTTCGGTGACGCTAGGGTTGTAGAGATATAAGTATGCGGAAACCCGAAAGTTGTTCGGAGTCCCGGATGAGATCCCGGACGTCACGAGGAGTTCCGGAATGGTCCGGAGGTACAGATTTATATATAGGAAGTCCTATTTTGGCCACCGGAAAATGTTCGGGATTTTTCTGTATTGTACCGGGAAGGTTCTAGAAGGTTCCGAAGTGGGGCCCACCTGCATGGGGGGACCCACATGAACGTGGGTAGTGGGGGCAAGGCCCCACACCCCTGGTCAAGGCGCACCAAGATCCCCCCTTAGAAGGAATAAGATCATATCCCGAAGGGATAAGATCAAGATCCCTAAAAAGGGGGGATAACAATCGGTGGGGAAAGGAAATGATGGGATTTCTTTCCCCCACCTTTGCCAACGCCCCAATGGACTTGGAGGGCAAGAAACCAGCCCCCTCCACCCCTATATATAGTGGGGAGGCGCATGGGAGCAGCACCCCAAGCCCTGGCGCCTCCCTCTCCCTCCCGTGACACATCTCCCTCCTCCCGCAGCACTTGGCGAAGCCCTGCTGGAATCCCGCTACTTCCACCACCACGCCGTCGTGCTGCTGGATCTCCATCAACCTCTCCTCCCCCCTTGCTGGATCAAGAAGGAGGAGACGTCCCCGCTCCGTACGTGTGTTGAACACGGAGGTGCCGTCCGTTCGGCGCTAGGATCATCGGTGATTTGGATCACGACGAGTACGACTCCATCATCCCCGTTCTCTTGAACGCTTCCGCTCGCAATCTACAAGGGTATGTAGATGCACTCACTCTCCTTTATGCTCGTTGCTAGATTACTCCATAGATAGATCTTGGTGACGCGTAGGAAAAATTTTGATTTTCTGCTACGATCCCCAACATTTTCCTATGGACTCAATGTGATCATGGATCACTAAACCAAAAATGGAGTCTTGAGCTTTTGCCAATGCTTGCCTTAGCATTTTGAGGGGTCCACTTCTTCAGTCATTGCCATACCCATATCACTGAACTTCTCTGAAATGATTCTCAAGTAATTATTAGTTCAATGATATATATGTTGTTATTAATTGCCAAAACCACCCGGGGATTAGTTGCACTTTCAATCTCCCCCTTTTTGGTAATTGATGACAACATATAGATCAAAGCTTCGACAAAAGATATAATCAATGAATAATATCGTCGCTTTGAGAAGTATGTGATAAGCAAGAGCTCCCCCTAAATTTGTGCATTATTTAAAATTTGCGTTTGAATGCAAATGCACAATCGATTAGGATCATGGGTCACTCTTCCATGTCACATACATCTTGGTGGAGCGCACAAAATGATAAGAATGAATAACATGCACCCAATCACCAAGACATGAGTAAATGATCATACAAGATAGGAATAGCATATGATAAGCATTAAGCACACATTAAAGCATAGTATGACCAAGCACTCATTAAGGTAGCATCAAACGTAGTATCAAGCACACTGAAAGTTTCAAAAACCAAAAGTATCTCAAAGAAACCGCAAAAGAACGAAAGAGCACTCTCTCTCTCGAAGCCCTATGATCTATACAATTTCTCCCCCTTTGGCAACAAGTTACCAAAAAGTTTGAAAAAGCATAGAGCTAAACGTCACTGTGGGCTCTGCTGGCGGCTCCCGTCTGGGTAGATGTCGGAGTAGATATGACGGCATCGGCGAAGACTTCAGCTGATGTCTGCGCTGGAGGAGTGGATACTGGAGCTGTAGCTGGAGTAACTGCTGGAGCTGTAGGAGGTGCTGAAGTTGTAGTCCTGGTGTCAGTCACTGGAATAGCAGCTGATCGGGATCCTCTGGGAACCGGAGCAGTCTGGCGATGAGAGTCCTGGACTAAGTCATCCTACACAAGCTCTGCCTTGTCCTGCTTTGCTTCCTCCATGTCGCCTCAAGCTTGTTGACGGTCACCTGAATTTCAGTCAGCTTCACGTCCAGAGCGTGGATCTTCTCGTCAACAATCCTCTCTAGGCTCTCCTGAGATTGTTCAATGCTGGCCAGGCGTTGCTCAATCCTTTGGGTAGCTTCAAGAATCTGCTCTCCGAAGCTCTTTGGTTTAGCTGCTGCTGCTGCTGCCTCTTTATCAGCTTTGGCTTTCCTAGCAGCTTCAATCTTGGCTTGACCTTCAACCGATGTTGGATCCTCCTCATCCATCACAACAACATTGTCTTCATGCTCTGGCTGCAGGGGTAAGTGTTTCCTATCCAACAGGAATTTGCCCGTGCCAAACTTGGCATTGATAAGCATCTGAATCTGTGGGGCAAATCCACATGACCTTTTCTGGTCAGCTGCAGTCCTATTAATGGTCTCTATCATTAAGTCGATCACCTTGAAAGGTGCCTTCTCATCAAGTATATGCAGCATGTTGATAGAATACTCTCTGATCATGCGATGATCTCCAGACTTGGGCATCAAGGTATGCCTCAAAATAGTGTTAGTGGTAGGTAAACCTGCCTGGAGATAGTAGACTGAGCCGAGCTTCCACACTTCCAAATCTGCTGCGGGGATCTCCTTGTACATGTTCTTCATGGAATCATGATTCTTCTTTGGAATCCCATAGACATCAATATCATCCTCTCGTTGCACTGGAGCATTCAGAAGTTCTGCCCATTCTTCAACAGAAGAAGAAAATCTCTGACCTTCAGTCATCCAGGTGATCTTCCCATCAGGATAGAAGTGAGCTGTGGCATAGAACTGCATAATCATCTCATCGTTCCAATCTGTCAGTTTCTGACCCACAAACTCAGCAACTCCACATGCAGTGAAGCTTTCATGCACATGGGGAAAGAAGTCTCTGTGCTCTTCGCTGTCAATGTATTCCCAGTCAACATATCTGGTATCTGCAACTATTGGCTTCTTGTCCATCAGCACAGTCTCATAGAAGTCCTGCTGCTCTCTGGTGTGAAATCTGGGATCCACAGCAGTCCTTCTCCTCACGGCATATGGATCAGTCTGTCTCCATAGCCCGAGACCTCTATCTTTCCTTGCCTTCATATCCTCGGCTTGAGGATGAGCATCATTGTGGAGTGGCAGTTTTGGACGGAGTTTCAGCAACACTTGTCCTTCCTCATCAGACTCAGATGGTGGCACATCACCCTTGTTCTTCTCAGATGCTGGAATGTTCCTGGTAGTCCTCTTGGGCTTGGCAGTAGACTTTGCTGGAGCTGCCTTAGCTTGAGCAGACTTCTTGGGCTTTGAAGTGGCTCCAGCCCTAATGGCATCACCCATGAGCTTCTGCTTCTGAGGAGCAGGCTGGGGTGCTTCTTCTTCTTCTTCTTCCTCGACTGCTGCATCTGCATGAGGATCAGTATACACAACCCTCTTTCTCTTGGAGGTTTTCTTCACTTTGCTTGGGGCTGGCTCTCCCAAGTTCAGCTTCTTGGCAACAGCTGATTGCTTGACTTTGCTGGTGCCCTTCTTTGACTGCTGACCTTGTTGCTCTTTGGCAACAACCTTTCTCTTAGGCTTGGAGGACACCTCTTCCTCAGCACTGAAATCAGAATCCTCATCATCAGAATTCCTCTCCTTTCTGGCTCTGGTGGCTGCAGGAGGCAAGCCACTAGGTGTACTCCTCTCACCATCATCAACTGGACTACTAGCCTCAGGACTAGTGTCTGCCTCAGGAATGTCTGCAAAAGGTGACTCTGACCTGTTCTGGCTGTCACTGGCATCTGACATGGCTGACAACCTGTGAATAGATAAGGTATAGGCAGAGAAGAAGAGTTATCACAAACTGCAGAGGTTTTTGCAAAAAAAATGAGTTCAAATTTTAGTTTTAAGTTTTCACAGAAGGCATTTCGGTCAGACCGATTTTCAGTTTCGGTGAATCCGAAGTGTATAACAGAAACTTTACACACCACTTTCGGTTTGACCGAAGTGGGTTTCGGTCCTGCCGAAGCACTAGGGTTTCACTAAAACTCTATTTCGGTCACACCGATTTGCACGACTCGGTTGGACCGAAAGGTGCAGTGCAATGGCCAGAGGCCGAATCGGTCATTCCGAGATTTTAAAATCGGTTTCACCGAGATGTGTTCCGTGGAAACCTAACCCTAAGAATTTTTACTCGAAACTAGTTCAAACGAACCGATCTGGTGTAAAAGAAGATTTCAATCGTGGCCAGATATAGGGCAAACCAAACGTGCATTGAATCAGAGATGGGAGCACGAGTGGGATCGAGACTCACCCTAACTTGGTGGAGTCCCTCTACGGCGGCAACGGCGCGGAGGAGAAGTCCGTTGACGGCGATGGAGACCTGCGGCGAGGGCGCACAGGCGACGACGGCGACGATCCGGTGTTCAGGGCGACGGCAGCAAGGGACGTGGGAGCGAAAACGTTTGAAGGAATAATCAACGCGCGCTGCCCTCAGTATATATATCCCTTTGCTGTCGGTGGGACCGAGTTGAAAAACTCGGTGTCACCGAGATGGATAACTGCCAGGCAGTTATGCATTTCGGTCACGCCAAAAATTACAACTCGGTTTCACCGAGATGAAACCTAGATCAGTCTAAATGCTTTCGGTTTGACCGAGTTTGAATGAGTTGGTCTGATCGAAATCACTTAGAAGGTTTTGGAAGTTAGCCCTTGACGGATCGGTGGCTCCGAGTGCTCCTCACTCGGAGGGTCCGAAAGTGACTTGTTCAAAGTTTGTGATATGAGCATGAATAGAATTTGAGACAAGAAAGCATAGATAGCTAGGGGAGGTACTTAGGCATTCTTGTCCATCCATTTGGCCAGAAAAATCAAAACAACCAAAACAACAAATGGATGTCCTTGAATGAATAAGATCATGCATTCAACATGCTCACACAATAAGATAGCAAATGAAATATGTGTCAAACATGCACAACCAACACTCTAGCTACTAGCACACAATTTGTCGATGACTAGGTCATCTTTATATGAGTATTTTGACTTAGGAGCCAAATGAGAACATTTGATCATAGGTCATACTCATCGTTTAAGCACAAGTGGGGTTACCACTTTTACATAAAGCATTGATGTGTTCACATCATTTGGAGATGCTTTAGCTCAATTTTTAGAGCAAAGCTCCCCCTAGATGTGAGAACCCCTTTTAAAGGGTCAAACTAACCTTGGGTTGTCGTAGAAGACTTCATGTAGATGTTGAAGATGTGGATGCTCAATGTTGATGTAGATCATCAAGAGTTGGGAGCTATCCTTTGGATTAGGGCACTTTCAATACCTACATGAGTTAGTCCCACAAGGAACAAACAAGGATATCCATAGACATAGATTGAAGTTCACAATAGATGATGTCCATGAAAGCAATGATTACCTTGTCCCTTGACTTACCAACAAGAGGGTTTGTGACTCCATGAACTAGTGCATGATGTGGAAGTTGATTGCACAAGTTCTTGCCAAAATGAATGTGAGTGAGATATGTTGGCGGAGTCACCCTCAAGAACCTTCTAGTTCTTCTTCTTCAGGATCCACATCATCTTGATGGGAATCCTTGGGGTTGTAGTTGAGCTTGACGAAGTAGAACTTGACGTGTCCTTGGGAACCCACTTGACCATGGCTTGAGGTGCTTCAATGAATGCATCAATCTCCTGTTGAAGCTTGTCCTTGGCTTTTAGCTTGTGGTCTTGTGGTGGAAGGTCATCTTGAGCTTGTTCCACATTGGAAGAAGTAGGATCATACTTCTCCTTTTGAGAAACAAACTGTGGAGTAGGATATTGACCTTCTTCCCACTCAACACCTTCGGCGTTGAACTTTCGCTCAAAACCAATCCCTTGATTCTTCCGGTGCCTTCCTTGCTTGCGAACAATTTCCTCAAAGTTCTTGCTTCCGGCAAGACTCTTGTAGACACCTTTCTCTATGATCCCTTTCAATAAACTATTCTCTTGCTCAAGTGTAACTTGGCTTGAAACATTGTTAGTGGAATCAAGAGAACTACTAGAAGCAACAATATTAGATTTAACATGGTTATTGTTACTGCTAGAGGAAGAATTTTTCTTATGCTTGTCATGCTTAGTCTTAATGGTTGGCAAGAAATTAGACAAGAGAAGTCGTTTGGCAAGATATGAAGAACTCTTCTTTTGAAGATCGTCATTGATCGCTTTTAGAAACTCATGTTCTTGCTCTAGAGTGAGCTTCTCGAAGCGTAGCTTCTCATGAGATCTTAAGAGCTCTCTATGATCTTCTTGAGTTGTTTCATGAGCTAACTTAAGAGTGTTTAGTTCTTTAGTTAGACGCTCAATCTCCTTCATAGCATTGTCATTTGACTCTTCTCGACTATAAAGACTACTAGCATTTTCATCGTTACTAAGCTCACTAGATTTATCATGCAAGAGCTCATCTTCACCAAGCAAGTCATCCTCATCACTATTGAAGTCAATGAATTCAGGGTGTGATACCTTGGGGCCTTTAGCCATGAAGCATCTTCCAATTCCCTCATTTGGTGAATCAAATAAGTCGTAGGAGTTGGAGTTGGAGGATACGAGAGCAAGACCGGCAACACCTTCATCTTGACTGTAGTCGGAGTCGGAGTGATAGCTTCCATCGAATTGATTGTCGGAGTCGGAGCCGGAGACCCATTCACCTACATGAGCTTGATGTCTTCTTCTTGTGTAGCTCCTTGATGACTTGTCTTTCCTCTCCGAATCCTTGCTTCTCCGAGAGGGTCTTCGTTCATAACGATCATCTCTACTCCTTCTCTCTTTCCGAGGTGACTCATCTCTTGATCTTCTTCTTGGAGATTCTTTTCTTCTCTTGTGGGGAGCCGTACACTCATTTGAGTAGTGTCCGGGTCTTCCACAATTGTAGCAGTTTCGATCACGACTAGAAGATCTCTTTTCATCATATGATCTAGACTTTGAGCTTCTCTCTTTGCCTCTATACTTGTAGAATTTGTTGAAGTTTTTGACCATTAGGCTTATCTCTTCATTGGAAACTAACTTGTCACTTGAGGTTGTGGGAGCATCACTTGTAGCTTTGTAAGCACCACTCGACTTGTTGTGAAGCTCTTCCTTATCCTTAAGGGTCATCTCATGAGCAACAATTCTTCCAATGACTTCAGTTGGCTTGAGAGTCTTGTAGTTTGGCATCATTTGGATCAAAGTGCACACGGTGTCGTACTTTCCATCCAAAGCTCTGAGAATCTTCTTGATGATGAATCGGTCGGTCATTTCTTCGCTTCCTAAGCCGGCAATCTCATTTGTGATGAGAGCAAGCCTAGAGTACATTTCAACGACTCCTTCACCATCCTTCATCTTGAACTTGTCAAGTTGACCTTGAAGAATATCTAGCTTTGATTCCTTCACAGACTCGGTACCTTCGTGCATTTCAACCAAAGTATCCCAAATCTCTTTTGCATTTTCAAGACGGCTGATTTTGTTGAACTCCTCGGGACACAAGGCATTGAAGAGAATGTCACAAGCTTGAGCATTGTTTTGCAACATCCGCAATTCTTCAGGTGTGGCTTCGCGATCCGGAACTTTTCCTTCCTCGAAGAATTCACCTTGCATACCAACACAAATAATGCCCCATGCGGCTGGGTTATGACCAAGAATATGCATTTTCATTTTATGCTTCCAACTAGCAAAATTTGTACCATCAAAGTAAGGACCTCTACGATAATTACCCTCACTAGACGCCATACTCTCCTAGGTTGTGAAACCAAGCTTATGGAGTCCAATGCAATGGAAACCAAGACAATGGAGACCAAAGCTCTGATACCACTTGTAGGATCGAAAGTATGTCTAGAGGGGGGGTGATTAGACTACTTGTAAATATAAAAAATTCTGCCTTTTGACAAAGAACAGTTTTTGGTAGTTTCACAATTATGGTCAAGTCAAGAATCACCCTACACATGCAATTCTAGAGTATAGGCAGCGGAAAGTAAATTGCACATGTAGTAAAGAGAGGTGGAGAAGAGCAAACGCAATTTTGGAGACGTGGTGATTTTTCCCGTGGTTCCGATAGGTGGTGCTATCGTACATCCACGTTGATGGAGACTTCAACCCACGGAGGGTAACGGCTGCGCGAGTCCACGGAGGGCTCCACCCACGAAGGGTCCACGAAGAAGCAACCTTGTCTATTCCATCATGGCCTACGCCCACGGAGGGCTAGCCTTACTCGGGGTAGATCTTCACGAAGTAGGCGATCTCCTTGCCCTTACAAACTTCTTGGTTCAACTCCACATCTCGATGACGGAGGCTCCCAAGCGACACCTAACCAATCTAGGAGGCACCACCCTCCAAAAGGTAATAGATGTTGTAGATGATGATGAACTCCTTGCTCTTGTGCTTCAGATGATAATCTCCCCAACACTCAACTCTCCTCACTGATTTGGCTATGGTGGAAGAAAGGATTGAGTGGAAAGCAACTTGGGAAGGTTAGAAATCAAGTTTCATATGGTGGGAGTGGAGCAACTTGATCTCAACACAAGGGTAGGTAGTTCTCTTCTCAGAAAGTGTAAGGTAGGAGTGGTAGTTCTTTCTGATGGCTCTCTCCACGAATGAAGAGGGGGTGGAGGGGTATATATAGCCTCCACACAAAATCCAACCGTTACACACATAATTGAGCAATCTCGGTGAGACCGAAGTGGACAACTCGGTCAGACCGAAAGTTCAAATAATGTGAACGTTGGGGTTTTCGGTGGGACCGAAAATACCATCTCGGTTATTCCGATTTGAGCAGAGACAGGAGCCTGCCAGTTTCGGTGGGACCGAAAATATCATCTCGGTTATTCCGATTTGATGACAGAAGGTTACAGAAGCTTGGCAGCCCATGTTTCGGTGAAACCGATCTCAAACTCGGAATGTCCGATTTTTCTAGGGTTTGGTTTATGGCTGAGGTGGTTCATCTCGGTGTGACTGAGTTTGGAAAATCGGTTGGTCCGAGATTACTTATGAGTGTATATTGTAGTGAAGGTTGCTGATAGTTGAAGGAGATATATCACTAAGCACTTGAGCAACCAGATCATCAACACAACCTCATCCCCTTTTAATAGTATTGGCTTTTCCTATGGACTCAATGTGATCATGGATCACTAAACCAAAAATGGAGTCTTGAGCTTTTGCCAATGCTTGCCTTAGCATTTTGAGGGGTCCACTTCTTCAGTCATTGCCATACCCATATCACTGAACTTCTCTGAAATGATTCTCAAGTAATTATTAGTTCAATGATATATATGTTGTTATTAATTGCCAAAACCACCCGGGGATTAGTTGCACTTTCAAGTAACTTCAGGCGCAGGTTCTTCAAGCGCCACAGTATCTTCAGGTGCCATAAAAGCTTCAGCCATGACCACGTCATTGGCTTCAGTGTTGGTGGTGACAGCCTCTGAGTTTGTTACCTCCACTTCAGGAGCTGGAGGGTCGGACACGTTCTCCTCGAGAACAGGTGGTGCGGCAATACTTTCTTCAGCAACTTGGGGTTGTTCTTCTTCTTGTTGGGGTGGTTCTTCTTCGGCTGATGCAGCCGGAATATCTTCAGCCACTTTGGCTTTAGATTCTGATTGGCTTCCAGTAGGAGCAGCATCAGGTGCAGATGGTTGCTCTACTCCTTCTGGAGCACTTGGGGCAGTGACTTGAGGCCTTGGTCCTTTGCGAAGCCTGCAAAAAGCTGGCAACGCCTGAGGAGATGGAGGTTGTTGGGCCTCAAAGTCTTCGTCTTCAAGCACCGTACTGGTGTCTTGAGTTTGCTGGGGAGTGTCTTGTGTATACTGTGGGTGATCAGCCCACGAGTCATCCTGAGCAATTTGCGTCAATGGACGACCAATGCTGATGCGTTCGCTGTTCGTGAGAACAGACGAAGAGTCAATGTTGTACTCGATCTGAGGAAGGACGACATCATCTTCAACATTGCCTTGAGGACCAATGTCTTCAGCTGCGGTGGGGTCGACAGCTGGAATGTCTTCAGCCTCTGTGGGAGCAGGCTCATGAACAGTCAGTCTTCTTTCTCTCTAGGCAGATGTAGGGCGAGCAACTGAGATTGGCTCGACAAAGATAGGCTCTTTGGAAGCAGCCTTATCCTTCTTGGTCTTTCGCTTCTTGGTGGGTGGAGCTTCTTCAGTAGATTGCTTACGCTTGCGAGCATCAGCTTTAGCCACCTTAGTCTTCCTGAGCGTTGAAGCGGTTGGAGTGGCCTTAGGCTTCGTTCCAGTCATGCTAGCAGGGAAGACTATGCGAGACATTTCCTGCCCAGATGCTTCAGCTTCAGGCACAGACTGCTTCTTCTTCTTCTTGGCAGCCATTCTTGGATCAATGCCAGGACGCCCAAGTGCCTTGCGCTTTTCAGCTTCATTGAATGCTTGAACGCATTTTGCAGCCAAGTCCTTGATGCGCTCACGTGAACCTTTAGCTTCTTCACGCCGTTGGCGAAAGGCTTCCTTGAGCTCTTGCATCATAACCTTGAAGTTTTGAACTTCTTGCACGCTGAGCTTGTTCATATGCTTCTTGAACTGAGCTTTTTCATAATCTATCTTCTGCTTCAGTTCAACAATTCTTTGAGCCAGAGCCAGCTCAGAAGCAATGGCGCCATGGAAGGAGACGCTGAGACCAACTGGAAGTTGAAGATCATCGAAGCTTAGGTTGGGAGTGTCAAACCATTCATCAGTGAAGTTATTGAGCACTTCAACGTCAAAGAGCAACAAATCATTGAAGATTTTGGCATCCTGCTTGCTCTTGATCAGTAGCTCTAGAGCATCATCTCCAAGATCTTCATCACTTGAGAGATCAAGGGTATCATTGGCAGTCTTCAGTACTGCATCTGGAGTGAGAGCTGGACTGGGGTTGCGTGTTGGCTTCCTCTTCAGCTGTCTGCTCTTGGAGATTCTAGAGTGTTCCTCAGATTGCACACTTGGTGCAGGTGGAGCAGTGGCCAAAGGCTTCACTCTTGAAGCTCTTGGTGGAGTAGCCTTTGAAGCCTTTGATTTCTTCTTCTGAGGCTTCGGCGTGACAGGTGCTTCTTCAGAGTCATCATCTGCTTCAGGCTGATCTACATCTACCCCTTGAACCCTTATGTGACTGATGAGGCCCTCTAGGTTGTAGAAGGGCCCAACCAGATTTGGTTCAGCTTCGCGCGAGCCATCAGCGCGGGGTGCAGAGGGGCCAAGATTGAAGTCTAATCCCCACAGCTTCTTGTTTTCCTTGGCCAAGCTCTTGGCGAATTGAAGATTTCGCTTGAACAGATTGTCGTCGCGACACCAGAGCGGAGCGCTTGGATCAGCATCAGCCGGCTGTGGCCCTCTAACCATGCTAGGGTAGAAGCCTTGAGCAATGGCTTCAGCACGATTCTTGGGGGGAAGATTCTTATAAGTGATATCTCCCCACGGATGCTTGATGGCGTTTTTCTCGGCATACTCTGGGGTCACGAACCTATATTTGAACCATTCAGCCCAGTATCTTCGAATCCATTGGATTCAGGTCTTCCTCTGATTGTAATCCCCCTCTGGATCAGTCTTGTATATTTCACTGAGATCAGGAGGCAAATCACGAGAGGTGTTGCCACGGCGCTGTCTGCCACCCTTTCTTACTGTCTTGTCAGTTGTCATTTGCTTCAACCTGAATGGCTTCAAATTGAATGGCTTCAAAACTGGCAAATGCTTCGGTTTGCTGGTCAGACAGGAACTAGCTTCAGGGGAGTGAATGTGACGCTACAAAAACTCTGCAAATAAATGCAGACTATGAGAACCAAGGGATTCTCCCACGGACATGTACCTGTAACATCATTAGAGATGCGAGGGAAGGGGAAGAGGTCATATGCATTCTCAGAAGTTTTGAAGATTAAAACAGTTTTGAAGACTTTGACCTCATAGTGCGAAGACATTCACTCATGGGAGTTGGTTCCAGATTTGTACGAATCCACGAATAAGTACAAGTGAGGAATCTAACTATAGTTGAAGCACATGTGAATGTACTAGGCAAGATATGAGATGCAGATTGGATAGATCTATATATCTAAGTAGGCAGAAACCTCTTGTGGGAAAGTAGATGAATCTTTACAGATCTAGAAGATGGTAAAAAGGAAGTTTGTTTACCACACGATGAACTGCTTAGACGGGGTAGGAGTTGGATGCCCAGCAGTTTGGTCGTCCGTGCCCTAACTTGGCGACGGAGGACAGCTACGGCGACGGCGGAGAGGAAGATGTCCGCGGCCGGCGTGAGGACGGCGTCGACAAGTTGCGGCAGCGAAGCGCTTCGTCGTCGGCGTCGTCGAAAGCTAGCGGAGGCGCTAGGGTTGTTCGAGGTGGAGAGGTGGTGGAAGAAACTTTTGACCATGATGGGACGTGCTTTTATAGGCATGGGAGACGGCACAGCGTAATTACTCAGGTGCCCCTGACGGTTCACGTACGAGTGACACGTGGCGGTCATGTAATGCCTTGGGAGTTGTCCCACGATCCCACGTACACCACGACTGTCGGAGTAGTCGTTCCGGCTTCTCCGGGTTTCAGGCATAACGGATGGAGCATTAAAATCAGATTTAAAGTTTTGTCTCCGTATCTTCCGCTGACAAGGACGCAGAGAAGATATTCAACTGTTTCAACAGAATGCATATGATTTGGATAGATAGAGTGTGAGATGAGAAAGCATAGAGAGGTTAGGGTCCGATCACATTCACTTAGTCCAAAAGATTAAGTGAATGCTGTTGAGGACAGAACACAACTCTCTCTCTCTCTCTCTCTCTCTCTCTCTCTCTATATATATATATATATCCTATGTGAAGACAAACCAAGTGCGAAGACTTTGCAAATGTAACGCCACAAGAAATGCTTCAAACAAGAATTTGGTGGTGGCGTTACCCATCGTATAGGAAGTATTAGACCCAGACACGGCGCACAATTATCGTGGCGCTCCGAAGTCAAATTCCATGTTAATGTATTCACACTTAGAATGTAAGCCTTCATTGATTGAAGATATACTTTACTTCGTGTGTTGCACATCTAAGTCATCAATATGCATAAGTGTTAGGATGTGTGCCTGATTACAAGACATTTGAGGATTCTAAGATATTTAGCTCACACCGCAACTTGCAAAACCTTTTCTCATCCAAGGGCTTTGTGAAGATATCTTCCAGTTGTTCTTCAGTGTTGACGTGTATGATATCAATATCTTCCTTCATAACATGATCTCTGAGAAAGTGATGACGAATTTCAATGTGCTTTGTCTTCGAGTGCTGAACAGGGTTGTTGGCAATCTTGATGGCGCTTTCATTATCACAGTAGAGTGGCACATGCTTCAGATGGACTCCATAGTCCTTGAGTGTTTGCTTCATCCATAGAAGCTGAGCGCAGCAAGATCCAGCAGCAATGTATTCAGAGTCAGCAGTGGAGAGTGATACATAGTTCTGCTTCTTTGAAGACCAACAGACAAGTGATCGTCCTAGAAAGTGACATGTGCCAGATGTGGACTTGCGATCAACTTTGTCACCAGCATAATCAGCATCTGAAAATCCTACTAGATCAAACTCTGAGCCCTTTGGATACCATAATCCTAGTGTTGGGGTGTAAGCCAAATATCGAAGTATTCGCTTCACTACTAAGTGATGCGACTCCTTTGGTGCCGCTTGATATCGAGCACACATGCAAACGCTAAGCATAATATCTGGCCTAGATGCACATAAATAAAGTAAAGAAGCAATCATGGAGCGGTATACCTGTTGATCAAACTCTTTACCATTGGCGTCGGGACCCAGATGATGTTTAGCAGGCATTGGCGTCGAGTACCCTTTGCAGTATTGCATTCCAAACTTCTTCATGCAGTCTTTAAGATACTTCTCTTGAGATATGAAGATGTCGTTGCTTTGCTGACGAATTTGAAGACCAAGGAAGAACTTCAGCTCACCCATCATAGACATTTGATATTGTTCTTGCATCATGTGACCAAACTCATCACTGTATTTCTTGTCCGTGCAGCCGAAGATAATGTCATCCACATAGATTTGGCAGACAAATAGCTTATCATCATATGTCTTCGTGAAGAGTGTGGGATCTAGGGATCCTGGTTTGAAGCCTTTGCTCCTCAGGAAGTCTTTGAGGGTGTCATACCAAGCACGAGGCGCTTGTTTGAGGCCATACAGTGCCTTGTTGAGCTTGTATACCATATCAGGACGTTTTGGGTCTTCAAAGCCAGGTGGTTGTGCAACATACACTTCTTCAATTCTTCCATTAAGAAAGGCACTCTTTACATCCATTTGATATAGAAGTATGTTGTGATGATTTGCATAGGCTAGCAGTATGCAAATAGCTTCAAGTCTAGCCACAGGAGCAAATGTTTCATCGAAGTCGATCCCTTCAACTTGAGTGTATCCTTGAGCAACTAGACGAGCTTTGTTTCTGACCACTTGACCATGCTCATCTTGCTTGTTGCGATAGATCCATTTTGTGCCTATTATGTTGTGCTTTCGAGGATCAGGATGCTTGACAAGTTCCCACACATTGTTCAGCTCAAACTGTTGAAGCTCTTCTTGCATTGCTTGAATCCATTCAGGCTCCATAAAAGCTTCAGCAACTTTCTTGGGTTCAGATATTGAGACAAAAGCAAAATGCCCACAGAAATTTGCAAGCTGTGTTGCTCTTGAGCGAGTGAGTGGACCTGGAGCATTTATGCTATCAATTATCTTCTCAACTTGCACTTCATTTGCAACACGATGATGAGCTAGACGAAGATTTTGTTCTTGCTGTGCATTGTCTTCATCAGGGGTATTGTTTTCAGGCTGAGCATTGTCATCAGGTTGATTTGGAGCAGAGATGATGAGTTCCTCGTCAGGTTGTGCTTCAGAAGGCATGATCTAACCAGTTCCCATAAGCTTGATAGATTCATTTGGTGAAGCTTCATCTAGCACATTTGGTAGGGATTCTCTTTGTGATCCATTTGTCTCATCAAACCTCACATCCACAGTTTCAACAGTTTTATAGAGAAAAATGTTGAAGACTCTGTAGGAGTGTGAGTCCTTTCCATATCCGAGCATGAAGCCTTCATGAGCTTTGGGTGCAAATTTTGACTTATGATGAGGATCCTTGATCCAGCACTTAGCCCCAAATACTCTGAAGTAGCTTACATTTGGCTTATTTCCAGTGAGGAGTTCATAGGATGTTTTCTTCAGAAGCTTGTGAAGATAAACACGGTTGATGATATGGCATGCAGTGTCAATAGCTTCGGGCCAGAATCTTCTTGGGGTTTTGTACTCATCGAGCATTGTTCGAGCCATCTCAATTAGAGTTCTGTTCTTGCGCTCAACGATCCCATTTTGCTAAGGTGTATATGGGGCTGAGAATTCATGAGTGATTCCCATCTCATCCAGATAAAGATCGAGGCCAGTGTTCTTGAATTCAGTGCCATTGTCACTTCTGATATGTTTGATCTTGATGCCATAATTGTTCATGGCACGGTTGGCGAAGCGTCTGAATACTTCTTGCACTTCAGTCTTGTAGAGTATTATGTGCACCCAAGTGTATCTTGAATAGTCATCAACAATGACGAAGCCATAGAGACAGGCTGTGGTAGAGAATGTGGAGTAGTGAGTAGGGCCAAATAAGTCCATGTGAAGCAGCTCGAAGGGTTTGGATGTCGTCATGATTGTCTTCGAGGGGTGCTTGGCTCTAGTCATCTTCCCAGCTTCACAGGCACCACATAGATGATCTTTCTTGAACTTGACTTCCTCGATGCCTATGACATGCTTCTTCTTTGCGAGTGTATGCAAGTTCCTCATGCCAGCATGTCCTAGCCTCCGATGCCAGAGCCAGCACTCTGAAGCTTTTGCTAGAAGACATACTGCCATCTGTGGTCCAGCTGAGAAATCTACCATATACAGATCACCTTTTTTGTATCCTTCAAATACTAAAGACTTGTCAGATTCCATTAGTACAATGCAACGAAATTTACCAAAGATCACAATCATGTTTAAGTCACAAAGCATTATGACAGACATTAAGTTGAAACCAAGAGATTCAATAAGCATGACTTTGTCCATGTGCTGATCTCTTGAGATTGCAACTCTACCTAGACCCAACACTTTGCTTTTACCAGTATCAGCAAATGTGATGTGACTCTTGTTGGATGGACGTAAAGTTGAGTCCATGAGAAGATTTCGATCACCAGTCATATGATTTGTGCATCCGCTATCCATAATCCATTCTGAAGACTTTGGTGTCACTCCCTACAATGCAGTTAGGAGGATAGGCTTCACCAAAAGCCATTGTGAAGCATAAACAATTGATGCATAAGTGGATTATGACAACTTTAGATGTAAGTTAGGATTGATAAGATCTTCAGTAAGTGATTTATGGATAGTATGAGCAGTAAGTCATTTTGGGCATTTGATCTTGTGCCCTACAAGTGTTTTAGGTCCCCAGCAATAGCATCAGAAGCCTTTGATTATAAGCTGGAGACCTTTCCCTGCAAGAGAAAGTTAGTTCTTCTTAACCACCCACATCTTTAGGGGTGGCTTAGAAGCAATGAGTCTAAGAGCAGCATCTGAGAATTTTGGCTTTGGGGCCCTAGCAAACAGTCTTGCAGGAGAAGAATAATACCCATAAGAATATGCAGAAAAGTTCTTTGATTTATGAACATAGCGGTTTAAAGAAACACGCTCATATTCATGGGTCTGAGTATGATTTCCCTGCAAAACATCTGTGTTAGGGTGACTCAGGTGAGTCCTTTGTCTGTATGAAGCCTTAGGACTATATGAAGCCTTTGGTCTGGGTTTTGTCTTCATCCTAGGAGGTGTCATGATAGTATTTGCTGGAAGCTTCTCAAGACAACCTTTGGGTACCCAGATCTTCTTCATAGGTGGTCCATTCCTGCAGTTAGTACCAATATACCTGGCAAACACTTCACCATTTTGATTCTTAAACAGTTTATAGTTTGCATCAAAGGATTCATCAATGATAACAGGATTAGCACAAGTGAAGCCAGATAAGGTAGATGGATCCACTGAAGGTTCCTTTGCAGCAACCCATGTGGTTTTGGGATATTGCTCAGGCTTCCAGTATGAACCATCAACATTCATTTTCCTGTCGAACCCAACACCCTCTTTCCTAGGGTTTCGGTTCAGTATCTGCTTTTTGAGGACATCACATAGAGTCTGATGCCCTTTGAGGCTTTTGTACATCCCTGTTTCAAGCAAAGTCTTCAACCTAGCATTTTCATCAGCAATAGTAGTGGTTTCCTCAGCAGAGGGGTTAGTCTCCACATCAATAGTTGAAGATATTGCAACAGTGGCAGCAGTAGAGCATTTAGCAACAGATGTAGCATTATCACGTTCAATGCATTTTAGACATGGTGGTTCAAACTCTTCGTGAGTGGAGCTGATCAGTTGTGCGCGGAGTGACTCATTCTCGTTTTGAAGATCTTCATGAGCCGCTTTCACTTTCTTAAGTTCTCGCTTCCTTTGAATGTAATCGTGGGAAAGCATTTCATGAGTTTTTGAAAGCGATTCATAAAGCTCTTCAAGTTCTTTGTACTTAACATGAGGATTTTTTATGTCTTCAATTAAGGACTGAGAACGGGTCATTTCCGCGTCCAACAGGTCATCACTTTTGTCTAACAGTTTTTGAATATGTTCCATGGCTTTCTGCTGTTCAGTGGCAATTTTAGCAAGTGTTTTGTAGCTAGGTTTTGATTCACAATCAGAGTCATCTTCACTAGATGTTTGAAAGTAAGCATCGCGTGATTTTACCTTGGCACCGCGTGCCATGAAGCAGAAGGTGGGTGCAGAGTCGTCGTCCTCATCATCATTGTCGTTGACGGGGCCATTGTCTTCAGTGTTGAAGATAGACTTGCCCACGTAGGCAGTGGCTAAAGCGAGACTTGCAGCACCAGAGTCAGACTCTTCCTCCGACTCCACCTCCACCTCTTCAGAAGCAGACTCTTCCTCAGAATCCATCTCCTTGCCAACAAAAGCACGAGCCTTGCCAGATGAATTCTTCTTGTGTATTTCTTCTTTTTCTTGTCACCAAGTTTGATGAAGACTTCGAAGAAGACTTTGAGTATTTATTCTTTTTCTTGTCATCAGAATCATATTCCTTGCTCTTCTTCTTCTTCTTCTCGTTGTCCCACTGAGGACACTCAGAGATGTAGTGACCAGGTTTCTTGCACTTATGACATGTTCTTTTCTTGTAGTCATGAGCAGATGCTTCATCATTTCTTGAGCTGGATCTTGAAGACTTTCTGAAGCCTTTCTTCCTAGTGAATTTCTGGAACTTCTTCACAAGCATGGCAAGCTCCTTTCCAATGTCTTCAGGATCATCAGAACTGCAGTCAGATTCTTCTTCAGATGAGGAAACAACTTTTGCCTTCAACGCGCGAGATCGGCCATAGTTGGGACCATAGATGTCATGCTTCTCAGATAGCTGAAACTCATGTGTGTTGAACCTCTCAAGTATATCAGACGGATCGAGAGTCTTGAAGTCAGGGCATTCTTGAATCATCAATGCAAGGATATCAAATGAGCTGTCGAGTGATCTCAGAAGAGTCTTGACGATTTCATGCTTGGTGATCTCAGTGGCGCCAAGTGCTTGAAGCTCATTTGTGATGTCAGTGAGACGATCAAAAGTGTGCTAGACATTCTCATTGTCATGTCTCTTGAAGCGATTGAAGAGATTGCGAAGGATGCTGATCCTTTGATCTCTCTGGGTAGAGACTCCTTCATTGACCTTTGAGAGCCAGTCCCAAACTTCCTTTGACGTGTCCAGAGCACTCACACGACCGTACTGTCCTTTGGTCAGATGACCACAGATGATGTTCTTGGCCGTTGAATCCAATTGAACGAGCCTCTTGACATCAGCCGCGGTGACGCCTTCACCAGTCTTGGGAACGCCGTGCTTGACGACAAACCAGAGGTCCACGTCAATGGCTTCAAGATGCATGCGCATCTTGTTCTTCCAGTAGGGATATTCGATGCCATCTAAGACAGGGCACGCAGCGGAGACTTTGATTGTCCTTGCAGTCGACATAGCTAAAACTCCAGGTGGTTAAACCGAATCACACAGAACAAGGGAGTACCTTGCTCTGATACCAATTGAAAGTGCAGTATATCGACTAGAGGGGGGTGAATAGGCGATTTTTAAGAAATGCTTCAAAACATGGTAGTTTTGAAGACAAAAGATAAGCTTTAGCCTATTTGTATGCAGCGGAAAGTGGACTACACTAGATAAGCCATAGTCATGTATTCAATGAAGTGAAAGCATGAAGACCAATAGCAACTAGGCAGTAGTGATCACAAAGGAAGACGGAATGAAGCCAATCACAACAGGTAGATACTCAGTGAAGACAATCAGATAAGGCAAGCATGCAATGTCTTCACAACATAGAGCAGTAAGTAAAGGGAAGGAAATGATAGAACCAGTAGCTCGGGGAAGACAGTGATTTGTTAGACCAGTTCCAGTTGCTGTGACAACTGTACGTCTGGTTAGGGAGGCTGAGATTTAACTCAGAAGACCGCGTCTTCACCTTGTTCCCCTTGAGCTAAGAACACCTAGTCCTCGCCCAATCACTCTGGTAAGTCTTCAAGGTAGACTTCCAAACCTTCACAGACTTCGTTCACCGGCAATCCACAATTACTCTTGGATGCTCAGAACGCGACGCCTAATCGGCTGGAGGAAACACAGTCCTCAAGTGTAATAAGTCTTCAGGTCACACAGACAGAAAGACTTCAGTGATGCCTAACACTCTTTGGCTCTAGGTGTTTGGGCTTTGTCCTCGCAAGGATTTCTCTCTCAAATACTTCGGAGGTGGGTTGCTCTCAAACGACAAAAGCCGTGCAATAACTCTGAGCAGCCACCAGTTTATGGTGTAGGGGGTGGGCTATTTATAGCCACTGGGCAACCCGACCTGATTTGTCCGAAGTGACCCTGGGTCACTAAGGAACTGACACGTGTTCCAACGGTCAGATTTCAAACACACATGACAACTTTACTTGAGCTCCAAGTAAGGCTGACTCATCCGCCTCTGGATAAGATTTGCTCTCATAGTCTTCGCTCGAAGACATAGGATTTGGTTGAGAATCACATCAGTCACTCTGACTTAGTTCACTTGGACCCCACTTAACAGTGCGGTGGTTCCTATGACTCAGTAAAGAAGAAAAGGAAACAGCGACAACTCTACGTCTTCGCTTTCCATAGTCTTCACACAATGTCTTCTCATGTCATAGTCTTCAATATGATTATCTTCATATACCACCACAGTTATCAATGTCTTCATACATTTTTAGGGGTCATCTCTGGTAGGTTTACCGAATCAATGAGGGACTACTACCTGTGTTATCCTGCAATTCTCACAAACACATTAGTCCCTCAACCAGATTTGTCGTCAATACTCCAAAACCACTAGGGGTGGCACTAGATGCACTTACAAGTTTTATCCCATGCATCTGGTTCATCATGATCAGAATTATTCAATCATATATATCACTCAAGCTTGGGGGGAGGCTTAAGTCAATGTTATATTCATGCCCCAATCATGAGCTCTCAAGAGAAATTATTATTCAAAATTTTTATGCTCGGCTTTCTCGTAATGATCAATCCATGCTCGATACTTCTTGTACCGGTTCTTTTATGAATAAGACCATTGAATTAAAATGGGATTTATTGGAAAGAAGTAAACGCAACTCTGAATATTGGGAACTCGACGAAGGAATGAGTCAGGTATAAACCTTAAGTTTCATTGTGTTAAATCTTTTATGGATACCGATGCTTTTCATGAATTTAGCACTAAATATGGACTTGACTCTGAGATAGTAGCTTCTTTCTGTGAATCATTTGCTACTCATGTTGATCTCCCCAAAGAGAAGTGGTTTAAATATCATCCTCCCATTGAAGTGAAAGTAGTAGAACCTATTAAAGTTGAAGAAGAAACTATTACTTATAATGTTGATCCTATTGTTTCTAGTACTTACATTGAGAAGCCACCTTTTCCTGTTAGAATAAAGGATCATACTAAAGCTTCAAATGTGGTTCGTAAGAGTTACACTAGAACACCTACACCCCTAAGCAAATTAAAGTTGAACCTAGTATCGCTATGGTTAAAGATCTCTTGGCTGACAATATTGATGGGCATGTTATTATTTCTGTGATGAAGCTGCTAGAATTGCTAAACCTGATATTAAAGATAAACATAGACCTATTGTTGGCATGCCTGTTGTTTTTGTTAAAATAGGAGATCATTATTATCATGGCTTATGTGATGTAGGTGCTAGTGTGAGTGCAATTCCTTTTACTTTATATAAAGAGATTATGAATGATATTGCACCTGCTGAAATAGAAGAAATTGATGTTACCATCAAGCTTGCTAATAGAGATACTATATCACCAATTGGGATTGTTAGAGATGTTGAAGTCTTGTGTGGGGAAATAAAATACCCTACTGATTTTCTTGTTCTTGGTTCTCCACATGACTTTTGTCGCATTATATTTGGTAGACCTTTCTTGAACACGGTTAATGCTAAGATAGATTGCGAGAAAGATATTGTTATTGTCGGTTTAGGGGATATGTCTCATGATTTTAATTTCTCTAAATTTCGTAGACAACCCCGTGATAAATAATTTCCTAGTAAGGATGAAATTATTGGTCTTGCTTCTATTGCCGTGCCTCCTACTGATCCTTTAGAACAATATTTACTAGACCATGAAAATGATATGTTTATGAAAGAACGAAGGGAATTAGATGAAATATTCTTTAATCAAGGGCCCATTTTGAAACACAATTTTCCTGTTGAAATCCTTGGGGATCCTCCTCCACCCAAGGGTGATCCCGTGTTTGAGATTAAACAATTACCTGGTACTTTGAAGTATGCTTATCTTGACGAAAAGAAGATATATCTTGTTATTATTAGTGCTAACCTTTCAGAGCATGAAGAAAAGAGATTATTGAAAACTCTGAAGAAGCACCGTGCCGCTATTGGATACACTCTTGATGATCTGAAGGGAATTAGTCCACCCCTATGTCAGCACAAAATCAATATGGAACCTGATGCTAAACCAGTTGTTGATCATCAACGACGATTAAATCCTAAGATGAAAGAAGTGGTAAGAAATGAAATACTAAAGCTTCTGGAGGCAGGTATAATTTATCCTATTACTGATAGTAGATGGGTAAGTCCTGTTCATTGTGTCCCTGAGAAGGGAGGTATTACTGTTGTTCCTACTGATAAGAATGAATTGATTCCATAAAGAATTATTACAGGTTATAGAATGGTAATTGATTTCCGCAAATTGAATAAAGGTACTAGAAAAGATCATTACCCTCTACCTTTTATTGATAAAATGCTAGAAAGACTATCCAAACATACAATTTTTTGCTTTCTAGATGGTTATATTGTTTTTTCTCAAATACCTGTGTCAAAAGAGGATCAAGAAAATACCACTTTTACTTGCCATTTCGGTACTTTTACATATAGACGTATGCCTTTTAGTTTATGCAATGCACCTGCTACCTTTCAAAGATGTATGACTGCTATATTCTCTGACTTTTTTGAAAAGATTGTTGAGGTTTTCATGGATGATTTCTCTGTTTACGGAACTTCTTTTGATGATTTCTTAAGCAACCTTGACCGAGTTTTGCAGAGGTGTGAAGAAACTAATCTCGTCTTGAATTGGGAGAAGTGCCACTTTATAGTTAATGAAGCTATTGTCTTGGGTCATAAGATTTCCGAGAGTGGTATTGAAGTTGATAAAGCTAAAGTAGACGCTATTGAAAAGATGTCGTGTCCTTAAGACATTAAAGGTATAAGAAGTTTGCTTGGTCATGCTGGTTTCTATAGGAGGTTCATCAAATACTTCTCTAAAATTTCTAGGCCTCTCAGTAATCTCTTGCAAAAAGATGTTCCTTTTGTTTTTGATGTTGATTGTGTAAAAGCATTTGAAATACTTAAGAAAGCCTTGATTTCTGCACCTATTGTTCAACCACCTGATTGGAATTTACCCTTTGAAATTATGTGCGATGCGAGTGATCATGCTGTTGGTGCTGTTCTAGGACACAGAGTCGATAAGAAATTGAACGTTATTCATTATGCTAGTAAAACTCTAAACAATGCCCAGAGAAATTATGCTACTACTGAAAAAGAATTCTTAGCAGTTGTTTTTGCCTATGATAAGTTAAGATCTTATATTGTTGATTCTAAAATAACTATTCACACTAATCATGCTACTATAAATACCTTATGGAAACGAAGGATGCTAAACCTAGACTTATTAGATGGGTTCTCTTGTTGCAAAAAAAATTGATTTTCATATTATTGATAGAAAGGGAGCTGAGAACCCCGTTGTAGACAACTTGTCTAGGTTAGAAAATGTTCTTGATGACCCACTGCCTATTGATGATAGCTTTCCTGATGAACAATTAGTTGTCATAAATGCTTCTCGTAATGCTCCATGGTATGCTAATTATGCTAATTACATTGTTGCTAAATTTATACCACCTAGCTTCACATACCAGCAAAGGAATTCTTTTAATGATTTAAGACATTACTTTTGGGATGACCCACGCCTTTATAAAGAAGGAGTAGATGGTGTTATTAGACGTTGTGTACCTGAGCATAAACAGGAACAGATCCTACGCAAGTGTCACTCCGAGGCCTACGGTGGACACCATGCTGGAGATAGAACTGCACACAAGGTATTGCAATCCGGTTTTTATTGGCCTACTCTCTTCAAGGATGCTCGTAAGTTTGTCTTGTTTTGTGATGAATGCCAGAGAATTGGTAATATTAGCAGACGTCGGGAAATGCCTATGAACTATTCACTTGTTATTGAATCATTTGATGTTTGTGGTTTTGATTACATGGGACCTTTTCCTTCGTCTAATGGGTATACACATATTTTAGTTACTGTTGATTACGTTACTAAGTGGGTAGAAGCTATTCCAACTAGTAGTGCTGATCATAACACCTCTATTAAAATGCTTAAAGAAGTTATTTTTCCGAGGTTTGGAGTCCCTAGATATTTAATGACTGATGGTGGTCCACATTTTATTCATGGTGCTTTCCGTAAAATGCTTGCTAAATATGATGTCAACCATAGAATTGCATCTCCATATCATATCCTCGATCTAGTGCTCAAGTAGAATTGAGAAATAGAGAGATTAAATTGATTTTGCAAAAGACTGTTAATAGATCTAGAAAGAATTGGTCTAAGAAACTCGATGATGCATTATGGGCTTATAGAACTGCTTATAAAAACCGTATAAGATGGTTTATGGAAATGCATGTCACTTATCTCTTGAACTAGAACACAAAGCTTGTTGGGCAATCAAAGAGCTCAATTATGATTTCAAACTTGCTGGTGAGAAGAGGTTATTTAACTTTAGCTCACTTGATGAATGGAGAGCCCAAGCCTATGAGAATGCCAAATTGTTTAAGGAAAAAGTTAAAAGATGGCATGACAAAAGGATACAAAAGCGTGAGTTTAATGTAGGTGATCATGTTTTGCTATACAACTCTCGTTTAAGATTTTTTGTAGGAAAGATTCTCTCTAAATGGGAAGGTCCTTACATTATCAAGTAGGTTTATCGCTCCGGTGCCATCAAAATCAACAACGCCGAAGGCACAAATCCGAAGGTGGTAAACGATCAAAGAATTAATTATTATATATCAGGTACTCCCATTAATGTTGAGACCAATATAATTAATACCATAACGGCGGAGGAATACATAAGGGATACTTTCCCGGATGTTTCAGACTCTGAAAAATAATAGGTATGTGGTACGGTAGGTAAACCGACTCCAAAACGTTTCCAATAGCAATTTTCTCTGTTTTGGAATATTTAGAAAAATAGGAAAAATTAAAAGTTGTCCAAAGAGTGCACGAGGCAACCACAACGGTGGAGGGCGCAGCCCCCTACCTTGTGGCCACCTCGTGTGCCCTTCGGACTCCGTTTTCTTGTATGATACTTCTTTCGGTCGATAAAAAATCACTATATTATGTCCCGAAGGTTTTGACCACTGTACCACGACAAAGTCTCTTGTTTTCGTTTTGAGCTATTTCTGTAGCAGATTTGGAGCAAGATGTCTTCTCAAGATTCAGAGGGACAAAGCTATGTTGTTGATTTTATTGCAAACCCTAAAGCCTATGGGGGAGGTCAACCATTACGGCCGGACAACGGAGGAAGAGGAAGAAGACGACATAATGGGAACAATGGATGATAGCTCTCATGAAGAAGAGGATCCACTACCACAACCTGGAGATGTGCACGTGGAATTCAAGAAGTCAAGGCTTCCCAACAAAACCCTATCTATCCCTCCTCGTTTTTTGTAGGACATTAAGGCAACATTATGCAAGAAGATATTAAAGCTTGAGTTGGGGAACGAGGATCTAACGGAGGAAAACTTTAATCTGAGATGGAAACTGGAGAAAAGCATTGCCCCATCATCACCTTCGAACAAAAAGACATAAATACATGGGTATGGGCACTCCCCTTGGCAACTTCCAAGCTTGGGGGAGGTGCCCCGGTATCGTATCACCATCGCACCTTTACCTTTATCATTTTTCTTAGTCTGATCCTTTTAGTTATATCTTGATCCAGTAGAATAAAGTTTTTTAGTATGATTTAGCTTTGAGTTTGTTTTTGATCTCCATCTATGTAATCGAGTCCGTGAGTTGTATAATAAAGAATAGTTTTGAGTGAGGCCTTACTTTCTTGCTATGATCTTAAGGGAATAAAAATATATAATAAAAATAAATAGAAAGATCATATGTTGATCTTATGGAGAGTAATGACTTCACATATAAAGAGTATGATGAATAAAAGTTGTTGAGAGTTGACAAACATAGTGTTGGTCATTGTTGCAATTAATAGGAAGTAATAAAGAAAGAGAGGTTTCACACATAAATATACTATCCTGGACATCTTTTGTGATTGTGAGCACTCATTAAAATATGACGTGCTAAAAAGTTGAGGTTGGACAAGAAAGACAACATAATGGGTTATGTCTTCTTGCATCCGAACAGAAGTTATATTGTCATGGATCCTCCAACATGTTGAGCTTGATTTTCCCTCTCATGCTAGCCAAATCCTTTGTACTAAGTAGAGATACTACTCGTGCATCCAAATATCACTGAACCCAGTTTTGCCATGAGAGTCCACCATACCTACCTATGGATTGACTAAGATCCTTCAAGTAAGTTGTCATCGGTGTAAGCACTAAAAACTGCTCCTTAAATATGTATGATCTATTAGTGTGAAGAAAATAATCTTTATACGAACTTGTGATATGGAAGAAATAAAAGCGACAGATTGCATAATAAAGTTCTTTATCACAAGCGGCAATATAAAGTGACGTTCTTTTGCATTAAGATTTTGTGCATCCAACCATAAAAGCACATGACAACCTCTGCGACCCTCTACGAAGGGCCTATCTTTTATCTTTTACCATTATATAAGAGTCAAGGTGATCATCACCTCTTCTTTTTTACTTTTATCCGTTGGCAATCACAATATGTTGGAGCTAGATCTAGATATATATATATATATATATATATATATATATATATATATATATATATATCCACACGGATGTAGAGGACCATGAACCATTATTGTTGACATTACCCTTGAGGTAAACCATTGGGAGGCGAAACTATAATCCCATATCTTTCTCTGTGTCCGATTAAAGCTTTGAACTCATAAGTATTGCGTGAGTGTTAGCAATTGTGAAAGATTAAATGGTAGTTGAGTACGTGCACTTGCTGAAAAGCTCTTATATTAACTCTTACCGATGTTATGATAAATTGCAATTGCTTCAATGACTGAGGTCATAGTTTGTTAGTTTTCAATGAGATTTCTGATTCATACTTTACCTTGTGAATGAATTGTTACTTTGGCATAAGAATCTATATGATAATATATGTTGCCGTCTTAAAGATGATCATGATTCCTTCATGTCCGTATTTTATTTTTATCGACACCTCTATCTCTAAACATGTGGACTTATTTTTTGATTTCGTCTTTCGCTTGAGACAAGCGAGGTCTAAGCTTGGGGGAGTTGATACGTCCATTTTGCATCATGCTTTTATATCATTATTTATTGCATTATGGGCTGTTATTACACATTATGGCACAATACTTATGCCTTTTCTCTCTTATTTTACAAGGTTTACATGAATAGGGAGAATGCCGACAGCTAAAATTCTGGACTAGATAAGTAGCAAATCAGAGAGACCTATTCCGCACAACTCCAAAAGTCCTGAAACTTCATGGAGAATTATTTTGGAAAATAAAAAAATATTGGGCGAAGAAAGTACCAGAGGGGGCCACCAGCCATCCATAATGGTGGGGGTGCGACCTACCCCCCAGGGCGTGCCCCCTGCCCTGTGGGCCACCTGGCAGGACCCCAATGCCCATCTCCTGCTATATGGTGTGTTTTGACCTGGAAAAAATCATAAGGAGGTTTTCGGGACGAAGCGCCGCTGTCTCGAGGCGGAACCTGGGCGAAACCAATCTAGGGCTCCGGTGGAGCTGTTCTGCCGGGGAAACTTCCCTCTGGGAGGGGGAAATCGAAGCCATCGTCATCATCAACAATCCTCTCATCGAGAGGGGTCAATCTCCATCAACATCTTCACCAGCACCATCTCTTCTCAAACCCTAGTTCATCTCTTGTATCCGATCTTTGTCTCAAAACCTCAGATTGGTACATGTGGGTTGCTAGTAGTGTTGATTACTCCTTGTAGTTAATGCTAGTTGGTTTATTCGGTGGTAGATCATATGTTCAGATCCTTAATGTTATTCAATACCCCTCTGATTATGAACATGAATATGCTTTGTGAGTAGTTATGTTTGTTCCCGAGGACATGGGAGAAGTCTTGTTATAAGTAATCATCTGAATTTGGTATTCGTTCGATATTTTTATGAGATGTATGATGTCTTTCCTCTAGTGGTGTTATGTGAATGTTGACTACATGTCACTTCACCATTGTTTGGGCCTAGGGGAAGGCATTGGGAAGTAATAAGTATATGATCGATTGCTAGAGTGACAGAAGCTTAAACCCTAGTTTATGCGTTGCTTCGTAAGGGGCTGATTTGGATCCATATGCTTCATGCTATGGTTAGATTTATCTTAATTCTTCTTTCATAGTTGAGGATGCTTGCGAGATGGGTGAATCATAAGTAGGAGGCTTGTCCAAGTAAGGGCAGCACCCAAGCACCGGTCCACCCTCATATCAAATTATCAAAGTAACGAACGTGGATCATATGAGCATGATGAAAACTAACTTGACAACAATTCCCATGTGTCCTCGGGAGCACTTTGCTTTGTAAAAGTGTTTGTCCAGCCTTGTCCTATGCTACAAAAAGGATTGGGCCATCTTGCTGCACCTTAGTTACACTTGTTACTTGTTAGTCGTTACGAATTATCTTATCACACAATTATCTGTTACCGATAACTTCAGTGCTTGCAGAAAATACCTTGCTGAAACCGCTTGTCATTTCCTTCTACTCCCCGTTGGGTTCGACACTCTTACTTATCGAAAGTACTACGATAGATCCCCTATACTTGTGGGTCATCATGGATCGAAGTGGGAAACAAGGGGAATAGGAGGAAGGATCACCGGGGAAGCAAAAGGCGCACTCGTGAGGGGTCGGGGCGATCGGAGGTGCAGATCCGCAGCGGAGGACGACTGTGGTTGTCGGGCATGCGACGTTCGCGTGTCACCCCAGCTCAAATCGCTCGGTGGAGAGGCTCAGCGGGAGGTGGCGGAGCTCGGGGACGTCCCACCATGGCTCGAGGTCGACGACGGACACGACAAATGGCGACGAGCGGCGATGACAGTGAGCTTCGAGCACGAACGAATTTGGGAGGGGGGAGAGGAGAGTGAGCGATGAAGAGGGATAAGGTAGCAAGGGTTTCGGGGGAGAGAGGGGAGCCGGGGCCTGCCCTTATAAGCATTGGGGGCCATGGATGGCCGTCATGGCGATGGCCGCGGCCGTGGCGGTCATCGGCGACATCCATGCCTCCCTCGATGAACAAAGGAGGGTGGCAGGAGCAGATGGGCTGGCCAGCTGGGCCAAGAGGCCCAGTGGGGGAAGGGGGCCTTGTGACACCCCCGATTTGACCGTACACTAATCATACACGCAAATGTATACAATCAAGATCAGGGGCTCATGGGAAGATATCACAACACAACTCTAGACATAAATAAAATAATGCAATCTTTATGTTACAAGCCACGGGCCTCGATGCCTTGAATACATAAGCTCAAAAACAAACGAGTTAGCGAAAGCAACAATATCTCAGTACAGACATAAGTTAAACAAGTTTGCCTTAAGAATGCTAGCGCAAAAGCAACATCGATCGAAAAGGCAAGGCCTCCTGCCTGGGAGCCTCCTAACTACTCCTGGTCGTCGGTGGTCTCCACGTAGTAGTAGGCATCCTCGGGGTAGTATTAGCCGTCGGTAGTGGCATCTAGCTCCTAGGATCCATCATCTGGTTGCAACAACTGTAAAGAAGAAGAAAGAGGGGGGAAAAAGGGGTAGCAAAGCAACCATGAGTACTCATCTGAAGTACTCACAAGGATCAAATCTAGACTAAGTATGCATCAGTATCAAAGGAATGAGTTGTAAGTGTGGACTGAACTGCAGAATGCCATAAGAGAAGGGGAAAGGCCTAGCCTATCAAATACTAGCATCTTCCAGCATCTTGCCGCATTCAGAAGAGTACATAATAGCATATTATAATCAACAAGCATGTTGTAGTATTAACGCCCAAAGATCCCTTCTCGACTCCCTGCGAGAAAGCAATCCTGGAGCCATCATATCCATCTCATGTATCCAGTATCCATTTATAGTAGTAATAGAGCGGGATACATCTCTGAGTGTCCATTACCGTGGGCACGGCTATTCGAATAGATAACTTCCCTAGAGGGGTGTACCACATTACCCTACACGCTTGATTACTCTGGTTGGACACACTTTCCTAGGTCATGCCCAGCCTCGGAAGATCAATAGGTCATAGTCCTACCTAGGCTCCACAGAGAGGCCCCTGCCGGTCAACATCGTAAGCGCTTAGGGGTCTGATGGCTTCTCGCCCCTCGTTGGTTACCCCAAGTGGAAGGTTGAGATGTAGCGTAGCGTCAAATTTCCCTTGGCAAAGGTACCAAGGATCGAATCCCGTGAGACTCCGAGGGTCGACAAGTAGGTGTCAACGGCGCCAGAAACTTAGCGGTTGACGGGACCTGCACACAGATACAAATAACTTTGCTCCCAACGAGTACAGAGAGGTTGTCAATCCCTCCGGCCTTGTTGTTTACAAAGGATCAAACACAAGAGATAATAATGATAGCTATGACTGCAACTAGGAAATAAAAACAGGAAGTAAATAGAAGGTGTGATCAGCGGTGGTAATATGGACCGGGGTCCCATGATGTTCATTAGTGATGTCTCTCTCCCAAAAGACGATAAAACAGCAAAGCGAGGTAAACAAATTACAGCTGGGCAATTGACAGGATTATGTGCGCAAACCAATGCTAACTATGCTGCAAAGAAAGGTAGAGGCTCAAAAGCATGGGCGGTACGCCAAGGCAAGTAGACCGAAATCCATCTGCATCTACTACTAATCATCCACCTTGAGATATCTATCCAGAACATCTCGCTGGTATTAAGTTGCGAATCCCACCCAAAGTGTAAACTCAAAGCAACAGACAACTGCATTAAAAGAACTTTGCGTAAAGTAAACAATCCTTGCACCCGCAAGTACAAGCACCGTTGTTTTCTCCCTTGTGGCAACATCACATCCCCTAGACTCATGTTTCTGTCACTCAAGCTAGTCATCAGGGGGCATGAACCCACAATCAAGCATAACGGTCCCTCATGGAGTTACTACCTACTACTTGGCCAAAGCAATAAACAGCAACGGAGAACATGCAAGAATTACTCAAGAACAAAGATATAAAAGAGGTGAATCAAATATATTACTCAAACACAATCTGAACATAGTCTCATAATCCATCAGATCCCAGCAAACTCAGCAAAGCAACAGCAGAAAGATTACATATGTGCCTCGATCATGTAGGGCAGCTCACGAGGTCTAAACCATGAAGAGCAAAGAGGGGAGGAGAACATCACATAGCTACTGATCATGGACCCATGGTCCAAGGTGGACTACTCACGACTCATCCGGGAAGCGTCCATGGTGGTGGAGAAGCTCCCGGTGGTGGTTCTCCCCTCCGGCAGGGTGCCGGGAAGAGTTCTCCTGATGCTCCCGATCTTGGAAGCGCTGCGGCGGCGGAACAGAGGCGAGATCGCGAAAAAGGGTTCTGTCCTCGAGGGTTTCGGGACGAGAGGGATATATATGCGAAGGGGGGCAGCCAGAGGCGGAGCAGGGGCCCCAGGCGCCCCCCTGGCACGGCCAGGGGTGGGGCCGCGCCAGGTGGCCGCCTGGGCCTCCCGTGGCTCCCCTCTGGCCCGTCTTTGGTTCTTCGCGAAGCTTCCTCTACGCTGATTTTTCCTATATTTTTCCTGGAATTTTTGGAGCACTTTTAATATGGGGGAAACCTGAAATAGAAAAACAGCAGAAAACAGGAACTGGCACTGTGGTGCACTGAGTTAATAGGTTAGTCCAAATATGATCAAAAGTGTATGGAAGTGCATCAATATCATAGCAATATCACACAAAAGAAGCATGGAGCAAGCAGAAATTATAGATACGTTTTGGATGTATCAACATCCCCAAGCTTAATTCCTGCTCGTCCTCGAGTAGGTAAATGATAACAAGCATAATTTCTGTGGTGACATGCTATCAACCATATAAGAACTTTTAAGTAAAGCAATCAAGGCATGTAATTCAATTCAAGTCATAACAAGCAAGAGTCTATATTAGCATTGTAACAAGCAACATAAGAACATAAAGGTGCAAGAGCTCTCGTTGTCCGTGACTCGAATGTCTCCAAATGGTGTTTGCGTGCAAGAAAGGGGATAGGAATATACGAGAGAGTAAAACATAGTTTTTGTATTGTTGAGAACTTAATCTACTAAAGTTTCACACTTGGTCTTCTTTGGAATCTTATCTTGACTCATCCCCAGACCACTAGCCAGGTACAAGTCAAAATGATCCACTCCCTTTTGATATTTTGAGCACTCATGCAATGGATGAGCGTAAGCAAGAAAGTTGACACTTAGGATGGCAAAGAGAGAAAAGTGATGGAGGGGGAAGACAAAAAAGGTGTGAAAGGCTCACATCAATGAGGACAATCATAGGCGAGAGAAAGCCAAATGATAGATATGATGTGAGGAGTAGGGATTGCCATGCAACGGATGCACATATGAGCTAAGGTAAGCTCTCCAATGGAACTAGTGGGGGTGCATCCAACTTGCTCGCTCAAGAAGACCTAGAGCTCTTTTGAGGAGGCTCATCATTGGAATATACAAGCCAAGTTCTATAGTGTGAAGGTCCCCACATAGCTATATGCATGAATGATAATCTCTATGGAGTACAAGGTACAAGATGGAGTACAAGTGTGGATCTCTCAAAAGGAATAGTAGTGTGCCCCCTTCTCTCTTTTTATTTCTTTTTCTCTTTTTTCTATTTTTTTTATTTTTGTGTGGCCTCAATGGCTCTTTCTATTTAACTCTCATTTGTCCTCTTTGGGATCTTTTGATTTTGTCCTCTTTGGGATCTTTTGATTTTGTCCTCTTTGGGATCTTTTCCTCACTTTAGGGACAACACTCTATATATTACAAGAAGTATAGAAGATCTTTCACACTTTACAAAAGTACTCAACATAAAGAAAATGAAACTATCATGATGTATGCAAATGTATGCCTCTGCCGGTGTAGCAGGATATGCAATGATACTAGCGCGTCATGTAGCAATGATTAGGGCAAGGCCCAACTAGCATGCGGCTCATCGATCAAGCAAAAGCATGCATGACATGAAGATCAAGTCATGAGAAGATGGATGTTGCATGGAAATGTATCTCGGAAAGGCTATGGAAATGCCTTGATAGGTAGGTATGGTGGCTGTTTTGAGGAAGGATATAATGAGGCTTATGATGACAGAGCGTATCGTGCCAAGGATTTGGATGCACCGGCGAAGTATGCGCCAACTCTCGAGGTGAGAAAGGGCAATGCACGGTACCGAAGAGGCTAGAAAAATGCGGCTAGGTGGAAGTGTCAACTTTTGAATACTCACATTAGTCCGAAGAACTCATGCACTTATTATCGGTAACTCTCAATCTAATTAGGAGGTTCACAAAGAGACAAGTACCCCGAGGAGGAGTGTATGGGGGTTTGGTTATCCTTGCGCATCCTCGACTCATGGTACGTGCGTGTACTCTAATATTCGATCCCTCTAAAGATTAGTGATCCATCTAGTAGCTAAAGTTCTCAACTATTTTGTAGGTTTTCGAAAATAAACACGGATTGCCCAAAATACGGCATCTATCACTAATAGGCTAAAGCTCTTGACACCAAAAGTTCAGACATTACTCATGGCAATACCTCAAAACTATTGCAAGTTACTACTAAAATTAAATAGCAACCTCAATTACCTACTTTAAGTTAAGACACACAACTCAGTGCAACAGGCAAACTCTCTTAACAAGATAAACATGAAAACTCAAGAGAGTTCAGCAACCAACTAAACAAAAGCTCTTTAAAAAGAAAAGCATGAAAACTAAGAGCTAAACATGACAACAGCTATGGAAAGACAAAGAACACACACAGCAAAGATAAGCATGAAAATCCTATGTTGTGTTTTAGGTTGAAGTGGAGCGTGTTTCTCTCCCACACAAAGAAAGCTGGGTTCTAACTTGTTATGAACAGCAAGCAAAGCTAAAGAAAACTAAAAAAAAGGAAACTAAGAGCAAGACGCTCCAAGCATAGCACATAACGCATGAAGTGGTAAATATAGTGGAACGAAAGACGAACTGATAATTGTTGATGGAGAAGGGGATGCATGGGGGCATCCCCAAGCTTAGACGCTTGAGTCTTCTTTTATCATCTTCCTCGCACACTTGAAAACTCCCTTCATACATAACTCATCATAATCTGATTAGCGAGGTTAGTACCCACAATAAAATAATTTTTCCCTACAGGAAATAAAGATAATCTTGAAGAGCTACTGTTTCTCAAGATTGCCAAAAGGTTTTTGCAAAGAAAAAGCAAGCTCAAGGTTTGCAAAACGAAGAAAAGGCAAAACAGGACAGAATCTGTGAAAAACAGACCAGCAGGTAGTAAATAATTTTTTCGGGGCACTTCTGCAACTCAAATCAAAAAACTCAGAACAGACGCTCGAAAGCCAATTGTATAGAGCACGCTGTCAAAAAAATTCAGATCAAAAAGATGATCTGGTGATTTTATTCGAATTTTTCTGTCCAAGGACAGAATCTGTTTTCTGGACATCACGTCACAACTTTTGAACTTTCTTGCAATCGGAGGCTAAACTTGGCACAAAGCTGAAAAGAAAAGATACAATGATGATGCTACTGTAGTAACAAACATCAAGACACAACAAAAGCAAAATAAAACCTAATTCGTTGTGGGCTGCCTCCCAAAAGCACTTTCTTTTATGCCTTTAAGCTAGGCATGATGCAAAAAGAGAAGATCAAGTTTTATCAAGAGTAAGAGAATAGCTAGCCCATGTAACGGACTCAAAAGGCAACTTAATCTTCTTTCTAGGGAAGTGTTCCATCCCTTTCCTGAGAGGGAATTGGAATTTTATATTCCCCTCTTTCATGTCAATGATAGCACCAACGGTGCGAAGAAAAGGACGTCCCAAAATAATTGGACATGAAGGTTCACATTCAATATCCATAATAGTAAAATCAACGGGAACATAATTGTCATTGACAATGATAAGAACATCGTCGATCTTCCCCAAAGGTTTCTTTACGGAAGAATCAACAAGACGAACACCAAAAGAACAAGGATCAAAAGGTTTCAATTCAAACATATCATACATTCTTTTGGGCATAACGGAGGTACTATCTCCAACATCACATAAAGCATAGCAAGAGAAGTTATTCAACTTAATTTTAATCATAGACTCCCAACTATCTTCTAGCTTTCTAGGTATGGAGGCTTCTACCCTAAGCTTCTCCTCCCTAGCTTTGATAAGAGCATTAGTGATATGCTCCGTGAAGGCAAGATTAAGTGTGCTAGTGTGGGGATCTCTAGACATCTTGTGAAGAAAACTAATAACTTCAGAAAGGGTGCAATTATCAAAATCAAGGTCACTACTATCAAGTAAAGTGGTAGTGGTGTCCTTTAGGCCCACTTGTTTGGTAGCTTCTATGGTCGTAGGAGTTTCTTCTTCTACGGTTGAGGTCATAGCATCACCATTAATAGGTCCAATGGGACTAGGAGTGCATTGGGTGCTAAGAGTTTGGATATCCTCAACAACTTGGATAGTAGCAACAGTGTGGTGGGTAGGAAGGCTCTTAATTCTATCTTCTTCCTCCTTCAGGGGTGCAACCACTTCAGGTTTAGCTGCCATTTGGTTTATCAAAGTGGCTTGTGTGTGGGACATATTGGAAACTTGGGTCTCAGTGATGGTGAGCCTAGTCTGGAGGTTAGAAATCTCAATATTTAGGCTCTCTAGTTGTCTACCAATGTCTTGCAAGATAGCAGTATGCTCATCTAATTGCCTCGAGAAGGTCTTGTTTTGTTCATATTGGGTGCACATGTAGTTCTTAGTGGCCTTCTCTATTTCTAGAAGTTTCTCATAACTAGGCATGTCTCAATCTCTAGGGGTGCAGTTCTTGGTGCTAGGATAAGTATTGTTGTTCCCATAGGAATTAGAGGGGAATGGTCTAGGGTTGCTACCAAAATTACTCCTATAAGCATAGTTATTGAAATTGTTTCTAGAGGTAAAGTTCACATCTACTTGATCTTGAGCAATCAAAGAATTTAAAGGAACATCATGAGGATCAATAGAAGATTGCTTGGAAAGTAGAGACATGATCAAGTCAACTTTTTCATTTAGGGAGGAAATCTCCTCGACAGAGTTTACCTTCCTACCTGTTGGAGCGCGTTCGGTGTGCCATTGGGAATAATTGGTCATTATCTCGTCGAGAAGCTTCGTGGCAGCACCAAGTGTAGTTGACATAAAGGTTCCTCCCGTGGCCGAATCTAACAAGTTCCGCGAGGTAAAGTTCAAGCCTGCATAAAAAGTTTGGATAACCATCCAAGTAGTCAAACCATGAGTAGGGCAGTTCTTGACAAGAGATTTCATGCGTTCCCAAGCTTGGGCAACGTGTTCATTATCCAATTGTTTAAAATTCATTATGTTACTCCTTAATTGGATAATTTTAGCAGGGGGATAGTACTTCCCAATAAAGGCATCCTTGCACTTGTCCCAAGAATCTATACTATTCCTAGGCAAGGATTGAAACCAGATTTTAGCTCCTCCTCTCAAGGAGAAAGGAAAAAGCTTAAGCTTAACAATATCACCATCTACTTCTTTGTACTTTTGCATATCACAGAGCTCAAAAAATTATTTAAGTGCAAAGCAGCATCATCTCCAGCACCGGAGAATTGATCTTTCATAACTAGGTTCAGCAGAACAGGTTTAATCTCATAAGAAGGTGCTGAAGTGGCAGGTGTAGCAATAGGCGTGCAGATAAAGTCATTGTTGTTATGACTAGTGAAGTCACACAACTTGGTGTTCTCGGTGGAACCCATAGCAGCAGCAAGCAAGATAACTATTTTTATGATTTTTGGTAAGGGACACTAAAGCAAAAACTGAAAGGTAAACTAACAAGACTAAAAAGCAAAGATAAAAGATAGCGTGCAACTCCCCTATCTTGAAGAGTGGAGTCCCCGGCAACGACGCCAGAAACTTGCTTGATGGCTTCTCGCCCCTCGTTGGTTACCCCAAGTGGAAGGTTGAGATGTAGCGTAGCGGCAAATTTCCCTTGGCAAAGGTACCAAGGATCGAATCCCGTGAGACTCCGAGGGTCGACAAGTAGGTGTCAACGGCGCCAGAAACTTAGCGGTTGACGGGACCTGCACACAGATACAGATAACTTTGCTCCCAACGAGTACAGAGAGGTTGTCAATCCCTCCGGCCTTGTTGTTTACAAAGGATCAAACACAAGAGATAATAATGATAGCTATGACTGCAACTAGGAAATAAAAACAGGAAGTAAATAGAAGGTGTGATCAGCGGTGGTAATATGGACCGGGGTCCCATGATGTTCACTCGTGATGTCTCTCTCCGAAAAGACGATAAAACAGCAAAGCGAGGTAAACAAATTACAGCTGGGCAATTGACATGATTATGTGCGCAAACCAATGCTAACTATGCTGCAAAGAAAGGTAGAGGCTCAAAAGCATGGGCGGTACGCCAAGGCAAGTAGACCGAAATCCATCTGCATCTACTACTAATCATCCACCTTGAGATATCTATCCAGAACATCTCGCTGGTATTAAGTTGCGAATCCCACCCAAAGTGTAAACTCAAAGCAACAGACAACTGCATTAAAAGAACTTTGCGTAAAGTAAACAATCCTTGCACCCACAAGTACAAGCACCGTTGTTTTCTCCCTTGTGGCAACAGCACATCCCCTAGACTCATGTTTCTGTCACTCAAGCTAGTCATCAGGGGGCATGAACCCACAATCAAGCATAACGCTCCCTCATGGAGTTACTACCTACTACTTGGCCAAAGCAATAAACAGCAACGAAGAACATGCAAGAATTACTCAAGAACAAAGATATAAAAGAGGTGAATCAAATATATTACTCAAACACAATCTGAACATAGTCTCATAATCCATCAGATCCCAGCAAACTCAGCAAAGCAACAGCAGAAAGATTACATATGTGCCTCGATCATGTAGGGCAGCTCACGAGGTCTTAACCATGAAGAGCAAAAAGGGGAGGAGAACATCACATAGCTACTGATCATGGACCCATGGTCCAAGGTGGACTACTCACGACTCATCCGGGAAGCGTCCATGGTGGTGGAGAAGCTCCCGGTGGTGGTTCTCCCCTCCGGCAGGGTGCCGGGAAGAGTTCTCCTGATGCTCCCGATCTTGGAAGCGCTGCGGCGGCGGAACAGAGGCGAGATCACAAAAAAGGGTTCTATCCTCGAGGGTTTCGGGACGAGAGGGATATATATGCGAAGGGGGGCAGCCAGAGGCGGAGCAGGGGCCCCAGGCGCCCCCCTGGCGCGGCCAGGGGTGGGGCCGCGCTAGGTGGCCGCCTGGGCCTCCCCTGGCTCCCCTCTGGCCCATCTTTGGTTCTTCGCGAAGCTTCCTGTACGCTGATTTTTCCTATATTTTTCCTGGAATTTTTGGAGCACTTTTAATATGGGGGAAACCTGAAATAGAAAAACAACAGAAAACAGGAACTGGCACTATGGTGCACTGAGTTAATAGGTTAGTCCAAATATGATCAAAAGTGTATGGAAGTGCATCAATATCAGAGCAATATCACACAAAAGAAGCATGGAGCAAGCAGAAATTATAGATACGTTTTGGACGTATCAGGGTCTTGGGGCCATCGCCCTTTACACTCCGGGTCATTGTGCGCAAGGGAATACCAGCACCACCTCTGCCTAGATGGCGCCATCCGGCCCAGCCACAATGCTGAAATGGACATCTAACAGAGCTTTCGGGAGAAACGTTTGACGCCGAGTGCCCATATTTGTTCCCGCATGGTGGTTAGTGCGTATAGGCCAGTGGCCAACTCAAATCAAATACCCAAACCCTTAGTGTATTGGGAGCTCGCGGAGACGAGCAGAGACGATCATGTGACCCGTCGCCCCGTCTCGAGGAAATACGGCAAGGGCCATGCCCGACCCTCTCACTGGGGCGGTCTACCTGCCCGATCATGCTTTGTAATTATCTCGCGGGTGCTCTCCGGGCCCGCCCGACTCTCACAGTTATCTCTCGCGGGTACCCCTCGGGGCCAACCCGACTTTAACAAAGGACTGAAGTAAAGCCAGGGAAACCGTGTGTCCATAACAACAAGGGGTAAACACGAGGAATCCCTGATACGTCTCCAACGTATCTATAATTTTTTATTGTTCCATGCTATTATTTATGATGTTTTGGATGTTTAATGGGCTTTGTCATACACTTTTATATTATCTTTGGGACTAACCTACTAACCCAAAGGCCCAGTCCAGATTGCTATTTTTTGCCTGTTTCAGGGTTTTACAGAAAAGGGATATCAAACGGAGTCCAAGCGGAATGAAACCTTCGAGAGAGATATTTTTGGAGAAAATCACGCACGGGAGACTTGAGAACCACGGAGTAGGGTTTACGTGGTGCCCACGAGGGTGGGGGCGCCCCCCTAGGGCGTGCCCCCTGCCTCGTGGGTCCCACGTAAGGCCCCCGATGCCCTCCTTCCTCCTATATATGCCTACGTATCCCGAAACCATCAGAACAATAGAAAAAACCCTAGTTCCTCCACCGTAACCTTCTGTTCCCGTGAGATCCCATCTTGGGGCCTGTTCCGGAGCTCCGCCGGAGGGGGGATCTTCCACGGAGTGCTTCTACATCATCATCATCGCCTCACCATGAGTTGTGAGTAGTTCACCACAGACCTCCGGGTCTATAGCTAGTATGTAGATGGATTCTTCTCTCTCTTTGGATCTCAATACAAAGTTCTCCTCAGTCTTCGAGGAGATCTATTCGATGTAATCTCTTTTTGCGGTGTGTTTGTCGAGATCCGATGAATTGTGGGTTTATGATCAAGATTATCTATGAGAAATATTTGGTACTTCTCTGAACTCTTTATTTATGATTATAATATCCTTGCAAGTCTCTTCGAATTATTGGTTTGGTTTGGCCTACTAGATCTATAGTTCTTGCAATGGGAGAAGTGCTTGGCTTTGGGTTCAATCTTGCGGTGTCCTTTCCCTGTGACAGTAGGGGCAGCAAGGCACGTATTGTATTGTTGCCATCTAGGATAAAAAGATGGGGTTTATATCATATTGCTTGAGTTTATCCCTCTACATCATGTCATCTTGCTTAAGGCGTTACTCTGTTCTTATGAACTCAATACACTAGATGCATGTTGGATAGCGGTCGATGTGTGGAGTAATAGTAGTAGATGCAGAATCGTTTCGGTCTACTTGTCTCGGACGTGATGCCTATATATAATGATCATGCCTAGATAGTCTCATAATTATTCGCTTTTCTATCAATTGCTCAACAGTAATTTGTTTACCCGCCGTACAATATCACTATCATGAGAGAAGCAACTAGAGAACATTATGGCCCCCGGGTCTATTCTCAACATATCAATCTACACTTACTTTACTTTTCCGCTTTTACTTTCTGTTCTTATAGTCAGAAAATACCAAAAATATCAAACTATCATCTCTATCATATCTCACTTTCGTAAGTGACCGTAAAGGGATTGACAACCCCTTATCGCGTTGGCTGCAAATTTCTTATTTGTTTGTGCAGGGGCGAGGTACTCGCGCGTGGTCTCCTACTGGATTGATACCTTGGTTCTCAAAAACAGAGGGAAATACTTACGCTACTGTGCTGCATCTCCCTTTCCTCTTTGAGGGAATACAACACAAGCTCGAGAAGTAGCAAGAAGAATTTCTGGCGCCGTTGCCGGGGAGGCTTACGCAAAAGTCATATATCAAGTACCTATCACAAACCCTTATCCTTCGCATTACATTTTTGCCTCTCGTTTTCCTCTCCCCTACTTCACCCTTGCTGTTTTATTTGCCCTTCTTCTGCCGTGTGTTTATCGTTCGCTTGCTTGCTTTTCGTCATGGCTAGCCCTTTATCCGCTCCCTTGTCTCCCGAGTTTGAAGTTCTTCACTTTAAGCAAAAACAAGGAGAAAAATTAAAAGATGCTTGGTTTAGGATGATGGAATCTTATCGTAAGTGCACCTTAGAGGTGAATTTTAGAATCTTGCTTTGCAATTTTTATGTTGGTTTGAATATGTCTCATAGACAACTCTTGGATTGCGTTACCAAAGGGAATTTTTTGAAATTGATCCTAGTATCGCGCATGAAATTATAGAGGGGATAGTGGGAACACTACCTCCCCAAAATGGGTCACATTCAACCCATGAAGGGATGCAAGTTTTTGAGAAAATTTGCCAAGTAACAAAAATACTACAAAAGTCTCTTGAACCTCTTAAGAGTGTTAGTGGGAATCTCCACCGCATGAATATGTTGATTACCCTTTGTAATAAACGGTTGGATTCCTTAGATCTAAAGATTTCCGAATATGAAGGGAAACGTAAAGAACCTCCCGGATTCGAGCTTGACCCCATTAAAAGGGTGAAGATCAAAGATGGCAATACCTAGAACTATCCATGTATCGTGCCCAGCTAGGGGCGTAAAACGATAGCGCTTGTTGGGAGGCAACCCAATTTTTTTTTGCTTCTGTTTAGGAATAAATATTGCTTCTAGCTTCTGTGTAGATGTGGTTTTGTGTTTTGTTTAGTGTTTGTGCCAAGTAGAACCTTTGGGAAGACTTGTGTGAAGTTTATATGATCTTGCTGTGAAAAACACAATCGTTAGTGCTCGCTAGAATGGTCACCAGATTTTACTAGAGCGTGCTATTTAGTTGATTCTTTTTGCAGATGATTAATAGACAAATTCCTCACGTTTACCAATTTAGTTTCAATTTTTTGGGGTTACAGAAGTATGCGTAACCTGCAGATTACTACAGACTATTATGTTTTTGACAGATTCTGTTTTTCGTGTGTTGTTTGCTTATTTCAATGCATCTATGAGTAGTATTGGGAAGTTGTAACATACCAAAATTCTAAATTTTGGAATGTTATAATAAATAGATAGTTTTGAATTGCTTGTGTGATTGTGCTGTGTGAAATTGAGTGAAAATTTGAAACTTTGAAAGTTAAATGAGAGGGAATAAAATGACTTTCCCAAACTTTTACTTTGCCTTTATGATCTCCGGGAATTCAAATTCTTTTCATCACAAAACCCTAGAGTGGGGATAATATGACTTCTTCCATTTATTAAATGAAAAAGGGTTTTGAAAGGGATTTTGAATTTCATCTTTGAAATATTTCAAATTCAGAAACTTTATGCAACTCAATGATTTTCCCGAGAGAAGATAAAATAACTTCTTCAAATTATAGGAAATACGAGTTGGAAGTTCCTTTGAAGTATTTTGAAAATTATTTTCAAATTTGAGTTATTTGGTTTTTATTCAAATTATTTTTCTCCAAAAATAAAATATATGGAAAATAGGATAACATGATTCCCTACAGCAGAAAATTGGAGAGAAATAAATTTGAAGTCACTTTGGTATTTTTAAAATGATTTTTACTGGATTTTATTGCAAAAGTAGCAGTATTTGATTTATTAGAATTTGTGAGGATTTTATTTGATTGTAGAAAAATGTTCATCTTGTAGGGTTTCTTTTTCTGAAAAATTTCATATATAATATGCATATATTATATATTATTTTCTTTTTCTTTTTCTTTTATTTTCTGTCTTTTTTTAAGTCTTCCGCCGAACTGGGACGGCCTAGCACCCGAGCCAGGCCCAGCCCAGCTCACCGCCTTCCTCCTCCCGCACGACGCCGCCGCCACCTCGGCGTCTGAGCCGTGCCGCCCCCGTACACGCTGCCTTGCCCCCACCTCCAAGAAGCCCCCTCGCCTCCATAAAAGCTGCCGCCCCGTTTCTCTCTCTTCCTCGCATCGCACCGCTGCCGCTGCGGACCGCCGCCGCCGCCGCTTCTACTCACCACCGCCGCACCTGGCTGCCGCTGCTGCCTCGCCGCTCCGCGCTCGACCCGCTGCCCCTCTCCTCGCTCGCGCCGCCGCCGCCGCCGTTGCCAATCGCTGCCGCGCCGGAGTCCGCCGTCGCCGGACTCGCGGATCCGCTCCGACCCGCCAGTCCGCCCGATCCGCCCCGATCCACGAACCGGTAAGGGAAAACCGCCCCGATCTGGTTTAAATTACGGTTTTCTTCGGTTTCTTTTTAAAACCGTTTTTTTTCTCTTGTAGTTAGGTTAGTTAACGAACGTTCGTTCGTTTGGCAGTAGTAGTGGATGAATTCGTTAGTTTAGTCTCAGCAGTGAACGGTTTTCTTTTAAGTCTGTTTAGTAGTCAGGGACCTAGTTGTAGTATCTTCTTTTTACAGTTTAGTCCCTAAACTTCAAACAACCTTAACTTTTTACTCATTGGTCCAAATCCAACGAAACAAACACCCACGTCTTCGTTACGATCCCCTCTTTGCAGTAAAACAACATAAACCTGCTTTTGAAAGTTTTAAAATTTGAATTCAACTAGATCTTGTTTCAAACTTGTTTGGATCATAACTTGAGTTTCGTAACTCCGTCTGAGTTGATTCTTTTTGTAAATCGAAGCTCTTGACCTAACCTTTCTGATAAGGCCAAATTCACATAATTTTGGTACTGTTAGAAGTTGGTTTTTGTTTCAAGAGACATTCGTTTGTTTTCTCAGTTTTCTGAAGTGTTCTCTTCATTTTTTCCGATCTTCTGAGTGATTGCTTATGTGTGGTTACCATTGTTTGCTTACGATACATTGATCGGAGTGTGACGAGTAGATCTATCACAAGTTCTGAGTGCGAATCATCTACATCGTCAGTACAAGGCAAGTTCACATTTTGATCATACTTTCCAATACCCAGTTTTTATGCATTAGATCAAACCCTCACACATTGCATGAGTAGGATCTCTTTAACATGTGGGACTGGGAAGTAGATTGATGTAGAACCTATTACCTGCATTATTTTCAAACCCCTGGGAGTTACTTCTACGTTATGCTTAGGTTGCCATGCTATGCTCGTAGACGTGGTTTGGGTTTGAGAGAATATCCATGACAGATGTGAGTTGTTAATTAATGGTTCAACTTAAGGTGGCTACTTGAATACACATCTGGGTGGATTGGTTGCAGGGCACCTGGAGAATCCAGTGTTGTCCTAGGAAATCCTGGGGGTACCGTGTGATTATCCTATGGAATGCCACCCAGGCTCAAAGGGATCATAAAACTATTCATGCTAGAAACTTCCGTGTGCAGCCACAATGCCATTATGGGCTCTGGCATAGTATGAGTAAGTTGTGTGAGCTCTTTCAGTGGTGGACTAGCAGATGTAGGGGAATGTAGGTGTACGGGTCCACCCGGGGTAAAGAGTAAATGCTTCTGAAAGACTGTGTCTCGGTCATCCGTTTCTCAAACACCATGTAGTGCGAGAAATCCGACGGAGGAGATTGAGTCTTGTGGGGAAAAGTGCGCAAACCTCTGTAGAGTGTACAAACTAATCATGATTAGCCGTGTCCCCGGTTATGGACAATCTTGAGTATCTGGTACTTGAATTATTGGTTGATCTCATCACTCTAAAAATTAATTTGTTGGGTTAATGATGACTACTTTAATTGGGATTGAGTTGGAGGTACCTTCTCAATGATGTTTCAACTACCATGATAGTTAAAATAAAATTTATTCCTTTGTGGTAGGGAAAAATCAGCTTTATGCAAAAGCAGCCTTACAGCCTCCACCAGCCAAATATGCATGTAGTTGTAGGCTTTGTTCATCATTACTGCTACAGTGTGAATTTGCCAGTACATTCAATGTACTGACCTACATGGCTGCAACGTCTCATGTTGCAGGAATTATTCGACGAGTAAGTGTTACGTTAGGGTTGCGCTGTCTACACTCAACTTTGTCGTTGGTGTTGATGGAACTCCACTACCTTGTGACTTCCGCTGTGTTGATCGAGGTATTAGTATTTACGTTACTGTATACATGTGATTTACCTCTGTTATAAATCCTCGAGTACTGTGTGTGTCAGCATACCGATCCAGGGATGACACTTAAGCAGAGATACTTGATCCATTCGGGTCGGGTCGCTACAAGATGGTATCACATCACATGTTGACTGTAGGATGTGACCCTAGAAACTGGCAAGCCTGTAGGAAAGGATTTCTCTAAAACTGTATTTTCAAAAAGATCCTTACCTCTCTTCTCTTCCGAGCTTTGTCAAATCTTCCCTTTTTAGTTAGACCATACCCTCTCCCAATTTTGACCACTTCGGAGTAAAGAGGATTTTACCATGCATTGGAAGTGTTGAAGCTACAACAGTGGATACTCCGAAGATTTGAAGAGTTGACGACTTTGAGGAGATGTTGACTTTTAGAAGACCAAACCCCTGTTATGTACTTACGTTAGATGTGACGATTGTGAGCCGTCATTTGTTTGATGTTTTCCGACGGCCACAAACAAAACTTGTCTTTTCAAAACTTTTGTTTGAATTGTTTGAATCCCTCTCTATCTCTCTTATCTCACCCAAAACCCATGGACCCGATATAGGATGAAAGAAGGTAGACTTGTATTCTCTGGACCGATGACCCAGCCGGAGGCAGAGCTATGGATACAAAACATGGAGGATCACTTCAGGAAAAATTTGGTTGCAAGGAAGTGTGAGGTTCAATACGCTCTTCAGTACTTCAGAAAAAGTGCTACAACATGGTGGAAAATGCATCAAGCCATACAAGGATGTAATGGAGCAGGAAGTTGGGAGGAATTCAAGAAGACTCTGTTAAGATCCCGTCTCATCCGAGAGCGTGGTGCCAACCCGAAGAAGAAACATTGTGCCTGTAGGATTTGTGGAGAAATAGGACACACCCAGGAGGAGCACAAGGATGAATGCCCTAATTGTGAAGGAAGTCACCTAGCTGAAGAATACCCAACTAGGCAGATTACTTGTTTCTTGTGTGAAGGGACTACCCACTACCCTGCCCAGTGTCACATTTTCCCCATGGTACGACGAACTATCTAGCAGAAGAAAGAAGCAATGAAAGAAGTCCTCGAGGAAACTTTAAAGGAATCCGCGATGGAGGAAGATATTGACGACCCTGATGGAGAAGGCCTAGACAGATATTACTCACGTGCTTGCTACTCATGTGGAGAAGAAGGACACCTTTCACAGTATTGCATGAAGGAAAGCCAAGAGTATCTGGGAGACTTCCCGACAGAAGAAGTGGAGTTTGATCCACAAAAGATAGAAGAATTGATAGGAACGAAGAAGTCGAAGAAGAGAAAGAGCATGTGTCACCAGAACAACCCAATTTCGGTGAAAAAGGTCCTGAGTCACCTCACATGTTACCGGTGCAGGGATTTAGGTCGTTATGCTAGCAACTGCCCAACAAGGAAGCGAAGAATCTAGTGAACCAGGATAGTCACCATGAAGCCCCTAGATTTGTCCAATGTCATTAGTTTAAGCTGCAAGGAAGTAGGGCATTTTGCCAAGATAAGGTTCAGACCAGAGGAAAGAATTAAGTAGATTAGTTGAGATCTGGGTATTAGAATGAAGCATGTAGATAAATGTGGAATACACTTTTAATTATAATGTTGAGTTGAGTTAAGGAAAGAACATCATAATAGTTCATGAAGCAATAGAAGTTGATATTTTTGAAATCTAAGAAGGAGATGTTACGAGTAGTTGGATGATTGTAAGTGCCTCTCACCCAGACCAAAACCTAGAACCCCTGGAGAAGCTGACCCAACCCTTTCTCGGACAAACGACCACAAGGAAATACCTACATTGTCCTAAGTGCCCTTTTATCTCATACCCACAGATTACAACCCTTTATGAGACTTTTTCCAAAGGCCCAGAAACCATCATGACCCTGACTAGCGATCAGGATTATACAAAGATTCTGAAGGACATGATGAAGCATATTCACCTTGAAGGAGACGCAGTTTACAAGGGTTACCCCTTCATGGAGAATGAAGTTGAACTCAGGAAAGCCTGAGTAGGATGCATGCAGAGATGATGAAGATAAAGCACACGACCAATAGAATGAATCAAAAGATCGATGATTCCAAGAATCCCATTGCACAATTGCAGTGGGACTGAAGCATCCTCATCAAGGACTAATGGATATAGATGGAAGGAATTCTTGACCCTACCAGACTATGTGGATAGTAGCATTTGTAGTGATGCACCCTTGGAAATTGAGATTTTGAATACTGGTTCAGGATGTAATAAGAGATTTGATATGAGGAGAATATGGATTACGGATGAACCAGTGCATTTTGTTTAGGGCGATACTTTTCTGAGTGAACCCTGGACCAATAGAAAGGAAAGTGTTGCTCCAAGGAGTAGAGTTTGCACAAATAAGTTGGAGTTTATTTATGATTCTTACCCCAAGGTTATGAAGGAAATAAGAACAATTGGATTTAATGAGGATGTAATGCTAGAGTTAAGGATATACAAGTTCTGAAGTGGACCCTAGCTGAGGACCTAAGGAGGCTACGTAATCACAAGGGAACCAAGAGACTTGTCAAAAGTAATATGTTTCTGCTGCATGTTGCTAGAGATTGTCCCAAGGAGAAGGAGAGTTGTGCTAAGTAGTTGAGTTCAAGCGTGCAATGGAAATATAGTAGATCGTAGTAAGTGGTGAATCAATAAAGTTAGCATCATGGTGTTGATTTTGGATGGTACTGTATAAGTGATGAGTGAAGCCATGATGCATGGAAGGAGATTTTGAAGAAACCAGTGTTTTCATTTTAAGGGTGGTAGAACCCAGCACCGTTGCCCGAATACAAGAGCTAGTTACGCCAGACTTTGGAATGGACCACTCAATGATGAGTCTGAGTAATTACATCGTAATTTGTACCAAGAGAAGGAAGGGATACAATATAATTGGATGGATTTAAGAATGCTAGGAAGTTGGATGTTGGAAGAATGATCAGTGGCAAACCGATGATGAGACCAAGTGTTACTAGTGGTGAGATGAGCCATAACCCACAGGCCCCAGGACCTGTCAAGAATGCAAGCACACTCTTGCTGAAGGAAAACCCCTGGTAGAAGTTCCGACCTTGTCCCCAGACGATCTTGTAGGTGTTTACGCAGAACCCGAGGGTTGTGAAGAAACGATAGATGGTTGTTTGGATTGCAGAATCAATGGAATTATCCAAACTTAGTTCATTGACAAGAGAAATTATGCAATGCTTGTGAGGATGACTGAGTGTTAGAATCCGAGATTTACTAAACCATATACAAGGTAATGATTTGGGTGCGGGATGGATTGATCACCATACCGACTTACTCTTATTATTCGCCTCTGTTATACGGGATGGAAAATATAAGTGACTTACCTATAGTAGAGAGACGACGATGTCAAAACCTTGTTTGAACCATAGAATGGTCTAGATTTTTTTCCCTTGTACACGGCATGCTGTTGCCAACCGTAGGATATACGGTGACAATGAAGCCCAGACCCATTTTCTGCAGGGACCCAATTAATTTTGTTTGATGACCACCATGAGATATCGATAGTTGTTTAGTATTGGCGCCGGACCTGTCAAGAAGAACCAGTCTCGGAAGAACCTTACCACGAATGAAAGGACACAAGAATTGAGGACAAAGATTATGCCACTACCGAAAGAGCCCAAAGAAGGAATTACCCTGAAGATTTGAGAAGACCGACACCGTCAACCCAAAGAATGGAGTACCTGATTTTGGTGGACCCGTATCCATGTTTCTAAGTGTGGTAGCACACTAGACCTTACCAATCAGTGGATTTGCTAGAAGACCCCCAAACCCCAACCTATTTCTTGCTAGCCTCTCCGAATCTCGAGGACGAGATTCATTTTAAGTGTGGTAGGTTTGTAACATCGCAAAATTCTAAAATTTGGAATGTTATACAAAATAGATATCTTTGAATTGCTTGTGTGATTGTGCTGTGTGAAATTGAGTGAAATTTTGAAACTTTTGAAAGTTAAATGAGAGGGAATGAAATGACTTTCCCAAACTTTCACTTTGCCTTTATGATCTCCGGGAATTCAAATTATTTTCATCACAAAACCCTAGAATGAGGATAATATGACTTCTTCCATTTATTAAATGAAAAAGGGTTTTGAAAGGGATTTTGAATTTCATCTTCGAAATATTTCAAATTCAGAAACTTTATGCAACTCAATGATTTTCCCGAGAGAAGATAAAATGACTTCTTCAAATTATAGGAAATACGAGTTGGAAGTTCCTTTGAAGTATTTTGAAATTTATTTTCAAATTTGAGTTATTTGGTTTTTATTCAAATTATTTTTCTCCAAAAATAAAATATATGGAAAATAGGGTAACATGATTCCCTACAGCAGAAAATTGGAGAGAAATAAATTTGAAGTCACTTTGGTATTTTTAAAATGATTTTTATTGGATTTTATTGCAAAAGTAGCACTATTTGATATATTAGAATTTGTGAGGATTTTATTTGACTGTAGAAAAATGTTCATGTTGTAGGGTTTCTTTTTCTAAAAATTTTGATATATAATATGCATATATTATATATTGTTTTCTTTTTCTTTTTCTTTTATTTTATGTCTGTTTTTTTTTGAAAAAGTCTTCCGCCGAACTGGGCCGGCCTCGCACCCGAGCCAGGCCGGGCCCAGCTCGCCGCCTTCCTCCTCCCGCACGACGCCGTCGCCACCTCGGCGTCCAAGCCGTGCCGCCCCCGGACACGCTGCCGTGCCCCCTCCTCCAAGAAGCCCCCTCCCCTCCATAAAAGCCGCCACCACGTTTCTCTTTCTTCCTCGCATCGCGCCGCCGCCGCCGCTTCTGCTCACCGCCGCCGCGCCAGGCTGCAGCTGCTGCCTCGCCGCTCCACGCCCGGCCGGCTGCCCCTCTCCTCGCTCGCGCCGCCGCCGCACTTACGCCGCCGCCGCCGTTGCTAATAGCTACCGCGCCGGAGTCCGCCGTCGCCAGACTCGCGGATCCGCTCCTACCCGCCGGTCCGCCCGATCCACGAACCGGTAAGGGAAAATCGCCCCGTCCGGTTTAAATTACAGTTTTCTTCGGTTTCTTTTTAAAACCATTTTTCTTGTAGTTAGGTTAGTTAACGAGCGTTCGTTCATTTGGCAGTAGTAGTGGATGAATTCGTTAGTTTAGTCTCAGCAGTGAACGGTTTTCTTTTAAGTCTGTTTAGTAGTCAGGGACCTAGTTATAGTATCTTCTTTTTACAGTTTAGTCCCTAAACTTCAAACAGCCTTAACTTTTTACTCGTTGGTCCAAATCTAACGAAACCAACGCCCACATCTTTGTTACGATCCTCTCTTTCCAGTAAAAAAACTTAAACCTGCTTTTGAAAGTTTTAAAATTTGAATTCAACTAGATCTTGTTTCAAACTTGTTTTGATCATAACTTGAGTTTCGTAACTCCGTTTGAGTTGATTCTTTTTGCAAATCGAAGCTCTTGACCTAACCTTTCTGATAAGGCCAAATTCGCATAATTTTGGTACAGTTAGAAGTTGGTTTTTGTTTCAAGAGTCATTCGTTTGTTTTCGTAGTTTTCCGAAGTGTTCTCTTCGTTCTTTCCGATCTTCTGAGTGATTGCTTAAGTGTGGTTACCATTGTTTGCTTACAATAGATTGATCGGAGTGTGACGAGAAGATCTATCACAAGTTCTGAGTGCGAATCATCTACATCGTCCGTACAAGGCAAGTTCACATTTTGATCATACTTTCTAATACCCAGTTTTTATGCATTAGATCAAACCCTCACACATTGCATGAGTAGGATCTCTTTAACTTGTGGGACTGGGAAGTAGATTGAGGTAGAACCTATTACCTGAAATTTTTCAAACCCCTGGGAGTTACTTCTACGTTATGCTTAGGTTGCCATGCTATGCTCGTAGACGTGGTTTGGGTTTGAGAGAATATCCATGATAGATGTGAGTTGTTAATTAATGGTTCAACTTAAGGTGGCTACTTGAATACACATCTGGGTGGATTGGTTGCAGGGCACCTGGAGAATCCAGTGTTGTCCTAGGAAATCCCGGGGGTACCGTGTGATTATCCTATGGAATGCCACCCAGGCTCAAAGGGATCATAAAACTATTCATGCTAGAAACTTCCGTGTGCAGCCACAATGCCATTATGGGTTCTGGCATAGTATGAGTAAGTTGTGTGAGCTCTTTCAGTGGTGGACTAGCAGATGTAGGGGAATGTAGGTGTACAGGTCCACCCGGGGTAAAGAGTAAATGCTTCTGAAAGACCGTGTCTCTGTTATCCGTTTCTCAAACACCATGTAGTGCGAGAAATCCGACGGAGGAGATCGAGTCTTGTGGGGAAAAGTGCGCAAACCTCTGCATAGTGTACAAACTAATCATAATTAGCCGTGTCCCCGGTTATGGACAATCTTGAGTATCTGGTACTTGAATTATTGGTTGATCTCATCACTCTAAAAATTAATTTGTTGGGTTAATGATGACTACTTTAATTGGGATTGAGTTGGAGGTACCTTCTCAATGATGTTTCAACTACCATGATAGTTAAAATAAATTTATTCCTTTGTGGTAGGCAAAAATCAGCTTTATGCAAAAACAGCCTTACAGCCGCCACCAGCCAAATATGCATGTAGTTGTAGGCTTTGTTCATCATTACTGCTACAGTGTGAATTTGCCAGTACATTCAATGTACTGACCTACATGGCTGCAATGTCTCATGTTGCATGAATTATTCGACGGGTAAGTGTTACGTTAGGGTTGCGCTATCTACACACAACTTTGCCATTGGTGTTGATGGAACTCCACAACCTTGTGACTTCCGCTGTGTTGATCGAGGTAATAGTATTTACGTTACTTTATACATGTGATTTACCTCTGTTATAAATCCTCGAGTACTGTGTGTGTTAGCATACCGATCCAGGGATGACACTTAAGCAGAGAGACTTGATCCATTCGGGTCGGGTCGCTACAGAAGTATGAACCATAGAGAAGTTGGAATACAGTAGGTTTAGCACCAATATAAACAAAGAATGAATTCATTGCAGTACCTTTGAGTAGTGGTTTGCTTTCTTATACTAACGGAGCTCACGAGATTTTTGTCTAAGTTTTGTGTTGTGAATTTTTCAAGTTTTGAGTATTGCTTTGATGTACTATGGAACAAAGAGTGGCAAGAGCCTAAGCTTGGGGATGCCCATGGCACCCCAAGGTAAAATTCAAGGACAACCAAAAGCCTAAGCTTGGGGATGCCCCGGGAAGGCATCCCCTCTTTTGTCTTAATCTATCGGTAACTATACTCGGAGCTATATTTTTATTCACCACATGATATGTGTTTTACTTGGAGCGTCTTGTATAATTTGAGTCTTTGCTTGTTAGTTTGCCACAATTATCCTTGCTAGACACACCTATTTGAGAGAGTTATATATGGCCTAGGAATTGTTAGAACACTCTATGTGCTTCACTTATATCTTTTGAGTTGAATAGTTTTTGCTCTAGTGATTCACTTATATCTTTTAGAGCATGGTGGTGATAATATTTTGAAGAAATTGTTGAACTCTCATGCTTCACTTATATCCTTTTGAGAGTCTATTGAAACAACATGGTAATGTGCTTAGGCTATAAAACTAGTCTTCACATGATAGACATCCAATATCAATGTAGTAAAAACTTTCACGCTAAGTGCATTGAATATGATGAGAAGTTGGATGCTTGATAATTGTTTTGAGATATAAGGATAGTGATATTAAAGTCATGCTAGTGGAGTTATTATGAAATTGATAAATGCTTGTGTTAAGGTTAGTGATTCCCGTAGCATGCACATATGGTGAACCGCTATGTGACGAAGTTAGAGCATGAGATATTTGTAAAGTCTCAACCTTTGTGTGGACGTCGGGGGCGCGTGATGGTTAACTACTACCAACCTCCCCCCTTGGAGCATGCGTTGATTGCTTTGTTTTGATGACTCGTAGATTTTCGCAATAAGTATATGAGTTCTTTATGACTAATGTTGAGTCCATGGATTATGCGCACTCTCACCCTTCCACCATTGCTAGCCTCTCTTGTACCATGCAACTTTCGCCGGTACCATTCACCCACTATATATCCTTCCTCAAAACAGCCACCATACCTACCTATCATGGCATTTCGATAGCCATTCCGAGATATATTGCCATGCAACTTTCCACCATTCCGTTCATATGACACGCATCATATTGTCATATTGCCATGCATGATCATGTAGTTGACATCGTATTTGTGGCAAAGCCACCATGCATAATTTTTCATACATGTCACTCTTGATTCATTGCACATCCCGGTACACCGCCGGAGGCATTCATATAGAGTCATACTTTGTTCTAGTATCGAGTTGTAATATCGAGTTGTAATTCAATGAAAGTGTGATGATCATCATTATTAGAGCATTGTCCCATGTGAGAAAAGGCTAAATCAATAAATCCCTCCAAAAAAAGAAAAAAAAGAAAAGAAAGGCCAAGGAAAAAAAATTGCCCAAAGAAAAAAAGGAAAAGAAAAAGGGACAATTGCTACTATCTTTTTCCACACTTGTGCTTCAAAGTAGCACCATGTTCTTCATGATAGAGAGTCTCATGTTTAGTCTCTTTCATATACTAGTGGGAATTTTCATTATAGAACTTGGCTTGTATATTCCAACGATGGGATTCCTCAAATGCCCTAGGTCTTCATGAGCAAGCAAGTTGGATGCACACCCACTAGTTTCTTTTGTTGAGCATTCATACATATTTAGCTCTAGTGCATCCGTTGCATGGCAATCCCTACTCACTCACATTGATATCTATTGATGGGCATCTCCATAGCCCGTTGACACGCCTAGTTGATGTGAGACTATCTCCCTCCTTTTGTCTTCTCCACAACCACCTCTCTATTCCACATAGTGCTATGTACATGGCTCACGCTCATGTATTGCGTGAAAGTTGAAAATTTTGAAAGAATAGAGTAGGAAAACAAGTGCTTGGCTGAAATCGGGGTTGTGCATGATATGAATATTTTGTGTGATGAAAAGGGAGCTTAGCCAGATCATATGATTTTGTAGGGACAACTTTCTTTAGCCATAGTATTTTGAGAAGATATGATTGCTTTGATAGTATGCTTAAAGTATTATTATTTCTTATGTCAATATAGACTTTTGTCTTGAATCTTTCAGATCTGAACATTCATGCCACAATTAAGAGAATTACATTGAAAAACTATGTTGGTTAGCATTCCACATCAAAAATTCTGTTTTTATCATTTACCTACTCGAGGACGAGCAGGAATTAAGCTTGGGGATGCTTGATACGTCTCCAACGTATCTATAATTTTTGATTGTTCCATGCTATTATTTATGATGTTTTGGATGTTTAATGGGCTTGGTCATACACTTTTATATTATTGTGGGGACTAAACTACTAACCCAAAGGCCCAGTCCAGATTGCTGTTTTTTGCCTGTTTCAGGGTTTTACAGAAAAGGGATATCAAACGGAGTCCAAACGGAATGAAACCTTCGGGAGAGATATTTTTGGAGAAAAACACGCACGGGATACTTGAGAACCACGGAGTAGGGTTTACGTGGTGCCCACGCGGGTGGGAGGCACCCCGCTAGGGCGCGCCCCTGCCTCGTAGGTCCCACGTAAGGCCCCCGGTGCCCTCCTTCTCCTATATATGCCTACGTACCCCGAAACCATCAGAACAATAGAAAAAACCCTAGTTCCACCGCCGTAACCTTCTGTTCTCGCGAGATCCCATCTTGGGGCCTGTTCCGGAGCTCCGCCGGAGGGGGGATCTTCCACGGAGTGCTTCTACATCATCATCATCGCCTCACCATGAGTTGTAAGTAGTTTACCACAGACCTTCGGGTCCATAGCTAGTATCCAGATGGCTTCTTCTCTCTCTTTGGATCTCAATACAAAGTTCTCCTCGGTCTTCGAGGAGATCTATTCGATGTAATCTTTTTTTGCGGTGTGTTTGTCGAGATCCGATGAATTGTGGATTTATGATCAAGATTATCTATGAGAAATATTTGGTTCTTCTATAAACTCTTTATGTATGATTATAATATCCTTGCAAGTCTTTTTGAATTATTGGTTTGGTTTGGCCTACTAGATCTATAGTTCTTGCAATGGGAGAAGTGCTTGGCTTTAGGTTCAATCTTGCGGTATCCTTTCCCAGTGACAGTAGGGGTAGCAAGGCACGTATTGTATTGTTGCCATCGAGGATAAAAAAATGGGGGTTATATCATATTGCTTGAGTTTATCCCTCTACATCATGTCATCTTGCTTAAGGTGTTACTATGTTCTTATGAACTCAATACACTAGATGCATGCTGGATAGCGGTTGATGTGTGGAGTAATAGTAGTAGATGCAGAATCATTTCGGTCTACTTGTCTCGGACGTGATGCCTATATATAATGATCATGCCTAGATAGTCTCATAATTATTCGCTTTTCTATCAATTGCTAGACGGTAATTTGTTTACCCACCGTAGAATGTCTCTATCATGAGAGAAGCCACTAGAGAACACTATGGCCCCCGGGTCTATTCTCAACATATCAATCTACATTTACTTTACTTTTCCACATTTACTTTCTGTTCTTATAATCAGAAAATACCAAAAATATCAAACTATCATCTCTATTAGATCTCACTTTTGTAAGTGACCGTAAAGGGATTGACAACCCCTTATCACGTTGGCTGCAAAGTTCTTATTTGTTTGTGCAGGGGCGAGGGACTCGCGTGTGGTCTCCTACTGGATTTATACCTTGGTTTTGAAAAACTGAGGGAAATACTAACGCTACTGTGCTGCATCTCCCTTTCCTCTTCGCGGGAATACAACACAAGCTCGAGAAGTAGCAATCCCCCTCGAAGGAATCCACGTGATGTAATCGTCAAGGTGAACTTAGGAGGAATCACCCTCGAGGTTCACACTTGAGGAGTTGCGTGACAGAGTCGTTATTGGGCGTGGTGAAGGAGGAATGATCGTTCGTAGATGATACGTCCACAATGTATCTATAATTTCTGCTTGCTCCATGCCTCTTTTGTGTGATATTGCTATGATATTTATGCACTTCCATACACTTTTGATCATATTTGGACTAACCTATTAACTCAGTGCACCCCAGTGCCAGTTTCTGTTTTCTGCTGTTTTTGTATTTCAGGTTTTCCCATTACGTAAATTGCCAGAAAAATTCTGGGAAAAATATATAAAAAATCAGCGTTCCGGAAGCTTCCATGCGGCCAAAGTAGGGCCAGAGGGGGGCCACCAGGGCTCCAGGCGACCAGAGGGGGCGGCCCCCCTCCTGGCCGCGCCGCCAGGGCGCCTGGGCCCCCCTTGCCTCTTCTGACGCCCCCCTTTGGCATATATTTACACCGCGTCCCGAAACCCTCGAGGACGGAACCCTTTTTCGCGATCTCATCTCTGTTCCGCCGCCGCCGCGCTTCCAAGATCGGGAGCACCAGGAGAACTCTTCCCGGCACCCTGCCGGAGGGGAGGATCACCACCGGGAGCTTCTCCTCCACCATGGACGCCTCCCGGATGAGTTGTGAGTAGTCTCCCTTGGACCATGGGTCCATGACCAGTAGCTATGTGATGTTCTCCTCCCCTCTTTGTTCTTCACCGATTAGACCTAGTGAGCTGCCCTACATGATCGAGGCACATATGTAATCCTTATGCTGTTGCTATGATGAGTTTGCTGGGATCCGATGGATTATGAGATTATGTTCAGATTGTGTGTGAGTAATATATTTGATTTACCTCTTTTTTATTTATGTTCTTGAGTAATTCTTGCATGTTCTCCGTTGCTGTTTATTGCTTTGGCCAAGTAGTAGGTAGTAACTCCAAGAGGGAACGTTATGCTTGATTGTGGGTTCATGCCCCTCGATGACTAGCTTGAGTGACAGAAACATGAGTCTAGGGGATGTGCTGTTGCCACAAGGGGGAAAACAACGGTGCTTGTACTTGCGGGTGCAAGGATTGTTTACTTTACGCAAAGTTCTTTTAATGCAGTTGTCTGTTGCTTTGAGTTTACACTATGGGTGGGACTCGCAACTTAATACCAGCGAGATGTTCTGGATAGATATCTCAAGGTGGATGATTAGTAGTAGATGCAGATGGATTTCGGTCTACTTGCCTTGGCATACCGCCCATGCTTTTGAGCCTCTACCTTTCTTTGCAGCATAGTTAGCATTGGTTTGCGCACATAATCCTGTCGATTGCCCAGCTATAATTCGTTTACCTCGCTTAGCTGTTTTATCGTCTTTTGGGAGAGAGACTTCACTAGTGAACATCATGGGACCCCGGTCCATATTACCATCACTGATCACACCCGTTATTTACTTCCCGTTGTTATTTACTAGCTGCAGTCATACCTATCACTATTATCTCTTGTGTTTGATCCTTTGTAAACGACAAGGCCGGAGGAATTGACAACCTCTCTGTACTCGTTGGGAGCAAAGTTATTTGTATCTGTGTGCAGGTCCTGTCAACCGCTAAGTATCTGGCACCGTTAGCAGTTGACACCTTCTTGTCGACCCTCGGAGTCTCACGGGATTCGATCCTTGGTATCTTTGCCAAGGGAAAACTACCGCTACGCTACATCTCAAACCTTCCACTTGGGGTAACCAACGAGGGGCGAGAAGCCATCAGTAGACCATGACCGATTAGCTAAACTACAGAGATCCCATCAGAAGTGCTATATGAGGTATCACCCTCGGCACTCGATAGTAACTCTGCAAAGTCGTACAACTACAGGGGTGTGTGGTGATGTGTCGGTCTCTGGTCGTCGATCACGTTGATCGAATCATCGGTCATAAAACCATGGCCACTGGGACAAGGTGGGGGCCACCGATGGATCACTATCCAACCTATACTAAGCAGTTTAGGATTAGTAGGCAGGTAACAATATCAGGTTACAAAAGCAGGCTATGCATCAGAATAGAAGCAAACAATTACAGTAGCAAAATCTAATGCAAACACGAAAGAGAATGGAATGGGCGATATGATAATGATCAAGGAGGGGATTGCATGGAAGCTCTGCTAAAATGGAAGAAGGGTCGTCGGTCACGTAGTTGAACACAGGGGCATCATTGGTCTCGGGGTCTACCAAAGAGAAGAGGGGGAAGAAACAGTAAATACAAGCAAATGGATGCATGACATGACTACACGAAGAGCAAGGGGTGTTCAAACGTAGTGCTACACGATACTGACAAAGGGGGGGAAACATCCGAGAATGTTTTCTCGAAGTTTGCATTTTTCGCACAGATGAAACGGAGGGGGACGGTTACATGTTCGCTATGCTAGGGGCACATGACGGATGAACGAAGAGCGTATTCATGATCACCATATTTTTATCAACAACTTTTCTATATAAATTATTTTCATCCGAGTTACAGATAATTTCATATTAATTTTCAAAGTTTTAAACATTTTCTAAAATTAAACAGATTTAAATTAAATCAAATATGGGTTTACTGCATCAGCATGATGTCAGGGTGATGTTAGCAAGTCAATAGGTTCACTAAGTCAAACCTGGCATGTGAGGCCCGACTGCCATTGACTGCCTAAGTTAATTAACAAATTAAACATGTTAATTAAGTTAATTAAACTAATTAATTAAGCTAATTGTTTGTTTATTTAATTATTATATACATTTATTTTTCTTTTGTTCTAAAAAGGGGTTGGGCCCAGTGGTTAGTAGCCCACGAGGTTAGCGGGCATGCGGGCGAACGAGGCGGGCGTGAGCGCCTGCCCGAACAGGCACCGGCGAGGGGAGCTAGGCGCGCGGGCGGCTGATACGTCTCCAACGTATCATTCCATGCTATTATATTATATGTTTTGGATGTTTAATGGGCTTTATTATACACTTTTATATTATTTTTGGGACTAACCTATTAACCCAAGGCCTAGTGCAAATTGCTGTTTTTTGCCTATCTTAGTGTTTCGCAGAAAAGGAATATCAAATGGAGTCCAAACAAAATGAAACCTTCGGGAGAGTCATTTTTGGAACAAATACAACACAGAAGACTTGGAGTACACGTGAGGGAAGGAACGAGGTGGCCACGAGGGCAGGGGGCGCGCCCCCCATCCTTGTGGCTCCCCTGACGTGCCTCTTCCTCCTATATATACCTACGTACCCTGAAAACATTCGAGAGCACCACGAAACCCTAATTCCACCGCTGCAACCTTCTGTACCCATGAGATACCATCTTGGGGCCTGTTTCGGAGCTCCACCGGAGGGGGAATCGATCACGGAAGGCTTCTACATCAACACCATAGCCTGTCTGATGTGTTGTGAGTAGTTTACCACAGACCTTCGGGTCCATAGTTATTAGCAAAATGGCTTCTTCTCTCTCTTTGGATCTCAATACAAAGTCCTCTTCGATCTTCTTGGAGATCTATTCGCTGTAATTCTTTTTGCGTGTGTTTGTCGAGATCTGATGAATTGTGGGTTTATGATCAAGACTATCTATGAACAATATTTGATTCTTCTCTGAAATCTTTTATGTACGATTTAAATATCTTTCCAAGTCTCTTCGAATTATCAGTTTGTTTTGGCCTACTAGATTGATCTTTCTTGCAATGGGAGAAGTGCTTAGCTTTGGGTTCAATCTTGCGGTGTCCTTTCCCAGTGACATCAGGGGCAGCAAGGCATGTATTGTATTGTTGCCATCGAGGATAAAAAGATGGGGTTTATATCATATTGCTTGATTTTATCCCTCTACATCATGTCATCTTGCTTAAGGCGTTACTCTGTTCTTATGAACTTAATACTCTAGATGCATGCTGGATAGCGGTCGATGTGTGGAGTAATAGTAGTAGATGCTGAATCTTGTGAAATCAATGCTGCTCTGTTAAACCTTGTTATGAAAGATCAATTTTCCGGCCTTCCTAGTGAAGATGCCGCTACCCATCTGAACAACTTTGTTGATTTATGCGATATGCAAAAGAAGAGGGGTATAGATAATGATATTGTCAAATTGAAGCTATTTCCGTTTTCGCTTAGAGATCGTGCTAAAACTTGGTTCTCTTCTTTGCCTAGAAATAGTATTGATTCATGGAATTAGTGCAAAGATGCCTTTATCTCTAAGTATTTTCCTTCCGCTAAGATTATCTCTCTTAGGAATGATATTATGAATTTTAAGAAACTTGATCATGAGCATGTTGCACAAGCTTGGGAGAGCATGAAATTAATGATACGTAATTGCCCTGCACATGGTTTGAACTTATGGATGATTATACAAAACTTTTATGCTGGCTTGAATTTCGCTTCTAGAAATCTTTTAGATTCGGCCGCGGGGGGCACTTTCATGGAAATGACCTTAGGAGAAGCTACTAAACTCCTAGATAATATTATGGTTAATTACTCTCAATGGCACACAGAAAGATCTACTAGTAAAAAAGTACATGCTATTGGAGAGATTAGTGTTTTGAGTGGAAAGATGGATGAACTTATGAAATTATTTGCTACTAAGAGTGTTTCTTCTGATCCTAATGATATGCCTTTCTCCATGTTGATTGAGAATAATAATGAATCTATGGATGTGAAATTGGTTGGTAGGAATAATTTTGGTAACAACGATTATGGAGGAAACTTTAATTCTAGGCCTTTCCCTAGTAATTCCTCTAATAATTATGGTAATTCCTACAACAACTCTTATGGAAATTTTAATAAGATGCCCTCTGATTTTGAGACTAGTGTTAAAGAATTTATGAATTCGCAAAAGAATTTCAATGCTTTGCTTGAAGAAAAATTGCTTAAGATTGATGAGTTGGCTAGGAACATGGATAGAATTTCTCTTGATGATGATTCTTTGAAACTTAGATCTATTCCAGCTAATCATGATATCAATGAGTCTCTCAAAGCCATCAGAATTTCCATTGATGAGTGCAAATAAAGAACCGCTAGGATGCGTGCTAAAAGAGATTGCTTTGTGAAAGCGTGTTCTTCTAGTTTTCATGATAATAAAGATTAAGATCTAAAAGTGATTGATGTGTCTCCTATTAAATCCTTGTTTTCTAATATGAATCTTGATAAAGATGGGACTGGAGATGAGTCTACTTTAGTTAAAAGGCATCCCAATGATTCGGAGTTTTTAGATCTTGATGCTAAAAGTGTTAAAAGTGGGATTGAAGAGGTCAAAACTTTACATAGCAATGAACACACTATTTTGGATTTCACGGGATTTAATTATGATAATTTCTCTTTGATAAATTGTATTTCTTTGTTGCAATCCGTGCTAAATTCTCCTCATGTTTATAGTCAAAATAAAGCCTTTACCAAACACATAGTTGATGCTTTAATGCAATCTTATGAAGAAAAACTTGAATTAGAAGTTTCTATCCCTAGAAAACTTTATGATGATTGGGAACCTACTATTAAAATTAAGATTAAAGATCATGAATGCTATGCTTTGTGTGATTTGGGTGCTAGTGTTTCCATAATTCCAAAAACTTTGTCTGATATGTTAGGTTTCCATGAACTTGATGATTGTTCCTTAAATTTGCACCTTGCGGATTCTACCATTAAGAAACCTATGGGAAGGATTAATGATGTTCTTATTGTTGCAAATAGGAATTATGTGCCCGTAGATTTCATCGTTCTTGATATAGATTTCAATCCTACTTGTTCTATTATTCTTGGTAGACCTTTCCTTAGAACGATTGGTGCAATTATTGATATGAAGAAAGGAAATAATAGATTCCAATTCTCATTAAGGAAAGGCATAGAACACTTTCCTAGAAAGAAAATCAAATTACCTTATGAATCTATTATGAGAGCCACTTATGGATTGCCTACCACATATGGCAATACCTAAATATATCCTTGTATCATGCCTAGCTAGGGGCGTTAAACGATAGCGCTTGTTGGGAGGCAACCCAATTTTATTTTTTTGCTTTCGCTTCTGTTTAGTAATAAATAATAAATCTAGCTTCTGTTTATATGTGGTTTTGTGTTTTAATTAGTGTTTGTGCCAAGTAGAACCTTTGGGAATACCTGGGTGAAGTCTTTGCGATCTTGCTGTAAAAAACATAAACTTTTGCGCTCATGAGATTAGCTACCATTTTTTACTCGAGAGTGCTTTTAAGTTGATTCTTTTTGCAGATGATTAATAGACAAATTCATCACGTCCACCTATTTATTTCAGATTTTTTAGAGTTACATAAGTATTCGAAAGTTATAGATTGCTACAGACTGTTCTATTTTTGAAAGATTTTGTTTTTGACAGTGTGTTGTTTGCATATTTTAATGAATCTATGAGTAGTATCGGGGGGGATGAATCATAGAGAAGTTGGAATACAGTAGGTTTAACACCAATATAAATAAATAATGAGTTCATTACAATACCTTTGAGTGGTGGTTTGTTTTCTTATACTAACGGAGCTCACGAGATTTTCTGTTAAGTTTTGTGTTGTGAAGTTTTCAAGTTTTTTGGTAAGGATTTGATGGACTATGGAACAAAGATTGGCAAGAGCCTAAGATTGGGGATGACCAAGGCACCCAAGGTAAAATTCAAGGACAACCAAAAGCCTAAGCTTGGGGATGCCCTGGGAAGGCATCCCCTCTTTCGTCTTCGTCTATCGGTAACTTTACTTGAGACTATATTTTCATTAACCACATGATATGTGTTTTGCTTGGAGCGTCGTGTATGATTTGAGTCTTTGCTTTTTAATTTACCACAATCATCCTTGCTGTACACACCTTTTGAGAGAGAGACACATGAATCGTAATTTATTAGAATACTCTGTGTGCTTCACTTATATCTTTTGAGCTAGCTAGTTTTGCTCTAGTGCTTCACTTATATCTTTTTAGAGCACGGTGGTGGTTTTATTTTATAGAAATTATTGATCTCTCATGCTTCACTTATATTATTTTGAGAGTCTCTTAGAACAGCATGGTAATTTGCTTAGGTTATAAAATTAGTCCTATTATGATAGGCATCCAAGATGAGTATAATAAAAACTTTCATATAAAGTGCATTGAATAATATGAGAAGTTTGATACTTGATATTTTTTTGAGATATGAGGATGGTGATATTAGAGTCATGCTAGTAGAGTAGTTGTGAATTTGAGAAATACTTGTGTTGAGGTTTGCAAGTCCCGTAGCATGCACGTATGGTAACTGTTGTGTGACAAATTTGAAGCATTAGGTATTTCATTGAGTGTCATCCTTTGTCTGGAGGTCGGGATCGCGTGATGGTTAACTCCTACCAACCCTTCCCCTAGGAGTATGCGTGTAGTACTTTATTTTGATGACTTGTAGATTTTCGTAATAAGTAGGTGAGTTCTTTATGACTAATGTTAAGTCCATGGATTATACGCACTCTCACCCTTCCACCATTGCTAGCCTCTCTTGTACCGCGCAACTTTCGCCAGTACCATACACCCACCATATAATTCCCTCAAAGCAGCCACCATACCTACCTATCATGGCATTTCCATAGCCATTCCGAGATATATTGCCATGCAACTTTCCACCGTTCCGTTCATATGACACGCTTCATCATTGTCATATTGCCATGCATGATCATGTAGTTGACATCGTATTTGTGGCTAGGCAACCATGCATATTTTTTCATACATGTCACCCTTGATTAATTGCACATCCCGGTACACCACCAGAGGCATTCATATAGAGTCATACTTTGTTCTAGTATCGAGTTGTAATATCGAGTTGTAAGTAAATAGAAGTGTGATGATCATCATTATTAGAGCATTGTCCCAAAGAAAAAAAAAGAAAAGAAAAAAAGAAAAGAAGAAAGGCCAAAGAAAAAAGAAAGGCCCAAAAAAAAGGAAAAGAAAAAAGGGACAATGCTACTATCTTTTTCCACAGTTGTTCTTCAAAGTAGCACCATGATCTTCATGATAGAGAGTCTCTTGTTTAGTCACTTTCATATACTAGTGGGAATTTTCATTATAGAACTTGGCTTGTATATTCCAACGATGGGGTTCCTCAAATGCCCTAGGTCTTCGTGAGCAAGCAATTTGGATGCACACCCACTTAGTTTCTTTTGTTGAGCTTTCATACATTTATAGCTCTAGTACATCCGTTGCATGGCAATCCCTACTCACTCACATTGATATCTATTGATGGGCATCTTCATAGCCCATTGATACGCCTAGTTGATGTGAGACCATCTTCTTCTTTTGTCTTCTCCACAACCACCACTATATTCCACCTATAGTGCTATATCCATGGCTCACGCTCATGTATTACGTGAAAATTGAAAAGGTTTGAAAAAATTTAAGTATGAAACATCTGCTTGGCTGAAACCGGGGTTGTGCATGATTTGAGTATTTTGTGTGCTGAAGATGGAGCATAGCCAAACTATATGACTTTGTAGGGATGAACTTTCTTTGGCCATGTTAATTGAGAAGACATAATTGCTTGTTAGTATGCTTGAAGTATTATTATTCTTTTGTCAATATAAACTTTTGTCTTGAATCTTTCAGATCTGAACATTCATGCCACAATAAAGGAAATTACATTGAGAATTATGTTGGGTAGCATTCCACATCAAATTCTGTTTTTATAATTTACCTACTCGAGGACGAGCACGAATTAAGCTTGGGGATGCTTGATACGTCTCCAACGTATCTATAATTTTTTATTGTTCCATGCTATTATATTATAAGTTTAGGATGTTTAATGGGCTTTATTATACACTTTTATATTATTTTTGGGACTAACCTATTAACCCAAGGCCCAGTGCAAATTGCTGTTTTTTGCCTATTTCAGTGTTTCGCAGAAAAGGAATATCAAACGGAGTCCAAACGGAATGAAACCTTCGGGAGAGTCATTTTTCGAACAAATACAACACAGAAGACTTGGAGTACACGCCAGGGAAGGAACGAGGCGGCCACGAGGCCATGGGCGCGCCCAGGGGGGTAGGCGCGCCCCCCATGCTCGTGGGCCCCTCGTGGCTCCCATGACGTGCCTCTTCCTCCTATATATACCTACGTACCCTGAAAACATTCGAGAGCACCACAAAACCCTAATTCCACCGCCACAACCTTCTGTACCCTGTGAGATTGTAATGCCCAGGATGGGACTATATCTCCTACGTGTCGAGGCACGACTTAAAGATATAAGCCCATCCTAGAATGATCTCAAGTTTGGTATCTTTGCACGACTCATGTAAAAGAGGGATTAAATTGCAAAAGGAGATAGTTGGCTTACACTCGCCACTTCACACAATACATTACATAAACAAGACATCATTCAAAACATCACAACCCGACTACGGGTGAAGATCCAAAGAAAGATACCAAAACAACATAAAGCCACAGGCCTAGATCGAATCCTAGTAGAAACCACTACTGATCGTCGAAGCGTCACAAGCGTACGGCCAAACTCTTCATCGAACTCCCGGAAGTTTTGATCCATCTCCTGCATCATACTCGGTTGAACCTGCATCTAGTGTGGTGAAGTAACTATGAGCCACAGAGGACTCAGCAATCCCGTTCCCGGGTAACATGACTATTTAAGCCTTGGGTGTGGATAAGGCTGAAGAAAGAATAAGAAAGTGGTTGCAGCAGCACTAGCCTAGCTTACGTAAAAGAGAGCGAGAAGAGAAGTGCCTCGGTCGAGAGATGATCACGAAGTGATCCTAACTAAAGCCAGTCAAACATAACCCCGCCGTGTTCATCTCCCGAATCCCTTTCGGAAAATGACAGTCACGGTACGCACGCTGGTAGTGTATTGGAACATGGTGTCAAGTTTTCTACAACCGGATATTAACAAGCTCCCATCTGCCACATAACCGCGGGCACGGCTTTCGAAAGTTCAAAACCCTGCAGGGGTGTTCCAACTTGACCCATTACAAGCCCACGATCCGCGGAGTCGCAACTCCAAAGTGGGAAGACCCGAGTATTCTCGGAATCCCGTGCTCAAGTTAAACCGAACTAAGGTAAGGCTAATCCAGCAAATCCTCCCGGCGTGTCGACACCCTGATTGGTAGCCGCGCGTATCTAGTCTCAGGACACGACCGGATGGGCGATCCCACGGGTTTTTACCAAACCTCGAGTTTCCTCGTGGTGGCCCCGCGTAACCCCCGTTTCGGACCAACACTCATGTGGAGCACTGGCCCGGGGTTGTTGAATTAAGAAAGAGGGTTTGCAAGACCCTTATGCAAGTTTTATTATTTTGTTATTAGGCAAATAGTACCAATGTTGGGACTTGCTGGAAAAGACTTAGCACTTAGCGGTTTATCAAGGGGGTCCCATACACCCCAACCGTGTTAGGAACGCATAATCAAGGAACATAACACCGGTTTATACGGTTTCTAACGGCATGAGTGGAACAAATCACCAAGCAAAAGGCTTAGCCTTCCACCCTTGCCAATATATAGATGATTTCATTTAAGCATTTAGTGTGATATAACCCAACCACTTCAACATGAAGCAAGCATCTTCAATCTTCACCTGCAACTAACAATGCTATAAGAGGGGCTGAGCGAAGCGTACTTAGCCATTCAACGGTTTGCATAGGTAGGGTGGTTAGACAGGTTCATGGTTACAATAGGAGGCTGACAAGAAAACATGGGCATCGAGGCAATATACTAAAGAGCGATACTCTAGCAATAGGCAAAGATAGTAATGTTATCGGGGTTCGGTCATCTTGCCTGGAATTCCACAAGGGAGAAGAACGGATCCACGAAGTAGACGGAGCAACAAAGATGAGAGAATCCTCACAACTCCGGAACGAAACCGAAGCTAACAAGAGAAGCAATCGGAAAGAAAAGAAACAACACGGTAAACATACAAGCATAAACATGGCATACGATGCACAAACAAGTATGATGCATGTCCGGTTTAAATATGCATGGCATGGCAAAGTGCACAAACAAATCTACAAGTTAAGTGGAGATCAATATGCAACGAGTTACATATTGACGAAACACCACATATTAATTATTTAGTTGACTCTCGTTATTTACAAGACAAGATTAAATGTTTTTTAACATGGCAAGAGGTGAAGCATAAAGAAACTACACTAATTAGACAATTTAAATGAGGCCGGAAAATAACAACAACATATCCGGAAAATCCCCATGAGCATGTTTAGTAATTATAAGCAAACAACAATTAAACATTTTAGTGTTGTTAACATGATGCGGATGACATGATCAAGTTTATGCAATTATTAAAAGGTTGACTTAAAAGAGATATAGATGATAAGGAGAATTAGTCATCGTGGTGGAAAGAAAGGGTGCCACGACAACGATCCGAAAATGATGCAACGCAACATCTCGGTTCCGGTAACCCGTTGAGAGACCGGTGCAAAAGATAGATGGCGTGAGCGAGACATGCAAGAAGAAAGTGGGCGATCCCGTTGCCGGGTTCCCACGAGTCGGCGACGAGGCAACCGAGGAACATGACAAAAGGCGACACGGGCACGAAGCACACAAGGGTAACAACTCATACAACACAACACAAGCATCCACGGGTCACGTCTCGGGGTTATACCTTCGGAGCGATCGTTTCGGGGCGGTTCGAGATCGTAGAGGGACGTAGTGGAAGTAGGCGTTCTCGCGGGTCGTAGAGGAAGAAGTGGTTCACGTCATCGTGTCGTGGTACTTGGCAAATTCCTCGTTTCCGGGCGACGGTAGTGGTACATGCCGTAGAGGGAAGTAGTCGTACACGTGGTCGGTAGTGGTACTCGTTTCCGTAGATGTTCGGGTGCATACGTAGAGGTACTTGTTCATGTCGTCGAGGTACTTGTCACAAGATCGTCGTGGTACTTGCCGTAGAGGTTCAAGCCGTCATGTAGAGGTACTTGACGCAACGCCGGGTTTACTCGTACACGGGTCATCTGACAAGTCAACAGAACAAGGCAACACACAAAACACAATACAAGAGCAAAAACAAAAGGGGCAGCACGGTAGGGCGACGAGGCAGAGGCTTGCGCTTCCGGCGACGAGGCCATGGCAGCAAGGTCTTGCCGGCGAGGAAGGAACGGAGTCTTGGCGATGGAGGAGACAGCAGGCCTCGGGCGCTGGCACAGGGGTCGCTGGCGACGCCGGTGCTGGAGGACGGCGCTGTCGCGGAGGCAGGCCGCTGGAGAGCGGACGGAGGCTGCTGCCTTGGGGCGTCGGGTGCAGGGCTCGTGGCCGCGGGCTGCTGGGGTGCGGACGGATGGAGACGCCCTGGAGGACGGGCGGCCGGCGGCACCATGAGCACGGCGGCTCTGGCGATGCGCGGGGCACGGGCAGCGCTTGAGGACGGAGAGAGGCAATGGAGGCGTTCGGTTCCGCGCGCGCCAGGCGAAGTGGCGGCGGGGTTCGCCGGAGGGGCGGCGGCGCGGAGGCCTCCCTGGCCCGGCGGCTCCTGGGGAACGGGAGCGAGGAGGGAATCGGGCACGGCGCTGTGAGGAGGCAGCTTGAGGGGCGCTCGAGAGGGGGCCGCACGGGGAAAAAGCGAGGGGAACGAGGGTTCGGGCCCCTGGCTTCGAACGAGGGAAGAGGCTGCGAGAAGAGTGCGGCGGCGTTCGAGGAAAAGGGGAGGCGACGAGCGGAGGAGCTGCGTCGAGCTAGGGTTCGGGCGAAGGAGTGGGCCAGGAGGCTGGCTGTGGGTTGGAGGCCCAAGAGGCCTAGGAGGGAGGTAGGGAACGGCTGGGCCAGGAGAAGGCGGCTGGGGCTGCTGGGCTCTCTTTTTTATATATTAAAACTGCTGTTGTTTTCCAAATAAAACAGAAAAACAAAAGAGGAATAGAAAGAAAAGAGGAGTTAGGAAAAGGCTTAGGGCAAGGGGTAAAAATCCCTGGACTCACAAAAATGTCAGGAATTTAAATAAAATTGAAGGAGGGTTTTTGGAAGATGAAAATTCAAACAAGTTTGAATAAATGTCGAACTGTTTGAATTTAGAAAACCCTTTAGATGAAGTCCAAATGGGTTGGAATTTCAAGAGATGGCCCTACACATTAGATGTGATTTATGGGAAGATTTGGAACATTTATGGAAGAAGTAAAATTGCAACACAATTTTACTAAAAGGCCTCAAAGGAAGAAATGAAGTTGAATTGGATAAAAGAAAATGGACGAACGGTGCAAATGTGTTATAGGTGATTCCAAGGAATGGAATATTTATTAATATAGCTCCCTAATAATATTGAGAGGCTTTCAAATGTTTTAAAGAGAAGACATCTTCCCTCGATTTAAATGGACCGAAGGCCCACACGGATTATTTAGGTTGAGATGCAAAAATAAAAATGACATGATGGCATGATGACATGATGCAATGCAAAAAATTATAACACAAGCACAAAAGAAACACACGGGCAACCCGGAACATCTGGAATCTTCGGGAATCTTCTGGAACGTCGGTCTTCGGGCGTCACAACTCTCCCACACTAACAGAGGATCTCGACCCGAGATCCTAGAGATATCACCGGGTAAAAAAATGGAAGAGGAAGAGGTAAAACAAAGTTGCTTCTTTGACAGACGAGTGAAACCAAAGAACCTTGAGAGGTTAAACAAGTTGAAAGAAAGAATGCAACGGAGATGAACGAAGTTAAGAGCACTTCGGTAAAAGGAGGAACATGGAACATTATCAAAACCTTGAAGGTTGAAAGACATGAAACAAGAGCTCACGGATGACAAAAGAATATGAAACTGCAACGGTATAGCCAAGGAATAAGAATGACAGAATTTGGACAGCACTCCGTCTGAAAATGGAAAGAATTAACAAGAACTTGCCAAGTTGGGAAGATACTTGATGAAAACAACAACATATAGCCTCCGAAACAATTAAAAGAATGGCATACGGGATAAGAAGGATTCAGACAGCACTCCGGTTGAAAAGAGAGTCAAAACTTGATGAGATGAGAGAAATAGAATGGAGAATACAACGCTCCGGTTAAATGATAAACAAGGGAAAGAACATGATCCCGATAAAAAACGAGATGATGCTTAAAGAGAGCAATATTACAATGCCTCCGGAATGAAGAATAGAATATAATTCAACGAAAGAAAAGAATGGAGAAGAAAAGACAACTTCTCTCAAAATGAATTAGGAAAGAGCATCCTTACAAAGAAGGGTTGAACGGAGTTGTTGGAAAAAAAATTCAACAACGAAAAGAATAAGCTTGATGTGGGCTTATGGAAAACATCTCAAGATTAAGAGGTGACAATTCTGCCACTAACTTAAATAATTGATTTGATTGAGATCAACAAGGAGATGAAAAACTTATTTCACCGGAATGATAAATGAAGAACTTGGGTCATTTATAAGCACCATAATAGCAACAATCCTTAAGGAAAGCTTTTAGGTGAAATACAACCCAAGATTACTCCAACGAATAAATTGAAAGGTTGGAAAGATCTCCTGAACAAAGAAAATGATGGGTTTAAATATCTCATTCTTGCAAACTCGTGAGTCATGAAACATGAAGGAATTGTCAAGAATGACATAACACCACCTCAACAGATAAGGGGGCAAGAATTGTAATTAGAATGCATGATGAGGAATGCTTGAGCTCCAACAAGAATCTTGATGAAGACTTCGAGGATGAATTAAATCTTGATGAACCACCATGAAAACTCCGGTAATGAAAGCATTAGAAGTGAAAGATGAAAAGAATAGAATTCAAGGCCTGCGGTGAATTAGATGGAGCTTTGGAATGATAATTGAAATAACTTGGAACTCCGGAAAATAAGATGAACAACTTAGAACCGAGAATATGATATGATGAACAAGCTCCAGACAAAAGAATTAAATCACCTTGAAGGAATAAGAATAAGAATTATGTCATGCATCTCCTTTACCAATTTAAATTGATGACAACCAAAGGATTTGGCATACTACTTATTCCCGTTGGAAAGAATTAAAGAGAGATCTCGCACAAGCTTGGATAATTATTCAACAAAGTACTGGTAGGATTATGAAAAGAACAAATGAATTGAAACGATAACAACGGAAGAGTAAACTTGAACGAGCCACCGTAAGAATATGGAGACGAACGAAGGGGCATCGATGAAGAATATTTGGAGAACGAAGTTGAAAACTGAGAACGAAGAAATATTCTGAAATGATGGCCTTCGGAGGATCACAATGGAAAGGATTCATGAAATGCTCCGGATGGGTATAAAAAGAATTCCTCACAATCGAAACAACTATGAGGATGGCATGAAGCTAGAACCACGAATCTTGAAGAGAACGGGCCAAGATTTAAGAGAAACACTTGTCCGGTCTCCAATGCTGAGAATGAAGACGAGAAATTCCATGAAGAATTGTTGAGCACTCCGGAATGAAGAATTAAAAAGGTTGAACCAATGAGGAAAAAGAATTCGAAAGCGGTCCTGGAGAAGGACTGTGACTGATGTAATCCATTCTTACGTCACATTTGAAAAGAATTTGAGTATAACTTCAGAAAAATTAGAAGAGTTAGGTAAGATCCTGGGAAAAGACCTGTGGGTTAGGGCCGACTAAAGAAATAACCGTTGGAAAAAGATTGCTTAAGAGATATTGCACCGGTTGAATTAAATGACTTGAATAAGATAACAATCCTCAAAAATAGCTTGAATGGATTAAGAATGGAATTATGAATCTTCAGCACTCCGGATATGAATAGCAAGAGGAGAATGATTAATTGGTGCACCGGAATAAGAAAGCATTGTGAAATGAGGAAAAGGATAAGATCAAGACCGAAATCTTGAATTTATACCCACCGACAGAATTTGAGAACAAAAGAATGATGAACTTGAAGCTCTTGAGCATCTTCATGATAAAACACCGGATAAGAACATTGAAGGAAAAGAATGAAGAAATATCACAAGAATAAAATGGATATTTCATTTGAGAATTTCTTGCTCCAAGAAGAAGAAGGGTGGGAGGGTGGGGAAAACAAAGACAACTTGGGATGAATGAAACAGACAAATCGTCAGATTTCTCAACGGCGTCCGTATGGAGTAACTTGAAGAGAAGGCACACCGGTTGAAAAGAATTTAACATGACCATCTTGATGATCAAGAAGGACTAGCACTCCCATAGAAATATGAGAACACCGATTAAGAAAGGCATGGAATCAACATTTGACATCGAAGCAACTCGAATACCAGAATCAAAACAAAACAACGGATAGATATGTTTATGAAGAAGATTATGTTGCAACATATCTATCCGAACAGAGAATTGAACGAATGAATTCCGCAGGTACATCAACTTGACGAGAAGCCACTTGGAGAACAAAAGATAAATAAAAAAGGAACAAGGAACAGATAGAACAAATACAAGATAGAAGCTTCGTTCGACATATTCGTGCTGAAAGCTCATGGAACGTGTTACAAAAGGGTTTTGCAATCCCCGGATCAGCATAGCCAAGGACCCTTTAAGATGCAACTCCCGATCGGAACAAGCCCATAAAACCACTTCACTCAATGTAGAACCCCGAACTTCATATCATGCATCCGTTGGAAGAATGCTTAGAACTACTGGATGAACCCACCTATTAATTTCCGAAAGTTTCCAGTTATGCAATCAGGTGTTGGGGATACAGGGGAAACACCGCGCAATCAACTCTAAACCTACATCCAGCTGTATCCATCCTTCAACACATAACCAGTTGTTCTCGGAAACCGTTTACCTCGGACCTTCGAAACACATCCACTATACAAGCTATGGCAATACTCCCGAACTACCTCCCCAGTACTGGGTGATGTCGGGGTTATCTTGCCACTAACCGCATAGGAGAGTTTTCGATGTCGGTCGTCTTAAGTATTCTAGTACTGCCGCGATGGATTTGTGACGACAACACCTCGGAGCTCAACTCCCCGGGACACTGCCACAACCCCTAATGACAGGAGGCATCGAGAACAATGTTCTCATCACAAAGACATCGGAACAATCCAAACAATACTCGCGAGATCCTAAAAAAAATTGGTGCAATTTTGAAAGTAGAAGAGGCAAGAGTAATCGTCAGGAGTCCTCACCAGAGTAAAAAGGGATGAGGAGTAAAAGAAATCCTACTCTCCGATATATATATATATATATATATATATATATATATATATATATATATATATATATATATAGGACTCAAAACATTTTTCAGTGTGTGCCTAGACTTGACCGTCAACGATTCGATCAATCAGTGGGGGCTTCTAGGTCGGAGAAGGCTCTGAATACCAACTTGTAATGCCCAGGATGGGACTATATCTTTAAGTCGTGCCTCGACACGTAGGAGATATAGTCCCATCCTGGGCATTACAGAGATCCCATCTTGGGGCCTGTTCCGGAGCTCCACCGGAGGGGGAATCGATCACGGAGGGCTTCTACATCAACACCATAGCCTCTGTGATGAGTTGTGAGTAGTTTGCTGATACGTCTCCAACGTATCTATAATTTTTTATTATTCCATGCTATTATATATTCTGTTTTGGATGTTTAATGGGCTTTATTATATACTTCCATATTATTTTGGGGACTAATCTACTAACCCAAGGCCAGTGCCAATTGCTGTTTTTTTTGCCTATTTCAGTGTTTCGCAGAAAAGGAATATCAAACGGAGTCCAAACGGAATGAAACCTTCACGAGAGTTATTTTTGGAACAATATCAACACGAAAGACTTGGAGTACACGCCATGAAGCGAAGGAGGTGGCTACGAGGGCAGGGGCGCGCCCAGGGGGGTAGGCACGCCCCCACCCTCATGGGCCACCTGTTGATCCCCCGACGTCCCTCTTCAGCCCATATATACCTACGTACCCTGAAAACATCAAGAAAACAGATGAAACCCTAATTCCGCCACCGCAACCTTCTGTTCCCGTGAGATCCCATCTTGGGGCCTGTTCCGGAGCTCCGCCGGAGGGGGATCGATCACGGAGGGCTTCTACATCAACACCATAGCTCCTCCGATGAGTTGTGAGTAGTTTACCACAGACCTTCGGGTCCATAGTTACTAGCTAGATGGCTTCTTCTCTCTTTTTGGATCACAATACAAAGTTCTCCTCGATCTTCGAGGAGATCTATTGGATGTAATCTTTTTGCGGTGTGTTTGTCGAGATCCGATGAATTATGGGTTTATGATCAAGATTATCTATGAACAATATTTGATTCTTTTCTGAAATCTTTTATGTATGATTATAATATCCTTGCAAGTCTCTTCGAATTATTGGTTTGGTTTGGCCTACTAGATCTATAGTTCTTGCAATGGGAGAAGTGCTTGGCTTTGGGTTCAATCTCGCAGTGTCCTTTCCCAGTGACAGCAGGGGCAGCAAGGCACGTATTGTATTGTTGCCACCGAGGACAGAAAGATGGGGTTTATATCATATTGCATGAGTTTATCCCTCTACATCATGTCATCTTGCTTAAGGCGTTACTCTGTTCTTATGAACTTAATACTATGGATGCATGCTGGATAGCGGTCGATGTGTGGAGTAATAGTTGTAGATGTATAATCGTTCGGTCTACTTGTCAGGGACGTGATGCCTATATACAATGATCATGCCTAGATATTCTCATAACTATGCGCTTTTCTATCAATTGCTCGACAGTAATTTGTTCACCCACCATAGAATTCTGCTATCATGAGAGAAGCTGCTAGTGAAACCTATAGCCCCCGGGTCTATCTTCATCATAATAGTTTCCCGTCAACTTGCCAATTTCTGTCGCCGTTGTTTATTTGCATTATTTACTTTTCGTTTCTATACCAAAAATACCAAAAATATTATCTTATCATATCTATCAGATCTCACTCTCGTAAGTGACGAGAAGGGATTGACAACCCCTTTTATCGCGTTGGCTGAGAAGTTCTTATTTGTTTGTGCAGGTGTGAGGGACTCACGCCTGGTCTCCTACTAGATTGATACCTTGGTTCTCAAAAACTGAGGGAAATACTTATGCTACTGTGCTGCATCACCCTTTCCTCTTCGAGGGAATACAACGCAAGCTCGAGAAGTAGCAAGAAGAATTTCTGGCGCCGTTGCCGGGGAGATCTACACAAAAGTCATATACCAAGTACCTATCACAAACCGTTATCCTTCGCATTACATTATTTGCCTCTCATTTTCCTCTTCCCACTTCACCCTTGCCGTTTTATTTGCCATTCTTCTTCCGTGTGTTTTATCGTTTGCCTTGCCATCATGGCTAGTCCCTTATCTGCTCCTTTGTCTCCCGAGTTTGAAGTTCTTCACTTCAAACAAAAGCAAGGAGAAAACTTAAAAGATGCTTGGTACAGGACGATGGAATCTTATCGTAATTGCACCTTAGAGGTGAATTTTAGAATTTTACTTCGCAATTTTTATGTTGGATTAAATATGTCCCATAGACAACTTTTGGATTGCGTTGCCAAAGGAAATTTTATCGAAACTGATCCTAGTATTGCGCATGAAAATACAGAGGGAATAGTGGGAACACTACCTCAACAAAAATGGTTACATCAGGCCCAGGAAGAGACACAAGTTTTTGAGAAAATTTGCGAAGTAACGAAAAGATTACAAAAGTCTCTTGAACCTCTTAAGAGTGTTAGTGGAAATCTCCACCGCATGAATATGTTGATCACCCTTTGCAATAAGCGGTTGGATTCGTTAGTTGTAAAGATTTCCGAATATGAAGGGAAACGTAAAGAACCTCCCGAATTCGAGCTTGATACCGCTAAAAGGATACAAATCAAAGATGGCAATACCGAGATCTATTCTTGTATCTTGCCTAGCTAGGGGCGTTAAACGATAGCGCTTTTTGGGAGGCAACCTAATTTTATTTTCTTTGTTTTTGCTTCTGTTTAGAAATAAATATTGCATCTAGCTTCTGTTTAGATGTGGTTTTGTGTTTTAATTAGTGTTTGTGCCAAGTAGAACCTTTGGGAAGACTTGTGTGAAGTTTATGCGATCATGCTGTAAGAAACAGAAACTTTAGCGCTCACGAGATTAGCTACCATTTTTTACTGGAGAGTGCTTTTTAGTTGATTATTTTTGCAAATAATTAATAGACAAATTCCTCACGTCCACCAATTTACTTAAATTTTTTAAGAGTTACAGAAGTATTCGAAAGTTACAGATTGCTACAGACTGTTCTGTTTTTGACAGATTCTGTTTATCGTGTGTTGTTTGCTTATTTTGATGAATCTATGAGTAGTATCGGGGGGGGGGGGG
>LR738710.1:759904052-759971301 GCA_902687465.1 Secale cereale
TATGAATCATAGAGAAGTTGGAATACAGTAGGTTTAACACCAATATAAACAAAGAATGAGTTCATTACAGTAGCTTTGAGTGGTGGTTTGTTTTCTTATACTAACGGAACTCATGAGATTTTTGGCTAAGTTTTGTCTTGTGAAGTTTTCAAGTTTTGGGTAAGGATTTGATGGAATATGGAACAAAGAGTGGCAAGAGCCTAAGCTTGGGGATGCCCAAGGCACCCCAAGGAAATATTCAAGGACAACCAAAAGCCTAAGCTTGGGGATGCCCCGAGAAGGCATCCCCTCTTTTGTCTTCATCTATCGGTAACTTTACTTGAGACTATATTTTTATTCACCACATGATATGTGTTTTGCTTGGAGCGTCATGTATGATTTGAGTCTTTGATTTTTAGTTTTCCACAATCATCCTTTCTAGACACACCTTTTGAGAGAGATACAAATGATTTGGAATTTATTAGAAAACTCTATGTGCTTCACTTATATCTTTTGAGCTAGGTAGTTTTGCTCTAGTGCTTCACTTACATCTTTTAGAGCACGGTGGTGGTTCTATTTTGTAGAAATTATTGATCTCTCATGCTTCACTTATATTATTTTGAGAGTCTATTAGAACAACATGGTAATGTTCTTTGGTTATAAAACTAGTCCTAATATGATAGGCATCCAAGATGGGTATAGTAAAAACTTTCATCTAAAGTGCATTGAATAGTAAGAGGAGTTTGATACTTGATGATTGTTTTGAGATATGAGGATGGTGATATTAGAGTCATGCTAGTAGAGTAGTTGTGAATTTGAGAAATACTTGTGTTGAGGTTTGCAAGTCCCGTAGCATGCACGTATGGTAACCGTTGTGTGACAAATTTGAAGCATGAAGTATTTCATTGAGTGTCATCCTTTGTGTGGAGGTCGGGATCGCATGGTTAACTCCTACCAACCCTTCCCCTAGGAGCATGCGTGTAGTACTTTGTTTTGATGACTTGTAGATTTTTGCAATAAGTATGTGAGTTCTTTATGACTAATGTTGAGTCCATGGATTATACGCACTCTCACCCTTCCACCATTGCTAGCCTCTCTTGTACCGCGCAACTTTCGCCGGTACCATACACCCACCATATACCTTCCTCAAAACAGCCACCATACCTACCTATCATGGCATTTCCATAGCCATTCTGAGATATATTGACATGCAACTTTCAACCGTTATGTTCATATGGCATGCTTCATCATTGTCATATTGCCATGCATGATCATGTAGTTGACATCGTATTCGTGGCTAGGCCACCATGCATAATTTTTCATACATGTCACTCTTGATTCATTGCACATCCCGGTACACCGCCGGAGGCATTCATATAGAGTCATACTTTGTTCTAGTATCGAGTTGTAATATCGAGTTGTAAATCAATAGAAGTGTGATGTTCATCATTATTAGAGCATTGTCCCAAAAAAAGGCCAAAAAAAAGAAAGGCCCAAAAAAAGAGAAAAAGAAAAGAAAAAAAGGACAATGCTACTATCTTTTTCCACACTTGTGCTTCAAAGTAGCACCATGATCTTCATGATAGAGTCTCTTCATGATGGGCTTACTTAAATGCCCTAGGTCTTCGTGAGCAAGCAAGTTGGATGCGCACCCACTTAGTTTCTCTTGTTGAGCTTTCATACATTTATAGCTCTAGTGCATCCGTTGCATGGCAATCCCTACTCACTCACATTGATATATATTGATGGGCATGTACATAGGCCATTTGTATGCCTAGTTGATGTGAGACCATCTTCCTCTTTTGTCTTCTCCACAACCACCACTCTATTCCACCTATAGTACTATGTCCATGGCTCACATTCATGTATTGCGTGAAAGTAGAAAAGGTTTGAAAAAATGTAAGTATGAAACAATTGCTTGGCTGAAATCGGGGTTGTGCATGATTTGAGTATTTTGTGTGACGAAGATGGAGCATAGCCAAACTATATGATTTTGTAGGGATGAACTTACTTTGCCCATGTTATTTTGAGAAGACATGATTGCTTTGTTAGTATGCTTGAAGTATTACTATTCTTATGTCAATATAGACTTTTATCTTGAATCTTTCGAATCTAAACATTCATGCCACAATGAAGAAAATTACATTGAGAATTTTGTTGGTTAGCATTCCACATCAAAAAAATCTGTTTTTATCATTTACCTACTCGAGGACGAGCATGAATTAAGCTTGGGGATGCTTGATACGTCTCCAATGTATCTATAATTTTTTATTGTTCCATGCTATTATATATTCTGTTTTGGATGTTTAATGGGCTTTACTATACACTTTTATATTATTTTTGGGACTAACCTACTAACCCAAGGCCCAGTGCAAATTGCTGCTTTTTTGCCTATTTCAGTGTTTCGCAGAAAAGGAATATCAAACGGAGTCCAAACGGAATGAAACCTTCGGGAGAGTTGTTTTTGGAAGAATATCAACACGAAAGACTTGGAGTACACGCCATGAAGCGAAGGAGGTGGCCACCAGGGCAGGGGCGCGCCCCCGCCCTCGTGGGCCACCTGTTGATCCCCCGACGTCCCTCTTCAGCCTACATATACCTACATACCCTGAGAACATCAAGAAAACAGACGAAACCCTAATTCCACCGCCGCAACCTTCTGTTCCCGTGAGATCCCATCTTGGGGCCTGTTCCGGAGCTCCGCCGGAGGGGGATCGATCACGGAGGGCTTCTACATCAACACCATAGCTCCTTCGATGAGTTGTGAGTAATTTACCACAGACCTTCGGGTCCATATTTACTAGCTAGATGGCTTCTTCTCTCTTTTTGGATCTCAATACAAAGTTCTCCTCGATCTTCGAGGAGACCTATTTGATGTAATCTCTTTGCGGTGTGTTTGTCGAGATCCGATGAATTGTGGGTTTATGATCAAGATTATCTATGAACAATATTTGATTCTTTTCTGAAATCTTCTATCCATAATTATAATATCCTTGCAAGTCTCTTTGAATTGTCGGTTTGGTTTGGCCTACTAGATCTATAGTTCTTGCAATGGGAGAAGTGCTTGGCTTTGGGTTCAATCTTGCGGTGTCCTTTCCCAGTGACAGCAGCGGCAGCAAGGCACATATTGTATTGTTGCCATCAAGGATAAAAAGATAGGGTTTATATCATATTGCATGAGTTTATCCCTCTACATCATGTCATCTTGCATAAGGCGTTACTCTGTTCTTATGAACTTAATACTCTAGATGCATGCTGGATAGGGGTCCATGTGTGGAGTAATAGTATTAGATGCAGAATCGTTTCGGTCTACTTGTCACGGACGTAATGCCTATATACAATGATCATGCATAGATATTCTCATAACTATGCGTTTTTCTATCAATTGCTCGGCAGTAGTTTGTTCACCCATCGTAGAATTCTGCTATCATGAGAGAAGTCACTAGTGAAATCTATGGCCCCCGGGTCTATCTTCATCATAATAATTTTCCGTCAACTTGACAATTTCTGTCGCTGTTGTTTATTTGCATTATTTACTTTCTCTTTCTATACCAAAAATACCAAAAATATTATCTTATCATATCTATCAGATTTCACTCTCGTAAGTGACCGACAAGGGATTGACAACCCTTTTATCACGTTGGCTACGAAGTTCTTATTTGTTTGTGCAGGTGCGAGGGACTCGCGCGTGGTCTCCTACTGGATTGATTCCTTGGTTCTCAAAAACTGAGGGAAATACTTACGCTACTGTGTTGCATCACCCTTTCCTCTTCGAGGGAATACAACGCAAGATCGAGAAGTAGCATTTACCACAGACCTTCGGGGCCATAGTTATTAGCTAGATGGCTTCTTCTCTCTCTTTGGATCTCAATACAAAGTTCTCCTCGATCTTCTTGGAGATCTATTCAATGTAATTCCTTTTGCGGTGTGTTTGTCGAGATCCGATGTATTGTGGGTTTATGATCAAGATTATCTATGAACAATATTTGATTCTTCTCTGAAATATTTTATGTATGATTTAAATATCTTTGCAAGTCTCTTCGAATTATCAGTTTGGTTTGTCCTACTAGATTGATCTTTCTTGCAATGGGAGAAGTGCTTAGCTTTGGGTTCAATCTTGAAGTGTCCTTTCCCAGTGATAGCAGGGGCAGCAAGGCATGTATTGTATTGTTGCCATCGAGGATAAAAAGATGGGGTTTATATTATATTGCTTGAGTTTATCCCTCTACATCATGTCATCTTGCTTAAGGCTTTACTCTGTTCTTATGAACTTAATACTCTAGATGCATGCTGGATAACGGTCGATGTGTGCAGTAATAGTAGTAGATGCAGAATCGCTTCGGTCTACTTGTCACGGACGTGATGCCTTTATACAATGATCATGCCTAGATATTCTCATAATTATGCGATTTTCTATCAATTGTTCGACAGTAATTTGTTCACCCACCATAGAAATCTGCTATCATGAGAGAAGCCACTAGTGAAACCTATGGCCCCTGGGTCTATCTTCCATCATATAAATCTTCCATCTTCTATTTATCTTTACTTTACTTTTGTTTTGCAATCTTTACTTTCAATCTATAAAACAAAATACCAAAAATATTATCTTATTATCTTTATCAGATCTCACTTTTGCAAGTGTTCGAGAAGGGATTGACAACCCATTTATTGCGTTGGTTGCAAAGTTCTTATTTGTTTGTGTAGGTACGAGGGACTCGCGCATGGTCTCCTACTGGATTGATACCTTGGTTATTAAAAACTGAGGGAAATACTTACGCTGCTGTGCTGCATCACCCTTTGCTCTTCGAGGGAAAACAACGCAAGCTCAAGAGGTAGCAACGGCAACGGCGGCGAGCGGCGCGGTTGGTGGCCTGGGCTGGCTCACCGGGGGGCGGGAGCAGTGGCAGAGCAGTAGCAGCCATAGCAGGCAACATCAGCACAGCAGCGGGAGCAGGCGGCGGGTGGCGAGGCGGGGCAGAGGCGGCGGAGCATCAGCAGCAGCAACTGTGGGCAGGCGGCGGCACGGCGAGGGGAGGCCGGAGGCGGGGAGCGTCGTGCGGTGCGAAAGGGCATTTAATTAATTATTTAAGCCACTGTTTTAATTATTTTAGAGCATTTAAACCTTTTATAAAAATGTGGTTACTTCATCAATATTACCTATGAATTATTTGCCACAGTTTGAACAATTTAGTTTTGACATTTTGAAAACTTTAAATTTTGACTTTATTTTAAATTTGAATTTGAAATTGGTTTGAATCTAAGCAAGATTTAGCAACAGTAAAAGTGATGACTTGGCATCCTTAACAGGGGATTACTGTAGCTTAATTATTCGGGCGTTACATATGGAGCGGACCACCTGGTCCAATGGAGCCCCGTCGTCGTGACTTCAACGGACCACCTGCTCCAATGCAGCTCTGCCGCCGGGCTGCAACAAGTCACCTGCTCCATCGCAGCTCCGCTGCCGGGGAGTGGCAACGGCGTCCTCGTAACCTCGCATGCTACAACGCGAGGTGAGTGGCGGCCGGTGCATTGTAGCATCAGATCTGCGCCTGCAGCAGAGTGTCGCCCCAGGATCTAGCTTGACCGGCGCCGTCTATTGCGCTGCAAGTGTGGGGCGGCTGTGATACGACGACCCGAAAAACATGTGCATGCTACTCTCTTCCCTTCCTCGCCGTCGTGTTATTTTTTCCTTCTCTCGGCAAATGCGGGGTCGTGCGAGTGCGGTTGTTTACAAGGGAATGACTCGTGTGATCTGACAGCTACACGGCACCCGATCCAACGGCCGACGAGGAGGATGATCTTTCCCCTCGCGCCAGTCTGATTCATCGGTGACATGCCCACAACATGTAAGTGGATCTCGGTCCTTTAGTATGTCGTTTGATATCGAGAGTCCTTTGAAAAAATGAAAATGAGACCAATTTAAGAGTTAACCCTCGTTGGCTTTTTTCTTATAGGAGAAACTCCGCGAGTACCCGCGTTAAAGCCGGGGCTTGAACTCGGGTGGACTGGCAGCTACCCAGCTTCTCAGCCAACGGATCGACGCCCCGTCCTTTGAAAAAAATCAATCTATTGCAAACTGCAACGTACTATCTCTAAATCTCTGAAGCTAAAGGCGATCAATGATCAGCTTGTAAGGTGGACCATAAACCCCTGAGCAGCGCACATGTCTGTATCATGCCGACAGATCACAGCCGCGCTGCTCTTTTTTCTTCTTTTTGAACAATGGCTACGCTGCTACAGATACTACCTTTTGTTTGCCAAAATCACAGAGGCGGTGGATATGGATTTACGCACGGAAAGACGGGCATCGCAAAAACCAAAAGCATATCACATGGAGATTCACGCACCGAGCAAGCGCCCATTCGCTGTTCTTATCCATCGGGCAAATCACGGACGCACGAGCAAGCATTGCCCCGTTGACGACGTCACCGGCGGCACACCCACTGGATAAGAAGTCAGTGAGCATCCGATGGATGAAGAACCTTTCTCGAGTACGTGTCGGACTGCGACGCCGTTGCAAACCGTACGCCGCTGGCCACGCAGACAGCCATCATGGTGTCTCGGAACCCGCGCTTTGGCTCTGTCCCCGTGGACCGGTGGTAAATTCGAAGGTAGCCTCGCGCACATGAAAATCTGTGGCTGGGCCATGGCTCGGGTCGTGCATGTACGCGTTCGCTCTGCGCGCTCGTGGGGTGCCGCTGCGCTCCTCTCCGGCATGGGCCGCATTGCGGTGCGCGTTCTGCTTTTCTCAGCAGTGTCCGTGAAACGAACGGCACGTACGAGCGCCTGTGTTATCGGTTTGGGCGTTTGTGAGCGGTACCGCAGGTACTCTGGTCGCACGTAATGTGTTTGGTTCTAGACTTAGCATTGTCACACTTTACCATATATTTTTATCAAACTTGCCTAAATTTAGTTCATCAAAATGAGAGTCACAAGTTGGCAAGCCTAAGGGAATCTTGCCATACTTTTTGTGTGTATGCTATGTGGGGCCTAAGTGTGGCTTGTCTAAGGTGTGGCTTGAACCAAACACACATCTAAGTTGATCAAACTTGCATAAGCATAGGTGTGACAATCTTTGGCAAAGTTAGTCACAAACCATGATGTCCAGCGTGAGGGGCTTAGGGCATGCAGCCCCTTAGGATGCGTTTCTGTTTCGTTAGGCCAACTCCGACCCTAAGAACAACTTCAATGGGGACGACCCATTTCGTACGTTCATGTCTGTTTGGTTTCGCGTGGAAAAAAACATCGGCCCAACGCGTCGACCTAAACGGACGTAAAATACGGCTCAAAACGCGGGCAAACAAACAAACGTATGTTTTTTTATCCGTTTTTATATTCATTTTCAGCTTAAATTTAGGTCGTGTTTGCATCAAAACAGACACGAGCGGACAGATGGGGACGCGTGCCCTTGTCCTCCCCTGGCCCGCTCGTCGGCGACATGGACGCTTCTTTTTCTATTCCCCTCCCTCTCACGCCGCCCCAGCCTCCTACCCCCCGGCGGGGCCGCCGCCGCCCCATTTTCCTGGCCGCCTCCCTGTCCAGCCCGCCCGCCACCCAAGCACGACCACTGGATTTGTGCCTCTCTCGTCCACCCGCTAGATCTTCAGCGACAGGATTTGGCGCATCCTGACGCTGGGATTGCCGCATCCGTGCCGCCGCCGACTGCGGCTTGCCATAGATTGGTCGGGTACCGCAGCGCACGGCCAAGGCAACGCCTCCGCGGCGCATGCAGGTATTGATTACGCCTCATGCCGCTCAGATATATCTCGTCGGCGGTTTGCCGGCAAAGACGAGCCAGACCGTCGTCCGGGCTCAACGCTGGCCAAGCGGCTCGTCGGCTCACCGTTCCTGGCCATAAAGTGCGACGACTGCCCACGAAAAGTCTTGCGCTGGGTTTCTACCGCGCAGGAACATCCTCGATGGGTTTTCCTCAAGTGCAAAAAAGGGGTATGAGCATCTATTGATTCGGATGTTGACCAGAACAATGAGCTATCGAAATTGCGCTAATCCGGTCAACATCCGATACTCCTACAGCTGTGTCAGCGGCCTGAAGGGCAGAGGGCCGACGAGGAAGTGGTGAAGCTCGCCCTCTCTTGTTTATAATCTAGTTCTAGTATGTAGTTACAATGTGCCGGATCGTTGAACTGTGTGACTTATACCATTTTGGTAGTCTTTTGATGATGTTTATGTAAATTATGCCCGTTTGGTATCAATTTATATGTCCATTTCATGTTGATTTTGATCGCTTGATGATATACATAATATGTTGCATGAAATTGTATGAACATAGATGAACAATAAGATAATTGTGATTATGAAAAAAAAAATTGTATGAACATAGGGTTCGGAATATGAGATACGTAGGTGTGGAGCGTGGATTTAGGAAATGCCCGATTAGTGTCTGAGAGCGTGACCGGACATGTCCACGGACGTATAGAAAGCCAAATCTATCAAGTTTGGATATAGATGTTCTAAACAGATAAAATCTGGATAAAACGAACATCCAGAAGGTCGTTGGTCTTATTTTGTGGGAAAGGTCCGGGCCGACTTGACGGAGACTACAGACAACAAGTGCTACTGCCCCCGCAAAAAATAAAAATAAAGTGCTACTGCCACACTAATGTTGCCCAGTGACCGTTAGGTTTCACTGCGCTTGCTGGCGCTCCTACAGGGCCTCTGTAGCTTTTAGCACAATTTTTTTGACAATACTAGCTTTTATAGCACTTTTCACAACAGCAGTAGCTCAGCCCGGCTCTCCGTACCGTACAGTTGACCGGTCATCGGACAGGTATGCTAACTCGGTGCACAAAGTTACGTGCGGGAAGCTTAGTTTAAGCCGTCCTAAGTCAAGGATACACAAGTTTCAGGACTAAAGCCATTTCTGTTTTGAGCGAAGGTAGGGTCCCAAAGGACCCTAAAACTATATTAGTATATTATATACTCCCTTCGTCCTAAGGATCTTGACCTTAGTACAACTTTGTACTAGAGTTAGTACAAAGTTAAGACACTTATTTTGAAACGGGGGAAGTACAATATAGTACAACAAGAACACAACAAACTCGAAATTACATAGAGATCCCTAAAATATGCAGAAAGGACCTCAAAGGTCTGGAGAGGAATGCAATCCGGTCCAAATTGCTCCCGAGTGGCTCATTTAAAAAACATATATTAATTAATTTAAATTTAAATTACAATCGTTTATTACAAAATCCGTCACGCACGATGGAACAATATTAAGAAGAATTCCATCAGACTGACTTACTAATAAAGCTAATTTTCGCAATTTCGTGAGCCACCCCATTGAATTTTTGCAATTTTAAAATTCTTGATCATCTTTGATATACTCGAGGCTTCTATCTTCAGATCAACGAGAGGAGACCTGTCAAGCTTTTCATTTGCAAGGAAAAAACGAAACAACGCACAATCAGTCTCCAGAATAATAGATTGGTGAAGAGTAATACTAATATAAAGGCATGCCACGCGTGCACGCAGCTCACCTTCATTCACGCTGGAACACTGGCCCACAAAATCCCACGAAGAAATAATAGCTTCACCAGATGAGTTCCTAGCAACCACCTCCACACTGATGGCATTAATACCCTCCACATAACTGACATCGACATTGATCTTGATATAATCATCTGGGGGAGATTTCCATAATACATGATCTTGTAAGGGTGCAGAAACTGGTATAACACCTTCCATTTTTTTTCTTTACCTTTGTTACTAGGAACATCCTCAATAGTGTCGTGACAGGACTTAAAGGAAAACCAATAATTGTCCACAAAAATTGCAGATGCAGCAATGGATTCCTTCCCCTTTCCAAAAATTAAATCATTTCTCAGTTGCCATGCTCTCCAAAAAAGAAACAGAATTTGCTCACGTTGTTGTAAGCTCAAATGATCCAACAAAATCAAAAGCCAATCTGGTCCCGAGTATTTGAACAACTATTCATGGGGAATATTCCACGACTCTCTCAAAGCCAATCGCAGAGCTCGAGCCTTTGAACAAGTGATAAGAGCATAAAATGTGCTTTCATCTCCTACTCCACAAATATACCATATACCTAAAGTAATCTGATGGTGTTTAACTCTATTAGTCTGGACTGCCAAGCTATCGGATAAGACACGCCTAGCAAAAATCATTATCTTCTGTGGAATATTTGCCTTCCAAATTAGATTCCAAAGCCTTCTTCCTCCATCTAGTTCGCCACTAGATTGGCCTACTTTATCCTGACTATCCTTCAAGTTAATCGCTAGATTGTACGCACTTTTAACAAAAAAATATACCATTCTTCTCATAGTGCCATGCAATAAAATCCCCATCTCCATAAGCGTGAATATGAATCTTAAGAATCTCCTCAACATCATGAGGATAGAAAAGATACTTAAATAAATTTTCATCCCAAACCCTTCATTCGCTCAAGAACAAATTGGAAACCCACTTCAATCTAGTTTTATGCCTTTTAGCTAAAATTTTAAGGCTAGAGCTCCTGGGTAACCAATTATCCCTCCAAATATTAATGCTAAGATCAATCACCCACCCGCCAAATGGCCCCCTTCTTAAGCAGTTCCAGGCCATGCATAATACCTTGCCATGTCACTGATGCCGACTGCGGAAACACGGTATCAATATTATGTCCCTGAGGATAATACTTTACCTTCAACATCTTAGCACACAACGAGTCGGGATAAAGTATCAAACACCATGCTTGTTTGGCTAAGAGGGCTTGGTTAAATAATGTGAAATCCGGAAATCCCATACCCCTTACCTTTAGACCTTATTAATTTATATCATGCTAACCAATGTGTTTTCCTTCTATCTTCCTCATCTTCCCACAAAAAATTCCTGATAATTTGGGATAACACCTCACAAAGGGAAGCTGGAAACTTACAGATACCCATTGCGTACAGGTAGAGCCTGAATAACTGATTTTATTAAGTCTTCCTTCACCCCACAAGAAGTGTATTTTTTAATCCAATCAGAGAGCCTTTTCAAAACCTTTTATTGAGTAAACTTACATCATTCTTCCCTCTAGAACCGGTAGTCCAAGATATTTATCTTCGAAGCCATCTACCGTAATTTAAGATTACCATTATAGCCACTTGATTCTCCAAACTGCACTTTTTTTCAAACATCATGGAACACTTATCGGGACTTAATAACTACCTAGCCCCCTTCTCGTACCTCGTCAGAATATTTTTAATGGCTACTGCTTGATCAATAGAGCCTTTGAAAAATAACATACTATCGTCCGCAAACAACAAGTGAGAAATACGTGGAGCTTGTCTAGTCAAACGAAACTCCTGAAGAGCTCCCTTGGCAGAAGCATCATTAAGCAGTAAAGAAAGCGCCTCGGCTACAAATAGGAACAAATACACGGATAAAGGATCTCCCTGCCTAAGCCCCCGAGTAGGTGAAAACGACTCCAGCAACTGTCCATTAAAGCGCACTGATACGTCCCCGTCGTATCTACTTTTCCTAATGCTTTTGCTCCTGTTTTGAACTCTAATTTGCATGATTTGAATGAAACTAACCCGAACTAACGATGTTTTCAGATGAACTAACAGGATGTTGTTTTTGTGTAGAATTAAAAGTTCTCGGAATTGGACGAAACTTTTTGGAGATTTTTTACCAAAAAAAGAAAAATATTGGAACCAGAACCACCTGGAGGGGGTGCCCCGGCTACCCACGAGGCACCAGGGCGCGCCAGCCCCCCCAGGCGCACCCTAGTGTCTCGCAGGGCCCACGAGGCTCCGCTGACCCTAGCTCTGTCACTATAAATTCCTATTTTCGGAGAAAAAATAGGAGAGGAAGTTTCATTGCGTTTTACGATACGGAGTCGCTGCCACCTCATGTTCTTCATCGAGAGGCCAGATCTGGAGTCCGTTCGGGGCTCCGGAGAGGGGGGTCTTCCGTCTTCATCATCATCAACCATCATCCATCACCAATTCCATGATACTCACCACTGGGAGTGAGTAATTTCTTCATAGGCTTGCTGGTCGGTGAGAGGTTGGATGTGATTCATCATGTAATCCAGTTAGTTTTGTTAGGGCTTGATCCCTAGTATCCACTATGTTCTAAGATTGATGTTGCTATGACTTTGCTATGCTTAATGTTTGTCACTAGGACCCGAGTGCCATGATTTTAGATCTAAACCGTTTATGTTATCACCTTTATATCTATGTTCTTGATCCGATCTCGCAAGTCATAGGCACCTACTACGTGTTAGGATCCGCATGACAATAATTGGAATTCTTTTCGATTATTACCGTAGTATGAGGAGTTCATGTATTCACTATGTGTTAATGCTTTGATCCGGTTCTCTATGAAAAGGAGGACTTAATATCCCTTAGTTTCCTTATGGACCCCGCTGCCACACAAGATGTCATGTAAGTTCTTTTCCATAAGCACATATGACTATTTACGGAATACATGTGTACATTATATCGATGAACTGAACCTAGTTCCGTGTCTCCCTAGGTTATAACTTTTATGTGATGAATATTATCCAACGATATCACCGATCTAGTGCCTACGAGTTTTTCCACATATTAATATTGCTAAGTTACTATTGTTGCTACTACTTTTACAATTGCTACAAAACCGCTGCTAGTATTGTTACCTTCACTACTGCTATCAAAGCTATCATACTTTTGTGCTACGGATCACCTTGTTGCAGATATTTAATCTCCAGGTGCGGTTGAATTGACAACTCAACTTCTAATACTTACAAATATTCTTTGGCCCCCCTTGTGTCGAATCTATAAATTTGAGTTGAATACTCTACCCTCGAAAACTGTTGCGATTCCCTATACTTGTGGGTTATCACGCACCGCAAATTTGACCGATGTAACACATAACATAATCCAATTTATCCACCTAGGTGAAAAACCAAAGGTCGCATCATACATTGTAGGAAATGTCAGTCCACTCGGTCATAGGCTTTTGCCAAGTCCAGCTTATATGCAAAAAAAATCCCCTCTTAAATATTTAAGCGTACTTAACGAATGCATACATTCAAAGGCTATGAGAGCATTGTCAGAAATTAACGTTCCTGGAATAAATGCGCTTTGAGTAGGGGAAATCATACCATCAAGGATCAGTCGCAGTCTGTTAACTAGACACTTGGAAATAATCTTGTAGATCACATTGCACAAACTAATCGGCATGAACTCTTTAATAGACTGAGGATTCTTAACTTTTGAGATGAGAACAATAGTTGTGTTATTACTCCCTTCTGGCATAATTCCAGAATTAAAAAACTATTGGACAGCCTTAACAATATCATCCTTGACCATACCCCAATTCCATTGGAAAAACCTTGTAGGAAACCCATTTGGTCCCGGAGCTTTTTAAAAGTCCAATTTGAAAAAGCACATCACTAATCTCTTGTTCCGTAAATAGTTTGCAAAGCTCATCATTCATATCATCAGAGACAAGGGGATCGACCAGCGAAATAATATGGGTCGGGTCAACTGAATCATCACTAGAATAAATTTGTTTAAAGAACGAGTTTGTGATACCTTTCATCTCCTCCAGATTTTCCGTGAGACTCCCGTCATCCTTCTTTAGTGCAGAAATATATATTTTCTTCGCTCTCCAGGAAGCCTTCCTCTAAAAATAATTAGAATTACGGTCTCCTCCTCTTATCTTATCCAAACAAGATCTTTGCTTCCATAACATTTCTTCCTTTATAAGAAGTTCATCCATCTCTACAAGAAATTTCTTCCTTTCCAACACTTCAAAATGATCATTCCTACTAAATAACACATTTAGTCTTTTATGATCCCACTCCAGTTTCTTCAGCAGATGCCCAATATGAACCTGACTCCACCCATGAAGAGATTTCATTAATTTGTCGAACTTATTTGCAACATCTCCAAGATCATTCATATTTGAATCTCTATTCCGATAAGCACTGATCTGATCATCCAAAACCCCACCTTCCCTCTCCCAATATGTTCATATTTTAGTTGTTTAGTAAAACTACCAACCCTGGGAGTACCCAACAACTCAATAAAAATGGGACAATTATTAGACATGGAGCTTAAAATATGGGACACCTTGCATCAAGTGAATAGTGAAGAACAAAGCGGGCACACAACTGCACGATCAAGACGCACCTTAAAATTCCTGCATCCATATTTCTTATTATTATATGTCCAAGGCACGCCATGAAACCCCAAGTCATATAAATTACAATCAGACAGAGCTTCACGAAAATTAGCCATTAGTCTAGTAGATATCTTATGATGAGAGAAGTGCTCATTTTGCCAGATAGCTTCGTTAAAATCCCCCACCATAAACCAAGCTCCAACACCAAGAGGTTTTATCTGTCTCAAGATATCCCACATAACGTACCTTTGGATCACCTTAGGCTCACCATAAATGAATGTGCACCCCTCTACTTTGTTCCATCTCCCTTGTCGACGTACATATCAATAAAATGATCACCATATTTGTTAAGCTCACAAGAGTACTCCTCACCCCAAAACACAACTAGTCCTCCACCTTTACCATGGCCAGAAACATTAAACACATTATTCATACACAACCTATAGCGCAAGCTCTCGACATACTCTTTATTCTTTCTTGTTTCAGATAAAAATATAACATTGGGGTCTGTGCTTCTTTGAGAGACACACCAACTCTTGAACTGTATGAAGTTAACCCAAGCCTTGACAGATCCAACTCAACATTTTCATGGCTCTTGGCGGGCGACATTCGCGCATGTCGGTGTCCTGGGAACCAGGGTACCCAGACTTGCCTGTCTGCGGCCCACGGCGTGGCTCCTTCACCGGCCTGGTGCGGCCCATCTTCAGCATCAATGCACAAGACCCTCGTGAGGGGCCAAGCCTCACGAGGCGGATGACACCAAGGCCTCCGGAAGGAGCAGCCCCGCTTGGCTGGCTCCTGAGGAGCGGAGATCTCTATGCAAGCCCCCACCTCGTGAGGTTCAGATGACGCAAGCCATGACGACCAAGGCCAGGCGGGCGCAATGCAGCAGGTTTCCTCTTTGGTGCTAAAGAAGCAAGCACAGCCGTGGAGTCCCGAGGAATTAGCCAAAGGTTTCCATTTGCATGCAACAAGACCAAGATCGCCAGGACGACAGGACGGAGGTCATCACCGAGCCCACCATGGCGTCACGACCAGGAGCTTTGCACGCGAAGACCACCTTTCGCCAGGATAAGATGTACCAGTTGTCTCCCTTCAAATTTGGCTATTATGGGATCCCTTCCCGCCTTCATTTTGGAGAGAGTACCAAGGCCACTATAAATATAGCCTAGCCACCACCGTAGAAATGGACGGATCATTCAGACCACCCTTACCACACAAGCAAGAACACACCTCTTGAGGTTGGTCCACCATTGTACTAGTTCATCCTCAGCCCACCTCGAGGCATTCCACCACAAAGCAGAAGTAGAGTATTACACCGCGAGGTGGCCCGAACCTGGATAAACTGCCTTGTCCCATTTCCTTCCTGTTCATTGAGCTAGGTCGTGAGATTCGCGAGTAGGCAGACATGGAAAGTTGAGTTCTTCGCATGCACCCCAGTGTTCGAATCTAACAAGGGTCTGCGAAGCCCCGAATCCAACATTTGGCGTGCCAGGTAGTGGTGCGTATCGAGGAACCGCCTTCCCTGTCGTCACGCTCTATCCTCGCCGACCGACTTCCATTCATGGCAGGCGTCGCACCACTTGCCGAGCTGCGGGCCATGCTCGGAGGTGGCGCAGGACCCCGGGCTCTCTCCTCCACTCTACAGTAGGTGTAGTGGCCACCAAGGTTCAGGCCGACACTGCCACCACGGTACGACGGCGCGGCCGACCCTGTGGGATTCCTCCAGGCCTATAGAGAGGCTGTCTGGGCAGCTGTCGGCGATGACAAGGTGATGACGAACTGGCTCCCCATGGCCCTCGTAGGGGAGCCGTGCGCCTGGTTTCTCTGCCTGCTGGAATCTTTGGTGGCCTCCTGGGAAGAGTTGAGCGACTTGTTCATTGTGCGCTTCGCGGCGCAGGCAACCAACGCGGTCGAGGTGCTCCTCGGCGGTTCGGGGGCGCCAGTGTCGGATCGTCACGTCAAGCAATTCATCCGACGGGCAGGAGTCGCGCAGTCGCCCCCAGGCTGGGCGGCCTGCTACCTCTTGAGCTTGCGTTGTATTCCCTCGAAGAGGAAAGGGAGATGCAACATAGTAGCGTAAGTATTTCCCTCAGTTTTTGAGAACCAAGGTATCAATCCAGTAGGAGACCACGCGCCAGTCCCTTGCACCTGCACAAACAAATAAGAACTTCGCAGCCAACGCGATAAGGGGTTGTCAATCCCTTTACGATCATTTACGAGAGTGAGATCTGATAGAGATGATAATTATATTTTTGGTATTTTTGTTTTAATAAAACATCAAATAAAAGCGGTAAAGTAAAGTAGATGTAGATTGATATGTTGAGAATAGACCCGGGGGCCATAGTCTTCTCTAGTGGCTTCTCTCATGATAGCAGTATTCTACGGCGGGTAAACAAATTAATGTCGAGCAATTGATAGAAAAGCGAATATTTATGAGACTATCTTGGCATGATCATTGTATATAGGCATCACGTCCGAGACAAGTAGACCGACTCCTGCCTGCATCTACTACTATTACTCCACACATCGACCGCTGTCCAGCATGCATCTAGTGTATTGAGTTCATACGAACAGAGTAACGCCTTAAGCAAGATGACATGATGTAGAGGGATAAACTCAAGCAATATGATGAAAACCCCATCTTTTTATCCTCGATGGCAACAATACAATACGTGCCTTGCTGCCCCTACTGTCACTGGGAAAGGACACCACAAGATTGAGCCCAAAGCCAAGCACTTCTCCCATTGCAAGAACTATATATCTAGTAGGCCAAACCAAACCAATAATTCGAAGAGACTTGCAAGGATATTATGAGCACACATAAAAAGTTCAGAGAAGAACCAAATATCTTTCATAGATAACCTTGATCATAAACTCACAATTCATCGGATCTCGACAAACACACCGCAAAAAGAGATTACATCGAATAGATCTCCTCGAAGACCGAGGAGAACTTTGTATTGAGATCCAGAGAGAGAGAAGAAGCCATCTAGATACTAGCTATGGACCCGAAGGTCTGTGGTAAACTACTCACAACTCATGGTGAGGGCGATGATGATGATGATGAATGCCCTCGTGATGGATCCCCCTCCCGGAACAGGCTCCAAGATGGGAGCTCCACGGGTACAGAAGCTACGGCGGTGGAATTAGGGTTTTCTCTCTACGTATGGAGTTTCTGGGGTACGTAGGTATATATAGGAAGAAGGGGGCACCGGGGCCACACGAGCTAGCCTCGAGGCAGGGGGGCGCGCCCCCCACCCTCGAGGGCAGGCCCTCCGTCCCCTGACTTGGTCCTGAAGTTTCTCGAGCGTGATTTCCTCCAAAAATATCTCTCGCGAAGGTTTCATTCTGTTTGGACTCCGTTTGATATTCTTTTTCTGCAAAATCCTGAAATAGGCAAAAAAAACAGCAATCTGGACTCGGCCTTTGGGTTAGTAGGTTAGTCCCAAAAATGATATAAAAGTGAATGATAAAGCCCATTAAACATCCAAGACTTCATAAATAATAGCATGGAACAATAAAAAAAATTATAGATACGTTGGAGACGTATCAAGCATCCCCAAGCTTAATTCCTGCTCGTCCTCGAGTAGGTAAATGATAAAGAAAGAATTTTTGATGTGGAATGCCAACCAATATAGTTTTTCAATGTATTTCTCTTAATTGTGGCATGAATGTTCAGATCTGAAAGATTCAAGACAAAAGTCTATATTGACATAAGAAATAACAATACTTCAAGCAATACTAACAAAGCAATCATGTCTTCTCAAAATACTATGGCTAAAGAAAGTCATCCCTACAAAATCATATAGTGTTGGCTATGCTCCCTTATTATCACACTAAATATTCATATCATGCACAACCCCGATTTCAGCCAAGCATTTGTTTTCATACTCTATCTTGTCAAACCTTTCAACTTTCACGCAATACATGAGCGTGGGCCATGGATATAGCACTATGGGTGGAATAGAGGTGGTTGTGGAGAAGACAAAAAGGAGGGAGATAGTCTCCAATCGACTAGGCGTATCAACGGGCTATGGAGATGCCCATCAATAAATATCAATGTGAGTGAGTAGGGATTGCCATGCAACATATGCACTAGAGCTAAATATGAATGAAAGGTCAACAAAAGAAACTAGTGGGTGTGCATCCAACTTTCTTGCTCACGAAGACCTAGGGCATTTGAGGAAGCCCAGCATTGGAATATACAAGCCAAGTTCTATAACGAAAATTCCCACTAGTTTATGAAAGTGACTAAACATGAGACTCTCTACAATGAAGAACATGGTGCTACTTTGAAGCACAAGTGTGGAAAAAGATAGTAGCAATTGCCCCCCCTTTTTTTGGGCCTTTTCTTTTTTCTTTGGCCTTTTTTTCTTTTTTTTCTTTTTTTTTGCGGAGGGGCTTTATAGATTCAGCCTTTCCTCCCATGGGACAATGCTCTAATAATGATGATCATCACACTTTTATTACAACTCAATACTACAACAACAAAGTATGACTCTATATGAATGCCTCCGGCGGTGTACCGGTATGTGCAATGAAACAAGAGTGACATGTATGAGAAGATTATGCATGGTGGCTTTGCCACAAATACGATGTCAACTTCATGATCATGCATGGCAATATGACAATATGATGCGTGTCATATAAACGGAATGGTGGAAAGTTGCATGGAATATATCTCGGAATGGCTATGGAAATGCCATGATAGGTAGGTATGGTGGCTGATTTGAGGAATAATATGGTGGCTGTTTTGAGGAAGGATATATAGTGGGTTTATGGCACCGGCGAAAGTTGCGCGGTACAAGAGAGGCTAGCAATGGTGGAAGGGTGAGAGTGCGTATAATCCATGGACTCAACATTAGTCATAAGAACTCATATACTTATTGCAAAAATTTACGAGTCATCAAAATAAAGCAATCACCACATGCTCCTAGGGGAGAGGTTGGTAGGAGTTAACCATCGCGCGCCCCGACCTCCACACAAAGGTTGGCACTCTACAAATACCTCATGCTCTAACTTAGTCACACAACGGTTCACCATACGTGCATGCTACGGGAATCACTAACCTTAACACAAGTATTTCTAAATTTCACAATAACTCCACTAGCATGACTCTAATATCACTATCCTTATGTCTCAAAACAATTATCAAGCATCCAACATTTCATTCTATTCAATGCACTTGGTGTGAATTTTTTTACGACATTGACATTGGATGTTTATCATGTGAAGACTAATTTCTTTAGCCTAAACACTTTACCATGCTGTTTTAATAGACTCTCAAATAGATATAAGTGAAGCATGAGAGTTCAACAATTTCTACAAAATATTACGACCACCATGCTCTAAAAGATATAAGTGAAGCACTAGAGCAAAAACTATTCAACTCAAAAGATAAAAGTGATGCACATAGAGTGTTCTAAAAATTTATAGGCCATATTTAACTCTCTTAAATAGGTGTTTCCAGCAAGGATGATTGTGGCAAACTAACAAGCAAAGACTCAAATTATACAAGACACTCCAAGCAAAACACATAACATGTTGAGAATAAAAATATAGCTCCAAGTATAGTTAACGATGGATGAAGACGAAAGAGGGGATGCCTTCCCGGGGCATCCCCAAGCTTAGGCTTTTGATTATCTTGAATTTACTTGGGGTTACATGGGAATTCCCAACCTTAGGCCTTTGATACTCCTTGTTCCATTGTCCATCAAAGCAATACTCAAAACTTGAAAACTTCACAACACAAAACTTAGACAAAAATTCTCGTGAGCTCCGTTAGTAAGAGAAAGCAAACCACTACTCAAAGGTACAACAATGAATTCATTCTTTGTTTATATTGGTGTTAAACCTATTGTACTCCAAGTTCTCTATGGTTCATATCCTCCAATATTACTCATAGATGCATCGGAATAAGCAAACAACACACGAAAAACAGAATCTGTCAAAAACAGAACAGTCTGTAGTAATCTGCAGGGTTCGCCTACTTCTGAAACTCCAACAATTTCAAACTAAATTGGTAATTTTGCGAAATTTGTCTGCCAATCAGCAGCAAAAAGAATCAACTAAAAATCATGCTCCAGTAAAATCTCACGACTACTTTAGCGAGCGCTAACGATTCTGTTTTTCACAGCAAGATCATATAAACTTCACACAAGACTTCCCAAAGATTCTACTTGGCACAAACACTAAACAAAACATGAAAACACATCTAATCAAAGGCTAGATGCAATATTTATTCCCTAACAGCAACAAAAGCAAAAAATATAAAATTGGGTTGCCTCCCAAAAGCGCTATCGTTTTACGCCCCTAGCTAGGCACGATACAAGATAGATCTAGGTGTTGCCATCTTTGGTTTTCACCCTTTTAATGGTGTCAAGCTCGAATCCGGGAGGTTCTTTGCATTTCCCTTCATATTCAGAAATCTTAAGATCTAAAGCATCCAACCGCTTATTGCAGAGAGTAATCAACATATTCATGCGGTGGAGATTCCCACTAACACTCTTAAGAGGTTCAAGAGATTTTAGTAATATTTTCGTTACTTCACAAATTTTCTCAAAAACTTGCGTCGCTTCTGAAGTTGAGTTTGACTCCTTTTGGGGAGGTAGCGTTCCCACTATTCCCTCTATGATTTCCTGTGCGAAACTAGGATCAACTTCGATAAAATTCCCTTTGGCAACGCAATCCAAGAGTTGTCTATGAGACATATTCAATCCAACATAGAAATTGCGAAGCAAGATTCTAAAATTCACTTCTAAGGTGCACTTACGATAAGATTCCATCATCCTGAACCAAGCATCTTTTAAGTTTTCTCCTTGCCTTTACTTGAAGTGAAGTACTTCAAACTCGGGAGACAAAGGAGCGTATAAGGGGCTAGCCATAATGACAAGCGAGCAAACAGCACACAAGCAAACAAGAAGGCAAGCAAACGAAAAACACACGGCGGAAGAAGGGCAAATAAAATGGCAAGGGTGAAGTGGGGGAGAGGAAAACGAGAGGCAAATAAATTTAATGCGAAGGATAAGGGTTTGTGATAGGTACTTGGTATATGACTTTTGCGTAAGCCTCCCCGGCAACGGCGCCAGAAATTCTTCTTGCTACCTCTTGAGCTTGTGTTGTATTCCCTCGAAGAGGAAATGGAGATGCAGCACAGTAGCGTAATTATTTCCCTCAGTTTTTGAGAACCAAGGTATCAATCCAGTAGGAGACCACGCGCCAGTCCCTCGCACCTGCACAAACAAATAAGAACTTCGCAACCAACGCGATAAGGGGTTGTCGATCCCTTTACGGTCACTTACGAGAGTGAGATCTGATAGAGATGATAATTATATTTTTGGTTTAATAAAACAGCAAATAAAAGCGGTAAAGTAAAGTAGATGTACATTGATATGTTGAGAATAGACCCGGGGGCCATAGTTTTCTCTAGTGGCTTCTCTCATGATAGCGTTATTCTACGGCGGGTAAACAAATTACTGTCGAGCAATTGATAAAAAAGCGAATAATTATGAGACTATCTAGGCATGATCATTGTGTATAGCATCACGTCCGAGACAAGTAGACCGACTCCTGCCTGCATCTACTACTATTACTCCACACATCGACCGCTATCCAGCATGCATCTAGTGTATTGAGTTCATACGAACAGAGTAACGCCTTTAGCAAGATGACATGATGTAGAGGGATAAATTCAAGCAATATGATGAAAACCCCATCTTTTTATCCTCGATGGCAACAATACAATACGTGCCTTGCTGCCCCTACTGTCACTGGGAAAGGACACCGCAAGATTGAACCCAAAGCCAAGCACTTCTCCCATTGCAAGAACTATAGATCTAGTAGGCCAAACCAAACCAATAATTCGAAGAGACTTGTAAGGATATTATGAGCGCACATAAAAAGTTTAGAGAAGAACCAAATATCTTTCATAGATAACCTTGATCATAAACTCACAATTCATCGGATCTCGACAAACACACCGCAAAAAGAGATTACATCATATAGATCTCCTCGAAGACCGAGGAGAACTTTGTATTGAGATCCAAAGAGAGAGAAGAAGCCATCTAGATACTAGCTATGGACCCGAAGGTCTGTGGTAAACTACTCACAACTCATGGTGAGGGTGATGATGATGATGATGATGAAGGCCTCCGTGATCGATCCCCCTCCCGGAACAGGCTCCAAGATGGGATCTCCACGGGTACAGAAGCTACGGCGGTAGAATTAGGGTTTTCTCTCCGCGTATGGAGTTTTTGGGGTACGTAGGTATATATAGGAAGAAGGGGGGAACCGGGGGCCACACGGGCCAGCCTCGAGGCAGGGGGCGCGCCCCCCACCCTCGAGGGCAGGCCTTCCGTCCCCTGACTTGGTCCTGAAGTCCCCCGAGCGTGATTTCCTCCAAAAATATCTCTCGCGAAGGTTTCATTCCGTTTGGACTCCGTTTGATATTCTTTTTCTGCAAAACCCTAAAATAGGCAAAAAAAACAGCAATCTGGACTGGGCCTTTGGGTTAGTAGGTTAGTCCCAAAAATGGTATAAAAGTGAATGATAAAGCCCATTAAACATCCAAGACTTCATAAATAATAGCATGGAACAATAAAAAATTATAGATACATTGGAGACGTATCACGGCCCCCCGAGTCCGACCTCACCTTCGACTCAAGTGACCACCTTGAGACCACGGTCGGCATGGGTGCGCTCCCTATGCTCTACACCCCCACCATATGCAACGTGGCCGTCACCTTGACACTCGTTGACGGTGGCGCTAGCCTGAGCGTCCTTTCTGTAGAGGCATTCGACCTCCTCCACGTGCCCTACGGCCGGCTCCGCCCCACCAAGCCTTTCTCCGGGGTCGTCGATGGATCCACCTGCCCCCTGGGATAGATCCGCCTCCCAGTCACCTTTGGCATGCGCTACAACTACCGCACCGAGCTCATCGACTTCGACATCGCCCGCATCAGCCTACCGTACAACACCATCCTCGGCTACCTGGCATTGGCCAAGTTCATGGCGGCGACTCATCCTGCCTACAACCTCGTGAAGATGCCAGGAAGCAGCGACGTCCTCACTGTGGCAGGGGACACCAAGGGCGCGCTCTTGGCCCTCAAGCGCGCCCTAAGATCTGCAGCAGCCACGCGGCCGGACAGGGAAGGAGCCCTAGAGGCCTCGGGGGCTGCACCAACGAAGAAGAAGCAGTTGTTCTCCCAAGATAGGGCAGAAATGAAGCAGGTGCTAGTGGACAAAGATGGAAGGTCAGGATCCACCTTCACCATAGGCGCCGGCCTCCCCCTAGGCCAAGAAGAGGCTCTGGTCCGCTTCGTGCGCGCGAACAAGGAAGTGTTCGTGTGGGAAGCGGCGGATCTAGACGAAGTTCCACGAGGAGAAATCGAGCATAACTTGATGGTGTGCCCGAACGCGCACCCAGTAAAGCATAAGGCACGGCGGCAAGCTTCGAAGAAGCAGTCGTTCATCACCTAGGAGACCCGCAAGCTACTGGAGGCGGACGTCATTCGAGAAGTACGGCACCCGGACTGGCTCGCGGACCCAGTCATTGTCCCCAAGAAAGGTGGGAAAGAGCGTATGTGCGTCGAATTCACCAACCTCAACAAGGCCTACCCTCAGGACCCTTTCCCTCTCCCGCGGATCGACCAGATCGTTGACTCTACCGCCGAGTGCGATCTGCTATGTTTCCTGGATGCCTCCTCGGGCTATCATCAAATCAAGATGGCGGTAGAAGATGTTGAGAAGACGGCCTTCCTGACCCTGTGTGGGGTATAGTGCTACACTTGTATGCCTTTCAAGCTGCGCAATGCAGGAGCAACTTTACAACGGTTGATGCACATCGCCCTAGGGGAACAGCTCAGGAGGAACGCAGAAGCGTACGTCGATGACATAGTGGTGAAATCTCGGGAGGCAAGAACTCTCATTGACGGTCTGGAGGAGACATTCTCCAGCCTGCACAAAGTGGACCTGTGGCTCAACCCGAAAAAATGTGCGTTCGGCGTTCCATTAGGCAAGATGCTGGGTTTCCTGGTGTCACACAGAGGGATCGAGGCTAACCCCGAGAAGGTCAAGGCCATAGAAAGAATGAGTCCGCCGAAAACCCTCAAGGAGATGCCGAAGTTGTCAGGTTGCGTGACATCGCTTGGGCGTTTCATCTCCAAGCTAGGGGAATGCACCCTCCCCTTCTTCATGCTAATGAAAAGGAAAGGCCCATTCCAGTGGACTCCAGAGGCGGAGGCAAATTTCTAAGACCTCAAGAGATACCTCACCAGCCCACTAGTGATGGTAGCGTCGCGCATCCGTGAACCTTTGGTGCTCTACCTGGCCGCCACGCATCACTCTGCCAGCACGACACTGGTGGCGATCCGGGAGGAGCGCCCGACCAAGGGCTCGTAGGAACGAAGAACCTCGCACCCGCCGGGGTGCCGCGGACTCACGGCGGTGCTCCTGAGACCTTGGTCGCCCCGCCAATCAAGAACGCTCCTAGGGCCTTGGCCGACCTTCAAGACAGCAAGGCTCCCGAGGGCGGTGCTCCTGAGGCCACGGCCGCCTCGGCGGATGACAAGGTTCCTGAGGACCCTCAGCCCCAATAACTGCAGAACTCCACCAGCGCCTCCATCCTCGTCAAGCACCCGATGTACTTCGTCAGCACAGTGTTGCGTGACGCACGAGCACGCTACCCCATGCCGCAGAAACTCATGCTGGCACTCCTCGTCGCCTCTCGAAAACTGCACCACTACTTCCAAGGTCACCTGATCAAGGTCATCTCAGCTTACCCCTTTGAAAGGGTACTCGGGAGCCCTAATGCAGTAGGAAGGGTCGCCGAATGGAACATTGAGCTACAGGCGTTTTAGTTGGAATTCAGCACGACTCAGATCATCAAAGGAGTGGCCCTCGCCCATTTTGTGGCAGAGTGGACTGATACCCCTGACCAGGAAATGGGCGAGAATTGCCCTCTCGCCCCTAGAGATGAAGCACCGGATGGTTGGGCCATGTACTTCGACGGTGCCTTCTCGCGTCAGGGCGCGGGGGCTGGAGTTGTGCTCATCTCGCCCACCAAGGACAAGCTCTACTACGCTGTGCAACTATGCTTCTAGCATGGCGAAAAGGTGTCCAACAACATTCCGGAATACAAGGGCATGATCGCTAGCCTCAAGGCCGCGGCAGCACTGGGGGTGAGGCACCTTACCATCAAGGGCGACTCCTAGCTCCTCGTCAACTTCTCCAACAAGGCGTACACACCAAAGGATGAGCACATGGAGGCATACCTCGAGGAGGTACGTAAAATCGAGAAACGATTCTTGGGCTTGGAATTGTAGAACGTACCGCGTGGCACGAACAAGGAGGCAGACGGCATCGTCAAGAGAGTGTCCTGGTGCTTGCCTCAAGAGCCTGGCGTCTTTGAGGAATGACTTTTCAACCGTCGGCAGCTCTTCCCGCTGTCGGGCCGGCATCGCCTCACAAGGAGCTTCCCCCAACACCCACCTCAGGCGCCCCGGCCTACGGTCCGACCTCAGGAGCCCGCCTACTCCTCGTGCTGGAACCTCAGGAGGGGTGCTGGATTGAGGAGTTCAAGGTGTACCTGCTCCAAGGAACCTTGCCGGATAAAGAAGAAGACGCAGAGCATGTGGCCCGACAGGCCACCGCGTATTGCATCCAGGATGGTGAGCTCTACCGAAGATGGCCAAACAATGTCTCTCTGCGATGCATCTCCAAGGAGCAGGGGTGCGAGTTGTTGGCCGACATACATGGCGGGGACTGCGGGCATCACTCCTCCTCACGCACCCTTGTGGGCAAGGCCTTCCGCAAGGAATTCTATTGGCCCACAACGCTCAATGACGCCATCGAACTGGTAAGGTCTTGTGATGCATGTCAATTCCACGCAAAGCAGATCCGCCAGCCCACTCAGGGCCTCCAGACCATCCCGCTATCGTGGCCATTTGCAGTCTGGGGGCTGGACATCTTGGGTCCATTTCCCCGAGCTCTCGAGGGCTATCGCTACCTCTACGTCGCCATCAACAAATTTACCAAGTGGGTAGAGGTGTAAGCCATATGCACCATCCCGTCCGGCTCGGCCGTCAAGCTCATCAAGGGCCTCGTGAGCCACTTCGGAGTTCCAAATCGCATCATCACCGACAACGACTCGCAGTTCACTAGCAACCTTTTTCAAAACATACTGTGCTAACCTTGGAACGCAGATATGCTACGCTTTGGTGGCACACCCATGAAGCAATGGCCAGGTCGAGCGCGCCAACGCAGAGGTGCTAAGGGGCCTCAAGACAAGGACCTTCAAGAAGAAACTCGAGGCATGCGGCAGGAGCTAGCTCGACGAGCTCTAGTCCGTGTTGTGGTCCATCTGCACCACCGCAACCAAGCCGACGGGCGAGACTCCATTTTTCCTCGTCTACGAAGCTGAAGCGGTTCTCCCCCACGAGGTCAAGCATCGCTCCGCGCGGGTCTTGGCATTTGACGAGGCACACCAAGACGCCTCACGGAGGATGGACCTCGTGCTAGGGAAGGAGCATCGTCGCCAAGCCTTGCTCTGAGTAGCGAGGTACCAGCAGGGGCTGCGGCGGTACCACTGCCGCAACATCCTCTCCAGGACGCTTGAGGTGGGTGATCTCGTCCTAAGGCGGGTGCTCTCCAGGGAGGGGCTGCATAAGCTCTCACCCATGTGGGAGGGGCCGTTCAGGATTGCCCGCGTCTTCAGGCCTGGCGCCGCGCGACTAGAGAAGCGGGACGGGATCCCCATCCCGAACGCCTGGAACATCCAGCACCTCCGGAAGTTCTACCCATGAAGTAAGGCCCCATGCCTCTGAAGGTCTCCGCTCGTGACACTTGATACGTCCAAAACGTATCTATAATTTCTGCTTGCTCCATGCCACTTTTGGGTGATATTGCTATGATATTCATACACTTCCATACACTTTTGATCATATTTGGAGTAACTTACTAATCCAGTGCACCCCAGTGCCAGTTTCTGTTTTCGGCTGTTTTTGTATTTCAGGTTTTCACGTTTCGAGAACTGCCCAGAAAAATCCAGAAAAATTATATAAAAAATCAGCGATACAGAAACAACACTGCGTCCGAAGGGCAGCCTGGGGGGGGGGGGGCACAGGGGCTCCAGGCGCCCTGTGGGCGCGCCCCCCCTCTGGGTCGCGCCGGGGGGGCGCCTCGGCCCCCCGAGGACCCCCCAGTGCCCTACTTTGGCATATATTTAAAGGGTTCCCCGTAACCCTCGAAACAGGACTTCTTTTCGCGATCCCATCTCTGTTCCGCCGCCGCCGCCGCTTCCAAGATCGGGAGCACCAGGAGAACTCTTCCCGGCACCCTGCCGGAGGGGAGGATCACCACCGGGAGCTTCTCCACCACCATGGACGCCTCCCGGATGACTCGTGAGTAGTCTCCCTTGGACCATGAGTCCATGACCAGTAGCTATGTGATGTTCTCCTCCCGTTCTTGTGCTTCACTAATTAGTCCTCGTGAGCTGCCCTACGTGATCGAGGCACCTATGTAATCCTTATGCTGTTGCTATGTTGAGTTTGCTGGGATCCGATGGATTATGAGATTATGTTCAGATTGATCTTGAGTAATATATTTGATTCACCTCTTTTATATTTTAGTTCATAAGTAATTCTTGCATGTTCTCCGTTGTTATTTATTGCTTTGGCCGAGTAATAGGTAGTGACTCCAAGAGGGAATGTTATGCTCGATTGTGGGTTCATGCCCCTCGATGACTAGCTTGAGTGACAGAAACATGAGTCTAGGGGATGTGATGTTGCCACAAGGGGGAAAACAACGGTGCTTGTGCCCGCGGGTGCAAGGATTGTTTACTTTACGCAAAGTTCTTTTAATGCAGTTGTCTGTTGCATTGAGTTTACACTATGGGTGGGACTCGCAACTTAATACCAGCGAGATGTTCTGGATAGATATCTCAAGGTGGATGATTAGTAGTAGATATTGATGGATTTCGGTCTACTTACTTTGGCGTACCGCCCATGCTTTGAACCTCAACCTTTCTTGCAATGTAGTCAGCATTGGTTTGCGTTCGTGGTCCTGTCAATTGCCCAGCTGTAATTCGTTTACCTCACATAGCTGTTTTATCGTCTTTTGGGAGAGAGACATCACTAGTGAACATCATGAGACTCCGGTCCATATTACCATCATTGATCACATACACTATTTACTTTTCGCTATTTTATTTACTATTGCAAAAACTATCTATCACTACTATCAAATTGCTTTTAACCCTTTGTGAACTACAAGGCCGGAGAGATTGACAACCTCTCTGTACTCGTTGGGAGCAAAGTTATTTGTATCTGTGTGCAGGTCCACGTTGGTTGCTACTAATCTGGCGCCGTAGCAATTGACACCTACTTGTTGAACCTAGGAGTCTCTGGGGAATCGATCCTTGGCATCTTTGCTAGGGGAAAACACTTCTACTTACTGCATCTTACACCTTCCACTTGGGGTAACCAACGAGGGGTTCGAGGCGCATCAAGGAGTATTTTCTGGCGCCGTTGCCGGGGACTCCACTCTTCAGGATAGGGGAGTTGCATGCTATCTTTTACCTTTGCTTTTTAGTCTTGTTAGTTTACCTTTCATTTTTGCTTTAGTACCTTTTTATCGAAAATCACAAAAATAGTTATCTTGCTTGCTTGCTACTATGGGTTCCACCGAGAACACCAAGTTGTGTGACTTCACTTGTCACAACAACGATGACTTTATCAGCACACCTATCACTACACCTGCCACTTCAGCACCTTCATATGAAATTAAACCTGCTTTACTGAACTTAGTCATGAGAGAACAATTCTCCGGTGCTGGAGATGATGCTGCTTTACACTTGAACAACTTTGTTGAACTTTGTGATATGCAAAAGTACCAAGAAATAGATGGTAATATTGTTAAGCTTAAGCTTTTTCCTTTCTCCTTGAGAAGAGGAGCTAAAATTTGGTTTCAGTCTTTGCCTAGAAATAGCATAGATTCCTGGGACAAGTGCAAAGATGCTTTTATTGGAAAATACTATCCACCTGCTAAAATTATCCAACTTAGAAGTAACATCATGAATTTTAAACAATTGGATAATGAACACATTGCCCAAGCTTGGGAACGTATGAAGTCTCTTATCAAGAACTGCCCTACTCATGGTTTGACTACTTGGATGGTTATCCAAACTTTTTATGCAGGCTTGAACTTTACCTCGCGGAGCTTGTTAGATTCAGCCGCGGGAGGAACTTTTATGTCAACTACACTTGGTGCTGCCACAAAGCTTCTCGATGAGATGATGACCAACTATTCCCAATGGCACACCGAACGCGCTCCAACAGGTAGGAAGGTAAACTCTGTCGAGGAGATTTCTTCCCTCAATGAAAAAGTTGACTTGATCATGTCTCTACTTTCGAAGCAATCTACTGTTGATCGTCGTGATGTTCCTTTAAATTCTTTGATTGCTCAAGAACAAGTAGATGTGAACTTTATCTCTAGGAATAATTTTAACAACAATGCTTATAGGAGTAACTTTGGTAACAATTCTAGACCGTTCCCCTCTAACTCTTATGGGAACAACAATGCTTATCCTAGTACCAAGAACTCCAATACTGAACTAGAGACCATGCTTAGAGATTTCATCACTACCCAAAAAGCCTTTAATAAGAATGTAGAAGAGAAACTACATAAACTAGATGATCTTTCTTTTAAGGTAGACCACTTAGCCAATGAGTTAAAATTGCTAAAAATTGAAACTTCTCCTCTTAAGGAGAGGGAAGTCATCCCTATTAATGCTACTCAAGTGCAAATCAATGAAAATATTAGGATGATGGCTAAGCTTAAAGAGCGATGGGCTAGAGAAAGGGAGGAAGAGGAAAGAATTAAGAGCCTTCCTACCCACCACACTGTTGCTACTATCCAAGTTATTGAGAATGTTCACACTCTTAGCACCCAATGTACTCCTGGTCCCAATGGACCTATTAATGGTGATGCTATAGAAACTACCAACCAAGTGAACCTTAAGGACACCACTACCACTTTACTTGATGCTCGTGACCTTGATTTTGATAATTGCACTCTTACGGAAGTTATTGATTTCCTTCACAAGATGTCTAGAGATCCCCGCACTAGCACGCTTAACCTTGCCTTCACAGAGCATATCACTAATGATCTCATCAAAGCTAGGGAGGAGAAACTTAGAGTAGAAGCCTCCATACCTAGAAAGCTAGAAGATGGTTGGGATCCTATGATAAAAATTTATTTGAATGACTTCTCTTGTTATGCATTATGTGATGTTGGTGCTAGTACCTCTGTTATGCCCAAAAGGATATATGATATGCTTAAATTGAAACCATATGATTCTTGTTCTTTTGGTGTTCGTCTCGTTGATTCTTCCATAAAGAAACCTTTGGGGAGGATCGATGATGTTCTTATTGTTGTTAATGATAATTATGTTCCCGTTGATTTCACTATTATGGATATTGAATGTGATCCTTCATGTCCAATTATTTTGGGACGGCCCTTTTTGCGCACCGTTGGTGCTGTCATTGACATGAAAGAGGGTAATATAAAATTTCAGTTTCCTCTCAAGAAAGGGATGGAACACTTCCCTCGTAAGAAGGTCAAGTTACCTTTTGAGTCCGTTGTACGGGCTAGTTATTCTTTTACTCTTGATAAAACTTGATCTTTGCATTATGCCTAGCTTAAAGGCATAAAAGAAAGCGCTTTTGGGAGGCAGCCCACATGAATAAATTTTTTGCTTTTTGTTGTGTCTTGATGTTGTTTACTGCTGTAGCATCATCATTGTATCTTTGCTTTTCATATTTGTGCCAAGAATAGCCTCTGATTGCTAGAAAGTTCAAAAGTTGTGAGGTGCTGTCCAGGAAACAGATTCTTTCCTTGGATAGAAAAATTCGTATAAAATCACCAGATCATCTTTTTGGTCTGAATTTCTTCGACAGCGTTCTCTATATAATTGTCTTTCGTGCGTCAGTTCTGAGTGTTTTGATTTGAGTTGCAGAAGTATCCCGAATAGGTCAATTACTGCCTGCTGTTCTGTTTTTCACAGATTCTGTCCTGTTTTGCCTTACCTTCACTTTGCAAATTGAGAACTTGCTTTTTCTTTGCAAAAACCTTTTGGCAATCTTGAGAAACAGTAGAACTTCAAGAATATCCTTATTTCCAGCAAGGTATAATTATTTTATTAAGGATACTAACCTCGCTAATCAGATTATGATGAGTTGTGTATGAAGGGAGTTTTCAAGTGTGCGAGGGAAGATGATAAAAAGATTCAGGAGTGTCAAACGCTCAAGCTTGGGGATGCCCCCGTGCACCCCCAAGAAATATTCAAGGAGACTCAAGCGTCTAAGCTTGGGGATGCCCCCCGTGCATCCCCTTCTCCATCAACATTACCAGTTCGTCTTTCGTTCCGCTATATTTTTATCACTTCATGTGTTATGTGCTATGCTTGGAGCGTCTTGCTTTTAGTTTTCCTTTTAGTTTTTCATAACGAGTCGGAACCCAGCATTCCTTTATGTGGGAGAGAAACACGCTCCACCTCTACCTAGAACATTACATAGAATTTTCATGTCTATCTATGCTGTGTATGTTCTTTGTCTTTTAAATAGCTACTATCGTGCTCTGCTCTTAGTATTCATGCTTATCTTTTCAAGACCTTTTATTTAGTTGGTTGCTTGAACTCTCTTTAATTACCATGCTCACCTTATTAAGAGAGTTTGCTTCCGTTGCATGGGTTAATGTGTCTATGATAAAGATGCTACTTTCATGATGGTGCTTAGTAGTTCAGGTTTTCTTATGGTTAATCTCAAATAGCTGGGGGGTTCCCAATGTGTTATTGGAGTACCAACTTGGTTTGTTTGCCTATGATGTGGTATGGTTTAGTAATATCTTCCTTCGAGAATTTATTTTGATTGACTTGGCATATGCTCACGCATATTCAAGACTGTAAAGTCTGTCAAGCCTTGATGATCTTTTATTTCTAAGTAGCGATATAACTACCATGCCTGATTCAATATTGCTTTGTCGCTCTGCATGATTATGACCGTCATTGCTCTCTTAGTTGGTTGCTCCCAGTCTTTTGCTAACCTACACCTGCACTAAGCAAATTAACCATGCAATACATAGCTCATGGGAAAGTAGCCTAAACACTATTGTGGTAAAGAATATGTTGCCTATGTATCTTATTTCTTATGAGTTGCTTGCTGAGCGATAACCATGTTTCTGGGGACGCCATCAACTGTCACACTTTTGTTGAATATCATGTGAGTTGCTATGCATGTTCGTCTTGTCTGAAGTAAGGGTGATTTACCGTGGGTTGAATTAATGTGCATATTGTTAGAGAAGAACATTGGGCCGCCAACCAAAGCCATGCATCATGGTGGAAGTTTTAGCTTGGACCTTAATCCTCAATCTCTCACGAGAATATGCTTATGCATTAAAGAGGAGTCCATCATCTATTTTCTATGTTGTCCCGGTATGGATGTCCTCAAGTTGAGATCTATCAAAAACGAGAAATCAAATGCGATTTATCTCCTTGGACCTTTGTACAGGTGGCATAGAGGTACCCCTTTGTGACACTCGGTTAAAACATATGCAATGCAATGATAACCCATGGGGATTCGAGCTAATTAGGACAAGGAGCGAGCACTATTGGTATTCGATGCATGAGGCTTGCAACTTATAAGATGTTTTATGCCTGACACATATGAAGTACTACTACCGTTGACACAATTGCTTCCATGTTTCAAAATAAAAAGCTCTAGCACTTCAAGCACCAACTACTGAGAGCATGATTATCATTCTGAGTGTAATGTGCATTGTTCCAAAGTAGCATTGTCTTTTGCATGATTGTGATATCGTTTATTCTGAAATGATTGTATCTAGTCATCACTTAAACCTTGAAGGTGCCCTTGCATTCATGTTTTGCATCACTAAAGGGGGCAAGCTAGATATCACTTGATCATATTTGCACATCATGTTCATTGCAAATCTTTTTGATGTTTCAGTTTCATGTTGTAAAACTTTCAGTCATTTGTGATTTTCTCTTGAGACAACTTAATTACTATAGAATCATTGTCTCAGTAAGCTTTTGTCATATGACTATGAGAAAGTCCTATATGGTTAATAGCATGTCACCACAGAAATTATTCTTGTTATCATTTACCTACTCGAGGACGAGCAGGAATTAAGCTTGGGGATGTTGATACGTCCAAAACGTATCTATAATTTCTGCTTGCTCCATGCCACTTTTGGGTGATATTGCTATGATATTCATACACTTCCATACACTTTTGATCATATTTGGACTAACTTACTAATCCAGTGCACCCCAGTGCCAGTTTCTGTTTTCGGCTGTTTTTGTATTTCAGGTTTTCACGTTTCGAGAACTGCCCAGAAAAATCCAGAAAAATTATATAAAAAAATCAGCGATCCGGAAACAACACTGCGTCCGAAGGACAGCCTGGGGGGGGGCACAGGGGCTCCAGGCGCCCTGTGGGCGCCCACCCCCCTAGGCCGCGCCGGGGGGGCGCCTGGGCCCCCCGAAGCCCGTCTGGTGCCCCCTTTGGCATATATTTAGAGGGACCTCCGAAACCCTCAGAACAGGAACTCTTTTCGCGATCCCATCTCTGTTCCGCCGCCGCCGCCGCTTCCAAGATCGGGAGCACCAGGAGAACTCTTCCCGGCACCCTGCCGGAGGGGAGGATCACCACCGGGAGCTTCTCCACCACCATGGACGCCTCCCGGATGACTCGTGAGTAGTCTCCCTTGGACCATGAGTCCATGACCAGTAGCTATGTGATGTTCTCCTCCCGTTCTTGTGCTTCACTAATTAGTCCTCGTGAGCTGCCCTACATGATCGAGGCACCTATGTAATCCTTATGTTGTTGCTATGTTGAGTTTGCTGGGATCCGATGGATTATGAGATTATGTTCAGATTGATCTTGAGTAATATATTTGATCTACCTCTTTTATATTTATGTTCATAAGTAATTCTTGCATGTTCTCCGTTGTTATTTATTGCTTTGGCCAAGTAATACGTAGTGACTCCAAGAGGGAACGTTATGCTCGATTGTGGGTTCATGCCCCTCGATGACTAGCTTGAGTGACAGAAACATGAGTCTAGGGGATGTGCTGTTGCCACAAGGGGGAAAACAACGGTGCTTGTGCCCTTAGTATTCATGCTTATCTTTTCAAAGAGCTTTTGTTTAGTTGGTTGCTTGAACTCTCTTTAATTATCATGATCACCTTATTAAGAGAGTTTGCTTCCGTTGCATTGGTTAATATGCCTATGATAAAGATGCTACGTGCATAATGGTGCTTAGTAGTTCAGGTTTTCTTATGGTTAGTCTCAAATAGCTGGGGGATTCCCAATGTGTTATTGGAATACCAACTTGATTTGTTTGCCTATGATGTGGTATGGTTTAGTAATATCTTCCTTCGAGAATTTATTTTGATTGACTTGGCGTATGCTCACGCATATTTAAGACTGTAAAGAAAGTCTGTCAAGCCTTGATGATCTTTTATTTCTGAGTAGCGATATAACTGCCATGCCTGATTCAATATTGCTTTGTCGCTCTGCATGATTATGACCGGCATTGCTCTCTTAGTTGGTCGCTCCCAGTCTTTTGCTAACCTCCACCTATACTAAGCAGACTAACCTTGCAATACATAGCTCATGGGAAAGTAGCTTAAAAACTATTGTGGTAAAGAATATGTTGCCTATGTATCTTATTTCTTATAAGTTGCTTGCTGAGCGGTAACCATGTTTCTGGGGACGCCATCAACTGTCACACTTTTGTTGAATATCATGTGAGTTGCTATGCATGTTCGTCTTGTCTGAAGTAAGGGTGATTTACCATGGGTTGAATGAATATGCATATTGTTAGAGAAGAACATTGGGCCGCCAACCAAAGCCATGCATCATGGTGGAAGTTTTAGCTTGGACTTAATCCTCAATCTCTTATGAGAATATGCTTATGCATTTAAGAGGAGTCCATCATCTATTTTCTATGTTGTCCCGGTATGGATGTCCTCAAGTTGAGATCTATCAAAAACGAGAAATCAAATGCGATTTATCTCCTTGGACCTTTGTACAGGTGGCATAGAGGTACCCCTTTGTGACACTTGGTTGAAACATATGTAATGCAATGATAACCCATGGAAATCCGAGCTAATTAGGACAAGGTGCGAGCACTATTGGTATTCGATGCATGAGGCTTGCAACTTATAGGATGTCTTATACATGACACATATGAAGTACTACCACCGTTGACAAAATTGCTTCCATGTTTTCAAAATAAAAAAAGCTCTAGCACATAACCATTCTTTTACTTTTATGTTGAGTCTCCACCTTCTTTTAAAAGCACCAACTAATGAGAGCATGATTGTCATTCTGAGTGTAATGTGCATTGTCCCAAAGTAGCATTGTCTTTTGCATGATTGTGATATCGTTTATTTTGAAATCATTGTATCTAGTCATCACTTAAACCTTGAAGGTGCCCCTGCATTTATGTTTTGCTTCACTAAAGGGGGCAAGCTAGATATCACTTTATCATATTTGCACATCATGTTCATTGCAAATCTATTTGATGTTTCAATGTCATGTTGTAAAACTTTCAGTCATTTGTGATTTTCTCATGAGGCAACTTAATTACTATAGAATCATTGTCTCAGTAAGCTTTTGTCATATGACTATGAATAAGTCCTATATGGTTAATAGCATGTCACCACAGAAATTATTCTTGTTATCATTTACCTACTCGAGGACGAGCAGGAATTAAGCTTGGGGATGTTGATACGTCCAAAACGTATATATAATTTCTGCTTGCTCCATGCCACTTTTGGGTGATATTGCTATGATATTCATACACTTCCATACACTTTTGATCATATTTGGACTAACTTACTAATCCAGTGCACCCCAGTGCCAGTTTCTGTTTTCGGCTGTTTTTGTATTTCAGGTTTTCACGTTTCGAGAACTGCCCAGAAAAATCCAGAAAAATTATATAAAAAATCAGCGATACGGAAACAACACTGCGTCCGAAGGGCAGCCTGGGGGGGGGGGGGCACAGGGGCTCCAGGCGCCCTGTGGGCGCCCCCCCTGGGCCACGCCGGGGGGGGCGCCTCGGCCTCCCGAGGACCCCCCGGTGCCCTACTTTGGCATATATTTAAAGGGTTCCCCGTAACCCTCGAAACAGGACTTCTTTTCGTGATCCCATCTCTGTTCCGCCGCCGCCGCCGCTTCCAAGATCGGGAGCACCAGGAGAACTCTTCCCGGCACCCTGCCGGAGGGGAGGATCACCACTGGGAACTTCTCCACCACCATGGACGCCTCCCGGATGACTCGTGAGTAGTCTCCCTTGGACCATGAGTCCATGACCGGTAGCTATGTGATGTTCTCCTCCCGTTCTTGTGCTTCACTAATTAGTCCTCGTGAGCTGCCCTACATGATCGAGGCACCTATGTAATCCTTATGCTGTTGCTATGTTGAGTTTGCTGGGATCCGATGGATTATGAGATTATGTTCAGATTGATCTTGAGCAATATATTTGATTCACCTCTTTTATATTTTAGTTCATAAGTAATTCTTGCATGTTCTCCGTTGTTATTTATTGATTTGGCCGAGTAATAGGTAGTGACTCCAAGAGGGAACGTTATGCTCGATTGTGGGTTCATGCCCCTCGATGACTAGCTTGAGTGACAGAAACATGAGTCTAGGGGATGTGCTGTTGCCACAAGGGGGAAAACAACGGTGCTTGTGCCCGCGGGTGCAAGGATTGTTTACTTTACGCAAAGTTCTTTTAATGCAGTTGTCTGTTGCATTGAGTTTACACTATGGGTGGGACTCGCAACTTAATACCAGCGAGATGTTCTGGATAGATATCTCAAGGTGGATGATTAGTAGTAGATATTGATGGATTTCGGTCTACTTACTTTGGCGTACCGCCCATGCTTTGAACCTCAACCTTTCTTGCAATGTAGTCAGCATTGGTTTGCGTTCGTGGTCCTGTCAATTGCCCAGCTGTAATTCGTTTACCTCACATAGCTGTTTTATCGTCTTTTGGGAGAGAGACATCACTAGTGAACATCATGAGACTCCGGTCCATATTACCATCATTGATCACATACACTATGTCGGGGGAAACTGTCCTCCCACGAGCACCTATGGGACCGGAGCCCCTTCTACGTTGCGGTAAGGGAGCGGAGGGAGCACAAAGAGCGGATCGAGGAGCGCACACGGGCAGTTTTACCCAGGTTCGGGCCGCGCGGACGCGTAAAACCCTACTCATGCCTTGGTTGTATTGAGCTCGGGAGCTTGAAGATCTACAGTAACAGCTACACCGAGCATGAGAGTGAGCAAGTTTCTGGGATCGAACCCCCTCTACGTTGTGCATGGGCCTCCTTTTATAGCTCAAAGGGGTCACCGACAGGTGTCGACGTAGAGGAGGGTAAAAGTGTAAATTTGGTGGCAGTTGTAACAGTGCGTGAATAGTGCATGAACAGTGGATGTACAGTGGTCTTCACCTAACTTTGACAGTGGGGGACAAGGGCATTAAATGCCCGTCACCGTCGACCCCAAAAGTGTCCGTCCATGCTTCTCCGTTCGCCACGGCGGTAGCCTCGTCACCGTGGCTTGCCACCGTGTGCCCCAGGCTGCACAACCATCTGCTACGCGCCCCTGGAAGGGCCCCAGGGCGACGCGTGGGCCGATGAGCTGGAGCGCGGGCACACAGCGTAAGTTCCCCCGGCAAGCACCTTGCCGGGGTGGTGATCTTGCCGGGCCCAGAAGCTTGTCGCTCCCTGGGTCCTGCCGGGGCGCATGACGCGCCGAGGCATCTCTTGAGATATGTATTCCTTGGCCTTCCTGGCAAGCTCCTCTTGCCAGGGTCTTGTGCTAAAGTGATAACCTTGAGCCTGGTGCGGCCTTCCCGGCAAGCTCCTCTTGCCGGGGCCTTGATCTTCTGACTTGTATACTTTGTTCTTGAATGGTTTTATAGGGACCAGAAAGGTTCCCGGCGAGCACGTGGTAAGCCCCGCCACGGGAAGCTGCTACTGCCCGTGCACAAGTTGGGGTACTCAGTACACCGACAGGAGCCCCCGGGCCTGGGCCACACACGGTGCCGAGCGCTGTTGGGCCAGGCCCAAGACAGTGCACGGGCACGCGCGGCCCACGGCAAGCCGTATCCCTTTCCGTATCCGCCGCATCCCTCCCTAACGGCACGCGTCGATTGCGGCGTCGTGGGAGAGATCGTGGCCTGTTCTTTAATGGGAAATGCGGAACGTCCCCCACTTCCCCCTTAAAAGCAGAGGAAGCAGGGGCAGTTCCCTCCATCGTCTTCATTGCGTCTTGATTCTCCAGAAACCCCCGTCGCCCTCCGCCTCCCCAAGGTCGACAGAGAGCTCAGCTCCACTCCTTCCTCCGCCGTCTCCCGCATCCGCGGCACCGTCGAGCTCCTCGCCCCTTTCCTTGCCGCCCCCGCCATGGCTCCGAAGAGCGGCAAGGCGAAAGCGGACAAGGCCAAGAAGGAGAAGTCCGAGCAGGCAGCGAAGCTGGCTGCCCTGCGGAAGAAGTGCGTGATCTTCGCGCCAAGGCTCGGTCCGAGGGAGCTGCGGGACAAATATTATTTGTTCTGGGCGAGGGAGACCAAAGCTCATCCCCGCACCCACGTCTTCCCCGCCATCGCCAAAGATATATTCCCCGGCGGGTACTTCTTCTTCGCTGCGTTCTTCCATTGTGGTCTGTGCCCTCCGTTCTCGGAGTTCTTTTGTGATATAATGAACACATATGGCCTCCACCTCCTAGATTTCACCCCCAACGCCATCCTTACGATGGCCGTTTTTGCACATCTGTGCGAAAACTATGTTGGGGTTCATCCCAATGTAGCTCTTTTCCGCCACTTCTTTATGCCTAGAGTAGAATCTGGCGCTCCCCTCTCCGGCGGCATCTCCTGGATCTTCAGGCTGAACAAGAAGGATTCGTACCTGAAGGGAGAACTCCGCGGCAAGTGGGAGGAGTGGAGAGCCGATTGGTGCTGGGTGGTGGAAGATAGGCCTGAGCCTTTTACCTCGCCGCGCCAGACTGCCATAGTGCGCGGCAGAGATTGGAGCGAGTTGGCCCCGGAGGACAGCAAGCTTAATATCGCCCTCATTAGGATCATTCGTCTCCGGGTCGCCAATCTGACTATCGGAGAAGTTGGAGCAGATTTCCTCCGCCGCCGCATTGCCCCTTTACAAGAAAGGAAAAGGTCCGCCTGGGAATTCGGCAATGCGGCAGATATCATGAGGCTGCGCCCTAGATTGAACTACAATTTCACTGCCTTGGAGTTGAAGGGGATGGTCCGGGAACTCTTCAAGCATGACCCGGCCCACCCGGAGTGGTTCAGACCTTCCCGGGGAGTGGTGCCGCTGTGCAACAGCACCGCCCGCGATTCCCTACGAGCGATGATGCCCGCGTGCGACTCCCACAGCGTCGCCCCCACTTGGATCGAGCCTCCGCCGGATACCGTGCTGACCTTCTTCAACAACTTGGTCGAGAAGCCCCGCAACGCCGAGGAGAACAAGGTCCTTACCCGGGCCACTACAGACCGGGATATAGCCTACATCGCCTCCAGGATGGAGGAGGCCGCCGCAGCTGCGGCCGCAGGCGACTTTGGATATACTGTGGACGAGGCATAGGCCGCGGACGCGGTGAGCCAAGCAGAGGAGGCAGAAATCCTCAAGCTGCTCAAGCTCGCGCCCGAGGAGTTTGCCGGGGAGCCTTCCGTGAAGTTTGCTGGGGCGAGCGAGGTTGCCGGGGGGAGCGAGGCCGCTGGGCACGGTGGTGAGTCCAGCGGGCCTGCCGAGGAGGAGGAGGACGCCGAGGCTGATGAAAACTCCGGTGGATCTCTGAATCTCGATGACGAGGCCTCCTCATCCTCAGAGAACTCCCCGCCTCCAGCAAGTCCCACGCAGCAACCGAAGAAGCGCCTCCGCAAGGCAGCTGAGACGGCGAGGCCGCAGGCGCCTCGACAGCAGCCAGCGCGCCGTGCGGCGCGCGCCACCAGGACGAGCGAAGTCGTCAAGGAAGCGCCCCGTGCTCGAGCGCCAAGCGGAGGGGGGTCTTCCCGGAGCGGAACGGGTGCTCCTTCTGCCCCTCGGTCCTCGGCGACGACGGGGGCTGGGTCTTCGCAGCCCACAGCCCCGGAGATCACCAAGCGCCCGAGGGAGCCTTCTCCTCCAGCTCCTCTCGCGGGAGCAGACCAGGCGGAGTTTGACTTCTCCGCCCTCAGCTCCGACGAAGAGGGAGAGGAGTAAGTACTTGCAATTCTTTAGTTTCTTCGATTCTATCTTGATTTTCCTTGTTGATTCTGATCTTGGTTTTTGTTTTGCTTTCAGGACCCTGACCCAGCGGATGGCGAAGAGGGCCAAGATCCCTGTGGTCGAGATTGAAGACGACTCGCCCGCCGCGGCGACGGGAGACGTGCCAGCGGCAAACTTGCCGGATCAACCTGCTGCTCCGAGGAGCAGCCCCCAGCGCAGCCCCCAGCGTAAGTCTGGTACTTGTTTTCTGCTTGACGGGCGCGCTCGAGGTAGTTGCTTGTACTGATATTTTGTTGTTTTGTGCAGAAGTGGAGCCGCAGCTGCAGGAGCACCAGGAGGTTGCCCCCGACGAGCTCCTTGCTCCACCCTCCCCGCCAAGGGTGAACTCCCCGGCAAGGGAGAACGCTCCGCCAAGGACGGGCACTCCGCCAAGGGCGAGTACCCCGCCAAGGGTGAGCAGCCCGACAAGGGTGAGCACCCCGCCAAGGGAGGGCGCAGGCGGCCCTCCGCCAGCAGGGGCCACTGCTCCGCCGCCAAGGGAAAATTCCCCGGCGAGGGACCCTGTCATTGAAGAGATCCGCGAAGGTAAGCCTTGCAACTTCTTCTTCTTGGATTCTTCTTTTTGGATATTTGCTTGATCTTTTCATTTCTTTTTCTTCCATTAGATCCTCCTGCCCCAGAGCCAATGGAGACGGAGGTCACCGCTGAGGAGGAGGTGCACGGAGACGGTGGCAACGCCACTACCATCGAGGGAACGGCCGGAGCTGACGCGCCGGTCGTCGAGGAGACCGCCCCGACCGCCGACGCCGCGGCTGGGGAAGGGACCGGTGACCAAACTGCTGGCCCGGAGGCCGCAGGAGCGCCGGACGCTGCATCGGCCGCCGACCCTTCCGCCTCCGCGGAGCGGTCAGGTGTCTACTTGGAGGCCCCCAACGGGGTCTTTATTCAAGTCCCGTGGGCGTCCTCGTCTCGAGCACCCGCGGAGGGAGAGACCTTTGACGGAGAGGTCCTCGCCTCTGCCGGGTTGAAGATCGTTGAAGCGCCCGGCGACAGCGACGAGCCCGAAGAGGAGGGACTCCTTCGCCGGCTCCTGGCCTTGTATCGGGCCAGGCAGGCGAAGCTGGAGTCCCGGGAGGCTCTTGCCGCCAAGGCTGGAGCGGACTTGGAGAAGCGCGCCGCGGAGCATCGTGCCGCCAACCAAGCGGCCCTCCGCAACTTGGCGGAGGAGCGTGAAGAGCTTGCCGGGGCGCAGCAAGCCTTCCTCCTGGAGAAGGCTGAGGCCGAGGAGCAGCAGCGGTTGGCCGCCAAAGAGCTGTCCCGGCGAGAAGGAGTACTCAACCAGCGGAAGGTCGACCTCGACGCCCACGAGGACGACCTTACCGCCCGGGAGCAAGCTATCGGCGGGGCCCTGAAGGAGGCCAAGGACGCCGCAGCGGCCGCAGAGACCGCCAAGAAGGATCTGGAGGCCAAGGCGCAGCAGCTGGAGTTGTTCCTGAAGGCAAGCGAGGACAGAGTCACTGCGCTCAATGTGGAGCGGGAGAAAGATGCCCACACCAACTCTGAGCTGCAGGTACGTCTCTCCGAGAAGGGCACAGAGCTTGCTGCCGCCAAGGATTCCATCGCTGACTTAGAGTTGAAGGTCTCCACCCTGAGTGGTTCGCTTGACGCCGCCCGGGACCGCGAGACGAAGCTGAAGGACGAACTCCGCAAGGAGAGGAACTTGGTGGAAAGCGCCGCCGTCTCGGCAAACAACTTCAACCGGGCAGTGGAGCAGTGGACTGATGAGCTGGTCACCTCTGCTGCCAATATTGACAAGGAGATGGTGGCGCTGAGGGCGGAGCATCTCGGGTACTCCCCGGACGAGAATCTCCCCCACAGCGCCAAGTTGAGTCTGTTCTTCAGGGGAATCGCGCCGGCGCTTGCGCGGCTGCGGGAGAAGATCCCCGTGCAGCTGGCCGATGAGGCGCGTCGGCTCTGCATGGGCACCATGGAGCGGGTCTTGTCAAAGATCGTCTTCCGCAACCCCGGCATCAACCTCGTGATCGTCCTCCGCAGCCTGCCGCCCGAAGCCGATCAGGAGGCGTTGAAGGCGCAGGTCGCCCACATCGTCGCCAAGGTGAACAAGATCACGAGGCGTGAAGGCGACCGCGTAGATTAGATTCCTTTCTTTCTGCTTCCTTTGCCGCTGCAAAGCATGTTATGGACAAGAATCTATTAATATTGTGGCAAGTTATCTTTGTAATATACAATCTTATTTTGAGCAACCAATGCAGTGTTATCTCCCTTGCTTTGGTCCCTTTACTTTGTATGAATTCCACCCTACGCTTTCAGGGAACTTGCCGGCAAGGGGCCCTTGCCGCGAGCGCTGAGTGCTGGACTCCGAGCAGCCTGCTGGCAAAGGGCCTTGCCGGCAAGAAACCTTGTCGTAGCTAGTCGCAGCACACTTAGCTTGCTCAGCGAACTCGAAAACGAAACAAGGGCGCGACACTTGTCGCAGCTCACTTAAGCCGTTGAGCGTGCTCGAAACAAAGTAAGGGTGCGGCTAGCCACGGGTAGGTTCCTCCGCGCACGGGTTTTCCATACAAAGTGTGGTTGTTCAAGGAAGACAACTAGAAATTTTAAAAATTTGAACTGCTCAAATTCTGGTAACTTAGCTTTCTTGGGTTGTTTGCTTCCCGGCAAGGCTTCTCTTTCTTGAACAGCACTTGGTTCATGCCTCCATCTCCTCCTCCCTCGGCAAACTTGTGCGCGAGGAATAGTCCTTCTGCTTAAGAGGGAAAGGAGAAGACGAGGAAAAACAAGTATCGTGCCTCATGGCTTGCTAGTGCTTACCGGGGTCGTGCGTTGCACAGGTTGTCAGATGATGCATGCAAATAACAAAGAAAAGCATGGAAATGACAAATAGTGCGAAGCACAAAAACTTTACTGATGCACGGGATCTGCGCCCGGCTTTGTACAAAGGTTTACATGCAACAACGGCAAGACTTGTACAAAAGGTGGTTGCCGGAGCGGATCACGGCAACCGCGCCTTATGGGTGAAACTTGCGAAGATGCTCTATGTTCCAGGAGTTGCTCACCGGTAAGCCTTCTTCGGTCTCAAGGCGGACTGCGCCGGGCCTTGTGACTTGTCTCACCCGATAAGGGCCTTCCCACTTCGGCGTCAACTTGTTGGAATTCTTGGCGGACTGAACACGCCGAAGAACAAGGTCGCCTTCCTCGAGACTCCTGGCCTTGACCTTGCGACTATGATAGCGACGCAAGGCTTGCTGGTATCGAGCAGCTCGTACAGCAGCCTGGAGACGTTCCTCCTCGAGGAGCAATGCATCATCTTGTCGCAGTTGCTCTTGCTCGAGCTCATCATAAGCGAGCACTCGAGGAGATCCGTATACGAGTTCCGTGGGGAGAACTGCCTCTGCTCCATAGACAAGAGCAAAGGGTGTCTGTCCGGTGGCTCGATTTGGTGTCGTCCTGATTGACCAAAGAGCCGCCGGCAACTCTTCTATCTAGTTTCTTCCGCACTTGTGCAGCCTGTCGAAGGTTCTCGTCTTGAGTCCGTGCAGCACTTCAGCATTGGCCCTCTCTGCTTGACCGTTGCTCCTCGGGTGAGCAATAGAAGCAAAGCAGACCTTGGCGCCAAGGTCTTGGACTTACTGCATGAAGGTGCGACTTGTAAACTGTGTGCCGTTGTCGGTGATGATCCTGTTAGGGATTCCGAAACGGCAAACAATCGATCTGAAGAACCTGACTGCTGACTGTGCTGTCACCTTTCTCACTGGTTCCACTTCTGGCCACTTTGTGAACTTGTCGGTTGCGATGTACAAGTACTCAAAGCCCCCGACTGCGCGGGGAAAGGGGCCGAGGATGTCGAGCCCCCAGACCGAGAAGGGCCAGGACAAAGGGATCGTCTGGAGAGCTTGAGCTGGCTGGTGAATTTGCTTGGCATGGAACTGTCACGCTTCACACTTGGTTACTTGTGCAGTTGCATCTTGGAGGGCTTCTGGCCAGAAGAACCCTTGCCGGAACGCCTTCCCGGCAAGTGCCCTTGCGCCAATGTGGTGGCCACATATGCCTCCATGTATCTCTGCTAACAACTTCTGTCCATCTTCCCTGGAAATGCACTTCAACCTGACACCATTGAGTCTTCTTCTGTACAGTTCATTGCCAACGAACTGGTACATACTTGACTGCCTGGTTATTTTCTCTATCTCTTCTGGCTCGTCGGGAAGTTCTCCAGTTTGTAGAAAGCGGACGATTTGCTGTGCCCATGCTGGAGCCTGGGGCTCAACAACAAGGACTAAAGGCATGAGGGCTGCTGTGGGAACCTCAGCTTCTACGGCAAGAACCTGCGGTTCTGCCGGAGCGGATGGTCCCCCGGCAAGCCTGCCGGGGCAGGGCTCGTCGGGAACGCTTGCTTCAACTGTACAGACCCTTGGATCTGCAGGAGCAAACTGTTCCTCAGCATCTTGGCTGTTGATCCTGGGGATCTTGGCGGCGGCTTCGGGAAGATCCGCCGGCAAGTAGTCGCCGGAGACCAACTTCCTCTTCTTGTTTTGCCCCACTGATGGTGTAACAGATGGCTGAGTCAACTTGAGCACGAAGGTCCTTGGTTCCACAGGTAACTTCATGGCAGCACACTTTGAGAGGCCATCTGCAATGTCATTCTGAGCTCTTGGGACGTGCTCCATTTGCAGGCCTTCAAAGTGTTCTTCAAGCTTCCTCACTTCATTAAAATAAGATTCCATCAAAGGGCTCTGGTAACTCTTGTTCACCTATCGGACCACCAACTGTGAATCTCCCCGCACAATCAACTTCTTAATCCCAAGTTCGGCCGCAATTCTGAGGCCGGCAAGCAAACCTTCATACTCAGTAGTATTGTTTGTCGCTTGCTCCTTGGGAAAGTGCATCTGGACAACATACTTGAGGTGCTCTCCGGTGGGCGCTATGAGTACTACGCCGGCACCGGCGCCTTGCAGCGAGAAAGCACCATCAAAGTACATTATCCATTCGCTGCTCGCTTCTTGGACGGGGACGCTTGTCTCTGGGACTTCTTCATCTGGCGTTGGGGTCCATTCAGCTATGAATTCTGCCAAAGCTCTGCTCTGTATGGTTGAAGTACTCTCAAACTTGAGACCAAAGCTCGACAGCTCCAGTGCCCACTCGACGATCCTGCCTGTTGCTTCAGGATTCTGCAATATCCTCTTCAACGGAAAGCGAGTGACCACTGTTATCTCGTGTGCTTGGAAGTAATGGCGCAGCTTTCTTGAGGCCATGAGGAGGCCGAACAGCAACTTCTGCACCCCAGAGTATCTTGATCTAGCCCCCTGCAAGAGGGAACTTACAAAATACACTGGGCGCTGCACCATCTTCTTTCGCACTTCTCCTTGTTCCTGCGCAGACTTGTCCTTGTCGGGGCCAGAGCTTGTCGGGGAAGCCCCCTGCTTGTCGCTGGATTCGCTTGCCGGGGACGTGGGTTCCTCATCTGCCTCCCTCTCCGCTACTAACGCAGCACTAACCACTTGATTGGTTGCCGCTAGGTACAGCAGCAACTTCTCTTGTGGCCTAGGTGCGACAAGTATTGGAGTAGAGGACAGGTATTCTTTCAAGTCCTGCAGCGCTGCCTCCGCTTCCGGGGTCCATTTCATGGGACCTGCCTTTTTCAAAATCTTGAAGAAAGGCAGGGCGCGTTCTGCATACTTTGAAATGAACCTGCTGAGGGCAGCCACACAACCAGCAAGTCTCCTTACGTCCTTGACGCGCTTCGGGGCTTCAATCTGCTCGATGGCTTTTATCTTGTCGGGATTGGCTTCAATCCCCCTCTGGGACACAAAGAACCCGAGAAGCTTGCCGGAGGGGACTCCGAAGACGCATTTCTCGGGGTTCAACTTAAGCTGGATCTTGCGCAGATTCTCAAAGGTTTCCTCTAAGTCTTGGATCAGGGTATCTTTGCTCTTGCTCTTGACCACTATATCATCCATGTAAGCTTCTACATTTCTGTGGATCTGTGGCTCAAAAGCAGTGTGCACCACCCTCGCAAATGTTGAGCCTGCATTCTTCAATCCAAAGGGCATGCGTATGAAGCAATATGTGCCGCATGGAGTAATGAATGCAGTCTTCTCTTCGTCTTCCTTGGCCATGAATTCTGGTGGTAACCTGAGTATGCATCAAGGAAGGAAAGCAGCTCGCATCCGGCGGTGGAGTCAACAATCTGGTCAATACGCGGCAAGGGAAATGGATCCTTGGGACACGCTTTATTCACATCAGTGAAGTCTATACAAAGTCTCCACTTCCCATTGGCCTTGCGTACGACGACTGGATTTGCTAACCACGTAGGATGGATCACGCCTCTAACCAGGCCTGCTGCTTCCAACTTCTTTATCTCTTTGGCGATGAATTCTTGGCGCTCCACGGCTTGCTTCCTGACCTTCTGCTTGACGGGCCGCGCATGAGGACAAACAACAAGCTTGTGCTCAATTACCTTCCTGGGAACGCCGGGGATGTCAGATGGTTGCCATGCAAACACATCGACATTCGCCCGCAGGAAGGCAACGAGCGCGCTTTCCTATTTGGGGTCAAGTGTAGCACTGATGGTGAAGGTACCACTAGTGCCGTCCTCCTTGGCGGACACCTTCTTGGTTGCCGGTGGAGCCGCCATTCCTTTCTTGCACTTGCCAGTGGAGCTTGATGGTGCGTCCTCGACGGCAGCGCAGCACTCCGAAGAGGTGCGTTTGCCGAAGTGGGCCCCAGAGCTCTTGCCGGACTTGGTCTTGGTCTTCCCCCCGGGAGCTTCAGCGGCAAGTGTGTGGCTTTCTGCTGCGGCTGCTGCATCCCGGTAGATCTTGTCGGCGCAGATAAGCGCGTCCTTCTTGTCACCGGGGACAGAGATGACGCTTATCGGCCCCGGCATCTTGAGTACGTTGTAGGCATAGTGGGAAGCTGCCATGAACTTGGCGAGGGCAGGACGGCCAAGTATCCCATTGTATGGCAATGGGATATCGGCAACGTCAAAGGTTATCCTCTCCGTCCTGAAGTTGAGTTCCCCGCCAAAGGTCACGGGCAGTGTAATCTTCCCCTTCGGCTTGCTCCTTCCCGGGTTGATTCCTTGGAACGACCCGGTTTCCTCGAGCTCGCTGTCGGGGATCTGCAGCTTCTTGATCACAGCTGAGGAGATCAAGTTCAGGCCGGCCCCGCCGTCAACCAACATCTTGGTGACCTTGAGGTTGCGGATAGTTGGTGAGACCAACATCGGCAAGCACCCGACCGCAGTTGTGCGGTCAGGGTGGTCCTCAAGGTCAAAGATGATGGGCGTGCTGGACCACTTCAGCAGCCTGCGTGACTCGACGGGTGGCTCAGCTGCATTCACTTCCCGCACCCACTGCTTGAGTTGGCGGTGGGAAGTGTGCAGAGAGGCACCCCCGTCGACACACAGAACCTCTGTGGCCTTCTGGAACTCCTGCTCGCTGTTGTCTCCTTCTTCCATGTCGTCGTCGTCGTCTTCTTCCTCATCCTTGTCGCGGCCCCGGGGAGGTCTGTCACCTTGCCGCTGCTTGGCCTTGCCGCGGCGTCCTCCCCGGCCATTGAACGGCCGCTTCTTGCTGGGTGTAGGATCGAAAGTATGTCTAGAGGGGGGGTGATTAGACTACTTGTAAATATAAAAAATTCTGCCTTTTGACAAAGAACAGTTTTTGGTAGTTTCACAATTATGATCAAGTCAAGAATCACCCTACACATGCAATTCTAGAGTATAGGCAGCGGAAAGTAAATTGCACATGTAGTAAAGAGAGGTGGAGAAGAGCAAACGCAATTTTGGAGACGCGGTGATTTTTCCCGTGGTTCCGATAGGTGGTGCTATCGTACATCCACGTTGATGGAGACTTCAACCCATGGAGGGTAACGGCTGCGCGAGTCCACGGAGGGCTCCACCCACGAAGGGTCCACGAAGAAGCAACCTTGTCTATTCCATCATGGCCTACGCCCACGGAGGGCTAGCCTTACTCGGGGTAGATCTTCACGAAGTAGGCGATCTCCTTGCCCTTACAAACTTCTTGGTTCAACTCCACATCTCGATGACGGAGGCTCCCAAGCGACACCTAACCAATCTAGGAGGCACCACCCTCCAAAAGGTAATAGATGTTGTAGATGATGATGAACTCCTTGCTCTTGTGCTTCAAATGATAATCTCCCCAACACTCAACTCTCCTCACTGATTTGGCTATGGTGGAAGAAAGGATTGAGTGGAAAGCAACTTGGGAAGGTTAGAAATCAAGTTTCATATGGTGGGAGTGGAGCAACTTGATCTCAACACAAGGATAGGTAGTTCCCTTCTCAGAAAGTGTAAGGTAGGAGTGGTAGTTCTTTCTGATGGCTCTCTCCACGAATGAAGAGGGGGTGGAGGGGTATATATAGCCTCCACACAAAAATCCAACCGTTACACACATAATTGAGCAATCTCGGTGAGACCGAAGTGGACAACTCGGTCAGACCGAAAGTTCAAATAATGTGAACGTTGGGGTTTTCGGTGGGACCGAAAATACCATCTCGGTTATTCCGATATGATGACAGAAGGTTACAGAAGCTTGGCAGCCCGTGTTTCGGTGAAACCGATGTCAAACTCGGAATGACCGATTTTTCTAGGGTTTGGCTTATGGCTGAGGTGGTTCATCTCGGTGTGACTGAGTGTGGAAAATCGGTTGGTCCGAGATTACTTATGAGTGTGTATTGTAGTGAAAGTTGCTGATAGTTGAAGGAGATATATCACTAAGCACTTGAGCAACCAGATCATCAACACAACCTCATCCCCTTTTAATAGTATTGGCTTTTCCTATGGACTCAATGTGATCTTGGATCACTAAACCAAAAATGGAGTCTTGAGCTTTTGCCAATGCTTGCCTTAGCATTTTGAGGGGTCCACTTCTTCAGTCATTGCCATACCCATATCACTGAACTTCTCTGAAATGATTCTCAAGTAATTATTAGTTCAATGATATATATGTTGTTATTAATTGCCAAAACCACCCGGGGATTAGTTGCACTTTCAATCTCCCCCTTTTTGGTAATTGATGACAACATATAGATCAAAGCTTCGACAAAAGATATAATCAATGAATAATATCGTCGCTTTGAGAAGTATGTGATAAGCAAGAGCTCCCCCTAAATTTGTGCATTATTTAAAATTTGCGTTTGAATGCAAATGCACAATCGATTAGGATCATGGGTCACTCTTCCATGTCACATACATCTTGGTGGAGCGCACAAAATGATAAGAATGAATAACATGCACCCAATCACCAAGACATGAGTAAATGATCATACAAGATAGGAATAGCATATGATAAGCATTAAGCACACATTAAAGCATAGTATGACCAAGCACTCATTAAGGTAGCATCAAACGTAGTATCAAGCACACTGAAAGTTTCGAAAACCAAAAGTATCTCAAAGAAACCGCAAAAGAACGAAAGAGCACTCTCTCTCTCGAAGCCCTATGATCTATACAATTTCACCCCCTTTGGCAACAAGTTACCAAAAAGTTTTGAAAAAGCATAGAGCTAAACGTCACTGTGGGCTCTGCTGGCGGCTCCCGTCTGGGTAGATGTCGGAGTAGATATGACGGCATCGGCGAAGACTTCAGCTGATGCCTGCGCTGGAGGAGTGGATACTGGAGCTGTAGCTGGAGTAACTGCTGGAGCTGTAGGAGGTGCTGAAGTTGTAGTCCTGGTGTCAGTCACTGGAATAGCAGCTGATCGGGATCCTCTGGGAACCGGAGCAGTCTGGCGATGAGAGTCCTGGACTAAGTCATCCTGCACAAGCTCTGCCTTGTCCTGCTTTGCTTCCTCCATGTCTGCCTCAAGCTTGTTGACGGTCACCTGAATTTCAGTCAGCTTCACGTCCAGAGCGTGGATCTTCTCGTCAACAATCCTCTCTAGGCTCTCCTGAGATTGTTCAATGCTGGCCAGGCGTTGCTCAATCCTTTGGGTAGCTTCAAGAATCTGCTCTCCGAAGCTCTTTGGTTTAGCTGCTGCTGCTGCTGCCTCTTTATCAGCTTTGGCTTTCCTAGCAGCTTCAATCTTGGCTTGACCTTCAACCGATGTTGGATCCTCCTCATCCATCACAACAACATTGTCTTCATGCTCTGGCTGCAGGGGTAAGTGTTTCCTATCCAACAGGAATTTGCCCGTGCCAAACTTGGCATTGATAAGCATCTGAATCTGTGGGGCAAATCCACATGACCTTTTCTGGTCAGCTGCAGTCCTCTTAATGGTCTCTACCATTAAGTCCATCACCTTGAAAGGTGCCTTCTCATCAAGTATATGCAGCATGTTGATAGAATACCCTCTGATCATGCGATGATCTCCAGACTTGGGCATCAAGGTATGCCTCAAAATAGTGTTAGTGGTAGGTAAACCTGCCTGGAGATAGTAGACTGAGCCGAGCTTCCACACTTCCAAATCTGCTGCGGGGATCTCCTTGTACATGTTCTTCATGGAATCATGATTCTTCTTTGGAATCCCATGGACATCAATATCATCCTCTTGTTGCACTGGAGCATTCAGAAGTTCTGCCCATTCTTCAACAGAAGAAGAAAATCTCTGACCTTCAGTCATCCAGGTGATCTTCCCATCAGGATAGAAGTGAGCTGTGGCATAGAACTGCATAATCATCTCATCGTTCCAATCTGTCAGTTTCTGACCCACAAACTCAGCAACTCCACATGCAGTGAAGCTTTCATGCACATGGGGAAAGAAGTCTCTGTGCTCTTCGCTGTCAATGTATTCCCAGTCAACATATCTGGTATCTGCAACTATTGGCTTCTTGTCCATCAGCACAGTCTCATAGAAGTCCTGCTGCTCTCTGGTGTGAAATCTGGGATCCACAGCAGTCCTTCTCCTCACGGCATATGGATCAGTCTGTCTCCATAGCCTGAGACCTCTATCTTTCCTTGCCTTCATATCCTCGGCTTGAGGATGAGCATCATTGTGGAGTGGCAGTTTTGGACGGAGTTTCAGCAACACTTGTCCTTCCTCATCAGACTCAGATGGTGGCACATCACCCTTGTTCTTCTTAGATGCTGGAATGTTCCTGGTAGTCCTCTTGGGCTTGGAAGTAGACTTTGCTGGAGCTGCCTTAGCTTGAGCAGACTTCTTGGGCTTTGAAGTGGCTCCAGCCCTAATGGCATCACCCATGAGCTTCTGCTTCTGAGGAGCAGGCTGGGGTGCTTCTTCTTCTTCTTCTTCCTCGACTGCTGCATCTGCATGAGGATCAGTATACACAACCCTCTTTCTCTTGGAGGTTTTCTTCACTTTGCTTGGGGCTGGCTCTCCCAAGTTCAGCTTCTTGGCAACAGCTGATTGCTTGACTTTGCTGGTGCCCTTCTTTGACTGCTGACCTTGTTGCTCTTTGGCAACAACCTTTCTCTTAGGCTTGGAGGACACCTCTTCCTCAGCAATGAAATCAGAATCCTCATCATCAGAATTCCTCTCCTTTCTGGCTCTGGTGGCTGCAGGAGGCAAGCCACTAGGTGTACTCCTCTCACCATCATCAACTGGACTACTAGCCTCAGGACTAGTGTCTGCCTCAGGAATGTCTGCAAAAGGTGACTCTGACCTGTTCTGGCTGTCACTGGCATCTGACATGGCTGACAACCTGTGAATAGATAAGGTATAGGCAGAGAAGAAGAGTTATCACAAACTGCAGAGGTTTTTGCAAAAAAAATGAGTTCAAATTTTAGTTTTAAGTTTTCACAGAAGGCATTTCGGTCAGACCGATTTTCAGTTTCGGTAAATCCGAAGTGTATAACAGAAACTTTACACACCACTTTCGGTTTGACCGAAGTGAGTTTCGGTCCTGCCGAAGCACTAGGGTTTCACTAAAACTCTATTTCGGTCACACCGATTTGCACGACTCGGTTGGACCGAAAGGTGCAGTGCAATGGCCAGAGGCCGAATCGGTCATTCCGAGATTTTAAAATCGGTTTCACCGAGATGTGTTCCGTGGAAACCTAACCCTAAGAATTTTTACTCGAAACTAGTTCAAACGAACCGATCTGGTGTAAAAGAAGATTTCAATCGTGTCCAGATATAGGGCAAACCAAACATGCATTGAATCGGAGATGGGAGCACGAGTGGGATCGAGACTCACCCTAACTTGGTGGAGTCCCTCTACGGCGGCAACGGCGCGGAGGAGAAGTCCGTTGACGGCGATGGAGACCCGCGGCGAGGGCGCACATGCGACGATGGCGACGATCCGGAGATCAGGGCGACGGCAGCAAGGGACGTGGGAGCGAAAACGTTTGAAGGAATAATCAACGCGCGCTGCCCTCAGTATATATATCCCTTTGCTGTCGGTGGGACCGAGTTGAAAAACTCGGTGTCACCGAGATGGATAACTGCCAGGCAGTTATGCATTTCGGTCACGCCGAAAATTACAACTCGGTTTCACCGAGATGAAACCTAGATCAGTCTAAATGCTTTCGGTTTGACCGAGTTTGAATGAGTTGGTCTGACCGAAATCACTTAGAAGGTTTTGGAAGTTAGCCCTTGACGGATCGGTGGCTCCGAGTGCTCCTCACTCGGAGGGTCTGAAAGTGACTTGTTCAAAGTTTGTGATATGAGCATGAATAGAATTTGAGACAAGAAAGCATAGATAGCTAGGGGAGGTACTTAGGCATTCTTGTCCATCCATTTGGCCAGAAAAATCAAAACAATCAAAACAACAAATGGATGTCCTTGAATGAATAAGATCATGCATTCAACATGCTCACACAATAAGATAGCAAATGAAATATGTGTCAAACATGCACAACCAACACTCTAGCTACTAGCACACAATTTGTCGATGACTAGGTCATCTTTGTATGAGTATTTTGACTTAGGAGCCAAATGAGAACATTTGATCATAGGTCATACTCATCGTTTAAGCACAAGTGGGGTTACCACTTTTACATAAAGCATTGATGTGTTCACATCATTTGGAGATGCTTTAGCTCAATTTTTAGAGCAAAGCTCCCCCTAGATGTGAGAACCCCTTTTAAAGGGTCAAACTAACCTTGGGTTGTCGTAGAAGACTTCATGTAGATGTTGAAGATGTGGATGCTCAATGTTGATGTAGATCATCAAGAGTTGGGAGCTATCCTTTGGATTAGGGCACTTTCAATACCTACATGGGTTAGTCCCACAAGGAACAAACAAGGATATCCATAGACATAGATTGAAGTTCACAATAGATGATGTCCATGAAAGCAATGATTACCTTGTCCCTTGACTTACCAACAAGAGGGTTTGTGACTCCATAAACTAGTGCATGATGTGGAAGTTGATTGCACAAGTTGCCAAAATGAATGTGAGTGAAGTATGTTGGCGGAGTCACCCTCAAGAACCTTCTAGTTCTTCTTCTTCGGGATCCACATCATCTTGATGGGAATCCTTGGGGTTGTAGTTGAGCTTGACGAAGTAGAACTTGACGTGTCCTTGGGAACCCACTTGACCATGGCTTGAGGTGCTTCAATGAATGCATCAATCTCCTCTTGAAGCTTGTCCTTGGCTTTCAGCTTGTGGTCTTGTGGTGGAAGGTCATCTTGAGCTTGTTCCACATTGGAAGAAGTAGGATCATACTTCTCCTTTTGAGAAACAAACTGTGGAGTAGGATATTGACCTTCTTCCCACTCAACACCTTCGGCGTTGAACTTTCGCTCAAAACCAATCCCTTGATTCTTCCGGTGCCTTCCTTGCTTGCGAACAATTTCCTCAAAGTTCTTGCTTCCGGCAAGACTCTTGTAGACACCTTTCTCTATGATCCCTTTCAATAAACTATTCTCTTGCTCAAGTGTAACTTGGCTTGAAACATTGTTAGTGGAATCAAGAGAACTACTAGAAGCAACAATATTAGATTTAACATGGTTATTGTTACTGCTAGAGGAAGAATTTTTCTTATGCTTGTCATGCTTAGTCTTAATGGTTGGCAAGAAATTAGACAAGAGAAGTCGTTTGGCAAGATATGAAGAACTCTTCTTTCGAAGATCGTCATTGATCGCTTTTAGAAACTCATGTTCTTGCTCTAGAGTGAGCTTCTCGAAGCGTAGCTTCTCATGAGATCTTAAGAGCTCTCTATGATCTTCTTGAGTTGTTTCATGAGCTAACTTAAGAGTGTTTAGTTCTTTAGTTAGACGCTCAATCTCCTTCGTAGCATTGTCATTCGACTCTTCTCGACTATAAAGACTACTAGCATTTTCATCGTTACTAAGCTCACTAGATTTATCATGCAAGAGCTCATCTTCACCAAGCAAGTCATCCTCATCACTATTGAAGTCAATGAATTCAGGGTGTGATACCTTGGGGCCTTTAGCCATGAAGCATCTTCCAATTCCCTCATTTGGTGAATCAAATAAGTCGTAGGAGTTGGAGTTGGAGGATACGAGAGCAAGACCGGCAACACCTTCATCTTGACTGTAGTCGGAGTCGGAGTGATAGCTTCCATCGGATTGATTGTCGAAGTCGGAGCCGGAGACCCATTCACCTACATGAGCTTGATGTCTTCTTCTTGTGTAGCTCCTTGATGACTTGTCTTTCCTCTCCGAATCCTTGCTTCTCCGAGAAGGTCTTCGTTCATAACGATCATCTCTACTCCTTCTCTCTTTCCGAGGTGACTCATCTCTTGATCTTCTTCTTGGAGATTCCTCTCTTCTCTTGTGGGGAGCCGTACACTCATTTGAGTAGTGTCCAGGTCTTCCACAATTGTAGCAGTTTCGATCACGACTAGAAGATCTGTTTTCATCATATGATCTAGACTTTGAGCTTCTCTCTTTGCCTCTATTCTTGTAGAATTTGTTGAAGTTCTTAACCATTAGGCTTATCTCTTCATTGGAAACTAACTTGTCACTTGAGGTTGTGGGAGCATCACTTGTAGCTTTGTAAGCACCACTTGACTTGTTGTGAAGCTCTTCCTTATCCTTAAGGGTCATCTCATGAGCAACAATTCTTCCAATGACTTCAGTTGGCTTGAGAGTCTTGTAGTTTGGCATCATTTGGATCAAAGTGCACACGGTGTCGTACTTTCCATCCAAAGCTCTGAGAATCTTCTTGATGATGAATCGGTCGGTCATTTCTTCGCTTCCTAAGCCGGCAATCTCATTTGTGATGAGAGCAAGCCTAGAGTACATTTCAGCGACTCCTTTACCATCCTTCATCTTGAACTTGTCAAGTTGACCTTGAAGAATATCTAGCTTTGATTCCTTCACAGACTCGGTACCTTCGTGCATTTCAACCAAAGTATCCCAAATCTCTTTTGCATTTTCAAGACGGCTGATTTTGTTGAACTCGTCAGGACACAAGGCATTGAAGAGAATGTCACAAGCTTGAGCATTGTTTTGCAACATCCGCAATTCTTCAGGTGTGGCTTCGCGATCCGGAACTTTTCCTTCCTCGAAGAATTCACCTTGCATACCAACACAAATAATGCCCCATGCGGCTGGGTTATGACCAAGAATATGCATTTTCATTTTATGCTTCCAACTAGCAAAATTTGTACCATCAAAGTAAGGACCTCTACGATAATTACCCTCACTAGACGCCATACTCTCCTAGGTTGTGAAACCAAGCTTATGGAGTCCAATGCAATGGAAACCAAGACAATGGAGACCAAAGCTCTGATACCACTTGTAGGATCGAAAGTATGTCTAGAGGGGGGGTGATTAGACTACTTGTAAATATAAAAAATTCTGCCTTTTGACAAAGAACAGTTTTTGGTAGTTTCACAATTATGATCAAGTCAAGAATCACTCTACACATGCAATTCTAGAGTATAGGCAGCGGAAAGTAAATTGCACATGTAGTAAAGAGAGGTGGAGAAGAGCAAACGCAATTTTGGAGACGCGGTGATTTTTCCCGTGGTTCCGATAGGTGGTGCTATCGTACATCCACGTTGATGGAGACTTCAACCCACGGAGGGTAACGGCTGCGCGAGTCCACGGAGGGCTCCACCCACGAAGGGTCCACGAAGAAGCAACCTTGTCTATTCCATCATGGCCTACGCCCACGGAGGGCTAGCCTTACTCGGGGTAGATCTTCACGAAGTAGGCGATCTCCTTGCCCTTACAAACTTCTTGCTTCAACTCCACATCTCGATGACGGAGGCTCCCAAGCGACACCTAACCAATCTAGGAGGCACCACCCTCCAAAAGGTAATAGATGTTGTAGATGATGATGAACTCCTTGCTCTTGTGCTTCAAATGATAATCTCCCCAACACTCAACTCTCCTCACTGATTTGGCTATGGTGGAAGAAAGGATTGAGTGGAAAGCAACTTGGGAAGGTTAGAGATCAAGTTTCATATGGTAGGAGTGGAGCAACTTGATCCCAACACAAGGGTAGGTAGTTCTCTTCTCAGAAAGTGTAAGGTAGGAGTGGTAGTTCTTTCTGATGGCTCTCTCCACGAATGAAGAGGGGGTGGAGGGGTATATATAGCCTCCACACAAAATCCAACCGTTACACACATAATTGAGCAATCTCGGTGAGACCGAAGTGGACAACTCGGTCAGACCGAAAGTTCAAATAATGTGAACGTTGGGGTTTTCGGTGGGACCAAAAATACCATCTCGGTTATTCCGATTTGAGCAGAGACAGGAGCCTGCCAGTTTCGGTGGGACCGAAAATATCATCTCGGTTATTCCGATTTGATGACAGAAGGTTACAGAAGCTTGGCAGCCCATGTTTCGGTGAAACCGATCTCAAACTCGGAATGTCCGATTTTTCTAGGGTTTGGTTTATGGCTGAGGTGGTTCATCTCGGTGTGACTGAGTTGGAATAATCGGTGGGACCGAGATTACTTATGAGTGTATTTTGTAGTGAAGGTTGCTGATAGTTGAAGGAGATATATCACTAAGCACTTGAGCAACCAGATCATCAACACAACCTCATCCCCTTTTAATAGTATTGGCTTTTCCTATGGACTCAATGTGATCTTGGATCACTAAACCAAAAATGGAGTCTTGAGCTTTTGCCAATGCTTGCCTTAGCATTTTGAGGGGTCCACTTCTTCAGTCATTGCCATACCCATATCACTGAACTTCTCTGAAATGATTCTCAAGTAATTATTAGTTCAATGATATATATGTTGTTATTAATTGCCAAAACCACCCGGGGATTAGTTGCACTTTCACTGGGCTCTCCTCCGCCTCCTTGGGCCTTCTCCTTGTCGCGTCGCTCGTATTCAGCCTTCTGCTGCTCTACGAGGTACTCGACTCTCTTGCAGTTCTGAAGATCGTGGCCCTTGGTGCGGTGGATCTTGCAGTACTGCTTGTCGGAGCCGTCCTGCTTGTCGGCTGCCGCCACAGGGGCAGGCTCCTTGCCGGAGCCGCCAGCCTGTGCCTTCTTGGCGGGAGCCTCCTTGCCGGACTGCTCGACAACCAGCACTTCCTTGCTCTTCTTCTTTCTGTTATTCCGCCGCCGGCTCTTCCTTGCCGGGGCGGCGTCCTCGCTATCGCTTCCTCCTGCGCCAGTATCCCTCCCGGGGAGTCTCCTCCCCTCTTCAGCGCGCGCGCACTTGTCAGCCAGAGCATAGAGCTCGCTGACATCCCGGATCTTGGTCATGGCCATCTCCTCCCTCATCCGGCGGTTACGCACGTTCTGGTGGAACGCGCTGATAACCGCGGCAGGGTGGACGTCGGGAATGTTGTGCTGGACGCGGCTGAATCTCTGAATGTACTTGCGCAGGGACTCTCCCTCCTTCTGGGCTAGGATGTGGAGATCGCTCTCCTGGCCGTGGGGTTTGTGGCCGCCCGTGAAGGCGCCGACAAACTGGTGGCACAGATCTGCCCATGAAGAAATGGAGTTTTCCGGCAAGTGCATAAGCCAAGACCGGACGTTTGGCTTAAGCACTAGCGGGAAGTAGTTGGCTAGTATCTTCTCGTCGCGTCCCCCGGCAGCCTGCACCGCGATGGTGTAGATGCTGAGGAACTCCGAGGGGTGCGTCTTGCCGTCGTACTTCTCGGGTACGTCGGGCTTGAAATTCTTCATGCTGGGCCACTGGACTCGCCGCAGCTCACGGGTGAACGCAGGGCAACCTGCCGCGTACGGCAAGTCGCCTGGTTCACCGGGCGCGTGCGTGTCGACAGCGGTCCCAGCGCGCTGATCTGATTGTCGTCTGGCTTCTCGTCGACGCTCGATGCGAGTCCGAGCGTCCTCTTGCCGCCTGTCGTCGAGGACCTGGCGCTGGTCACGACGAGCCCGCGGATCCGACGACGCCGTGGAGTCGTCGTCGACGTTGATCCGGCGGGGTGGCGTCTTCTACTTCCGCGGCGGGGAGTGCACGGTGGTTGCACCCCCGGCGGTCTTGTCTCCATCGGCCTTCGTCGGGTCGACTTGCCGCGGCCGCGACGTCGCCGGCTGCTGCGGCGTGTCGTTGTTGGCGAAGGCGATGAGGCTCTGGATCGTCGCCCTCCAGTCTTCGGCCTTGTCTGCCGCTGGAGGGAAATCGAGGAGCAGCTGTGCTCTTGCTAGAGCTTCTGCTGGAGAGGAGGGGAGCGGCGGCGAGCGGTGCGAGGAGCGAGATATGCTCGGACTTCTAACAGGGTTAGAAGGAGCAGTTTCTCGCCCCGGCGACCGCGCCTTGCTCGTACCAGGACGATGGCCTTGAGCATCCCGCGATCCTCCGGTTTGTCCTTGTCCCAGCAAGCGTATGGTACCTCCTGTACCACGGCGCTGCTGGCCTTGTACCTCCTGAGAGAGACGTGGTGCGTCCACGGACACCGAGGCTTTGGAATTCGCCCGGTCGTCCGTCTTGTCCTTGGACTTGGTGGCGCCGTGAGTTTCCTCGCCGGCGACCACCCTTCCGCCGGCGTCTCCTCCGCCAACCGTTGGTTCCGGTGGCGGTGGGATCGACGCAGACGGGCCTCCGACCTCCGAAGCCTTCTTCTTCGGAGGCATGTTGTTGTAGCTGATGAAGTTGATGAAGCTGGAGAGGTTGATGAAGAATGCGCCCGCGTGAGCGCCGGATCAGGTTCGCACAACCTCGACGCCCCCCTACCTGGCGCGCCAAAGATGTCGGGGGAAACTGTCCTCCCACGAGCACCTATGGGACCGGAGCCCCTTCTACGTTGCGGTAAGGGAGCGGAGGGAGCACAAAGAGCGGATCGAGGAGCGCACACGGGCAGTTTTACCCAGGTTCGGGCCGCGCGGACGCGTAAAACCCTACTCCTGCCTTGGTTGTATTGAGCTCGGGAGCTTGAAGATCTACAGTAACAGCTACACCGAGCGTGAGAGTGAGCAAGTTTCTGGGATCGAACCCCCTCTACGTTGTGCATGGGCCTCCTTTTATAGCTCAAAGGGGTCACCGACAGGTGTCGACGTAGAGGAGGGTAAAAGTGTAAATTTGGTGGTAGTTGTAACAGTGAGTGAATAGTGCATGAACAGTGGATGTACAGTGGTCTTCACCTAACTTTGACAGTGGGGGACAAGGGCATTAAATGCCCGTCACCGTCGACCCCAAAAGTGTCCGTCCATGCTTCTCCGTTCGCCACGGCGGTAGCCTCGTCACCGTGGCTTGCCACCGTGTGCCCCAGGCTGCACAGCCATCTGCCACGCGCCCCTGGAAGGGCCCCAAGGCGACGCGTGGGCCGATGAGCTGGAGCGCGGGCACATAGCGTAAGTTCCCCCGGCAAGCACCTTGCCGGGGTGGTGATCTTGCCGGGCCCGGAAGCTTGTCGCTCCCCGGGTCCTGCCGGGGCGCATGACGCGCCGAGGCATCTCTTGAGATATGTATTCCTTGGCCTTCCTGGCAAGCTCCTCTTGCCAGGGTCTTGTGCTAAAGTGATAACCTTGAGCCTGGTGCGGCCTTCCCGGCAAGCTCCTCTTGCCGGGGCCTTGATCTTCTGACTTGTATACTTTGTTCTTGAATGGTTTTATAGGGACCAGAAAGGTTCCCGGCGAGCACGTGGTAAGCCCCGCCACGGGAAGCTTCTACTGCCCGTGCACAAGTTGGGGTACTCAGTACACCGACACACTATTTACTTTTCGCTATTTTATTTACTATTGCAAAAACTATCTATCACTACTATCATATTGCTTTTAACCCTTTGTGAACTACAAGGCCGGAGAGATTGACAACCTCTCTGTACTCGTTGGGAGCAAAGTTATTTGTATCTGTGTGCAGGTCCACGTTGGTTGCTACTAATCTGGCGCCATAGCAATTGACACCTACTTGTTGAACCTAGGAGTCTCTGGGGAATCGATCCTTGGCATCTTTGCTAGGGGAAAACACTTCTACTTACTGCATCTTACACCTTCCACTTGGGGTAACCAACGAGGGGTTCGAGGCCCATCAACACTCTCACGTAATAATGAGTTGGGGCTGTACACGCCCCGGAGTCTCCAGAGTATCGCCCTTGGGCATCACGGGGGCTCCCACCCACGTCTTAGTGGCATCTCCAGGCTGAACGACCACGGCGCGCCTTTCCCCATCGCAGGAGCCGCCCCGTCCTCGGCGGCTCCCACCACGCGAAAAAATGCCGCCGTGGCTCCCTGAGGCGACGCCTGCGCCTGAAGAGGCATGCCCGCGCCCTTGAGGAGTCACCGCCGGGGTCGCGACATGCTTATGGGGGCGTCCGCGGACTCTCTTGGGTGGTGCCGTGTCCACCCCCTCCTTGGGGGTCTTCACTTTCTCTGCGGCGAAGAACCTCCTAGTAGGCGCCATGGGCACTTCAGCAAGATGGTGAGGCAAAGGGGAGGAAGAAGGAGCTAGCGGCAATAATATGGAGATGAGCAGGGGCTCTGCCCATCCTCATTTATAGCAAGAGGGAGACAAACTGCCAGCCTCCACGATCGCCGGTAAAAATGATCTTTTTTGCATGCAGCAGGCTCCTGTCAAGTCGAACGTTTGCCGAGGCGGCGTGGGGAAGCGGAGACGCCCACGTCCCGTCAAGCGCCACACGTCAACCAGGCCCGCAAGCGGTTGGGGCCTGCGGCGCTTTGCCCTTGCCCTTTGGCTTTGCCTCGAAGCCAAGTCCGAGCGCGCCTTGGGCCCGGGGGCTACTATCGGCGTCCTGGGAACCAGGGTACCCAGACTTGCCTACCAGCGGCCCACGGCGTGGCTCCTCCACCGACCTGGTATGGCCCATCTTCAGCATCAACGCACAAGACGCTCGCGAGGGGCCAAGCCTCGCGAGGCGGACGGCACCAAGGCTTCCGGAAGGAGCAGCCCCGCTAGGCTGGCTCTTGAGGAGCGGAGATCTCTATGCAAGCCCCATGATGATGCAAGCCATGACAACCAAGGCCAGGCGGGCGCCAGCAGGCATAGTGCAATAGGTTTTCTCTTTGGTGCTAAAGAAGCAAGCGCAGGCGCGGAGTCCCGAGGAATCAGCCAAAGGTTTCCATTTCCATGCAACAAGACCAAGATCGCCAGGAGGACAGGACAGAGGTCATCACCGAGCCCACCATGGCGTCATGACCAGAAGCTTTGCAGGCGAAGACCACCTTTTGTGAGGATAAGATGTATTAGTTGTCTCCAAATTTGGCCGTTGTTGGATCCCTTCCCGCCTTCATTTTGGGAAGAGGACCAAGGCCACTATAAATATAGCCTAGCCACCACCGTAGTAAGGGATGGATCATTCAGACCACCCTCACCACACATGCAAGAACACACCTCCTGAGGTTGTTCCACCATTGTACTAGTTCATCCTCAGCCCACCTCGAGGCAATCCACCACAAAGCAGGATTAGGGTATTACACCGCGAGGTGGCCTGGACCTGGGTTAACTGCCTTGTCCCATTTCCTTATTGTTCATCGAGCTAGACCATGAGATCCGCAAGTAGGCAGACACGGGAAGTTTTGTTCTTCACACGCACCCCAGTGTTCGAATCTAACAAGAGTCCGCGGAGCCCCGAATCTGACAGCGCCCGTCAGGTCACCGACAGCCCCAAGGCCGGTAGCTTCCTTTGCTACACCCCATCCTCTTTTTACTCACCTACAAATTACCTCCTCCTATCCTCGTCCTCTCTCCCCTCCCTCTCCTCAGTTACATGAACGGTTGACCCATCTACACCTACTACAGCCTCAACCCACTCAGCACAGACTCTTTTACAAGAAGCACTTATATCATTTGCACTCTTATACTCTAAGCTCTATGAACTAGTGCCATATGATAACCCACAAGTGTAGGGGATCAGTTGTAGCCTCTTTCGATAAGTAAGAGTGTCGAACCCAATGAGGAGCTAAAGGTAGAATAAATATTCCCTCAAATTCTATCGACCATCGATACAACTCTACGCACGCTTGACGTTTACTTTACCTAAAACAAGTATGAAACTAGAAGTACTTTGTAGTTTTTGTGGGATAGGTTTGCAAGAATATAAAGAGCACGTAAATATAAACTAGGGGCTGTTAAGACAAAGAAGCAATAAAGTTAATATAGCGAGTGTGGAAAAGTGGTGGTAGGAGTTGCGAAATTGCCCCTAAGCAATTGACTATGTTACTAGACCGATAGCAAGTTTTATGTGGGAGAGGCCACTGCTAGCATGTCATCCCTTACTTGGAATTCTATGCACTTATGATTGGAACTATTAGCAAGCATCCAAAACTACTAACGTTCATTAAGGTAAAACCCAACCATAGCGTTAGGACATATTGGTCCCCCTTCAATCCCGTATGCATCAATTTCTATGCTAGGTTGAAGCTTCTGTCACTCTTGCCCTCCAATACGTAGTCCTATCAACATACAACTAACCCTATGGTGTGATCCACGCGCACGCTCATATGATGGGCACCAAAGGACAACAACATAACCACAAGCAATTTAAATCAATCATAGCAATTCACCAATCACCGATAGGACAACGATAATCTACTCAGACATCATAGAATGGAAACACATCATTCGATAATAATATGAAGCATAAAGCACCATGTTCAAGTAGAGGGTACAACGGGTTGCGGGAGAGTGGACCGCTGTAGATAGATGGGGGAAGGTGATGGAGATGTTGGTGAAGATGACAGAGGTGTTGGTGTACATCGCCGTCACACGATGATGGCCCCGGTGGCACTCCGGTGCCACCAGAAGCGAGAGGGAGAGAGCCCCCCCTTCTTCTTCATCATTGACCTTCTCCCTAGGTGGGAGAAGGGTTTCCCCTCTGGTCCATGGCCTCCATGGCGGCGGAGGGGCGAGAGACCCTCTGAGATTGGATATGTCTCTCTGTCTCTCTCTGTTTCTGCGTTCCCAGATTCTGTCCCTTCACCGTTTCTTATATTCCCGGAGATCCGTAACTCCGATTGGGCTGATTTTTTGAGACGATTTTTATCCGGATATTAGCTTTCTTGCGGCGAAAGAAGGGCATCAACCGCCTTACGGTGTAGCCACGAGGGACCAGGGCGTGCCTGCCCCTGGTGGGCGCGGCCCCCCTGCCTCGTGGCCCACTCGGGCATCGTCTCATGTTGGTTCCGCTTCTCAAAATTCACATATATTCCAAAAAAAATCTCCGTACATTTTTATTCCGTTTGGACTCCGTTTGATATGGATATTCCGCGAAACAAAAAACATGCAACAAACGGGAACTGGCACTGGGCACTAGACCAATATGTTAGTCCTGAAAAATAGTATAAAAAATTGCCAAAAGTATATGAAAGTTGTAGAATATTGGGATGGAACAATAAAAAATTATAGATACGACGGAGACGTATCAGCATCCCCAAGCTTAATTCCTGCTCGTCCTCGAGTAGGTAAATGATAAAAAAGATAATCTTTGATGTGGAATGCTACCTAGCATAATCTTGATCATGTAATCTAATCATGGCATGAATATTAAGACACGAGTTATTCAAAGCAATAGTCTATCATTTGACATAGAAGAATTTAATACTCGGGCATCCCAACAAACAATCAAGTCTTTCAAAATATCAATGCTAAAGAACATTATCCCTACAAAATCATATAGTCTTTTATGCTTCCCTTTTCTTAACACAAGGTACCCCTCATGCCCATCCCGATGTCAGCCAAGCAATTGTTTCCATACTTTACTTTTTCGAACCTTTTCAACTCTTCACGCAATATATGAGCATGAGCCATGGATATAGCACTATGGGTGGAATAGAAGGTGGTAGTAGACAAAAGTAGGGAGAAAGTCTCACATCGACTAGGCGTATCAATGGGCTATGGAGATGCCCATCAATAGATATCAATGTGAGTGAGTAGGGATTGCCATGTAACGGATGCGCTAGAGCTATAAGTGTATTAAAGCTCAAAAGAAAACTAGTGGGTGTGCATCAACTTGCTTGCTCATGAAGACCTAGGGCATTTGAGGAAGCCCATCGTTGGAATATACAAGCCAAGTTCTGTAATGAAAATTCCCACTAGTATATGGAAGTGACAACATAGGAGACTCTCTTTCATGAAGATCATAGTGCTACTTTGAAGCACAAGTGTGGAAAAAAGATAGTAGCATTGTCCCTTTTTTTCTTTCTTTTTTTTCTTTTTTTTGGGCATTCCTTTTTTTATTTGACCTTTTTTTATTTGGCCTTTCTTTCTTTTTCCTTTTTTCTCAAGGGACAATGCTCTAATAATGATGATCATCACACGTCTATTTACTTACAACTCGATACTAGAACAAAAATATGACTCTATATGAATGCCTCCGGCGGTGTACCGGGATGTGCAATGATCTAGCGTAGCAATGACATCAAAAAACGGACAAGCCATGGAAACATCATGCTAGCTATCTTACGATCATGCAAGGCAATATGAGAATGATGGTGCGTGTCATAATAAATGGAACAGTGGAGTTACATGGTAATATATCTCGGAATGGCTATGGAAATGCCATAATAGGTAGGTATGGTGGCTGTTTTGAGGAAGGTATATGGTGGGTGTATGCTACCGGCGAAAGTTGTGCGGTACAAGAGAGGCTAGCAATGGTGGAAGGGTGAGAGTGCGTATAATCCATGGACTCAACATTAGTCATAAAGAACTCACATACTTATTGCGAAAAATCTATTAGCCCTCGAAGGAAAAATACTGCGATGCATGCTCCTAGGGGGGGAGGTTGGCAGGAGTTAACCATCGCGTGCCCCCGACCTTCACGCAAAGATAAACAATCAAAATACAATGCGCGCCAATTTGGTTACATAGTTAGGAGACCATACGTGCATGCTTCGGGAATCACAAACCTTAACACCAATATTTTTACTAGACCACAATCATTCACTAGTACCTCCCACATATTAGCATCTCTATATCGCAAAACTATTGCAAGGAATCAAACATATCATATTCAGCGATCTACAAGTTTATGTAGGATTTGATGACTAACCATGTGAATAACGAATTACTGTCAACTCTCTAAATAGATATAAGTGAAGCAAGAGAGTTTTAATTCTTTCTACAAAAGTTACGCCCATGCTCTAACAATTATAAGTGAATCAAAAGTGCATTCTACAAATGGCGGTTTTCTATGTGAAGAGAAACAGGCAATCCAAACTTCAAATGATATAAGTGAAGCACATGAAGCATTCTATAAAGCCATACTCAAAAGATATAAGTGAAGTGCAAAGAGCATTCTATAAATCAACCAAGGACTCTCATACTAGCATGGTGCATTTATTAAAAGAAGAAGAAAAAGCACACGACGCTCCAAGAGTTTACGCATATCATGTGAACGAAAGGAATCCGAAAACATACCGATACTTGTTGAAGAAAGATGGGATGCCTTCTGGGGCATCCCCAAGCTTAGAGGCTTGAGTCTCCTTGAATATTTACTTGGGGTGCCTTGGGCATCCCCAAGCTTGAGCTCTTGCCTCTCCTCCTTCTTCTCACATGGAGACATCCTTGGTCTTCGAACACTTCATCCACACAAAACTTAACCGAACTTTTAGTGGCGGGGTTAGTGCATATGATCAATAAAATCCCATCATGTACTGCTCTAACATTATTGTATAATTATAAACAAACATTACCAACTGTATGCTATCATAATTCTATGGCCCCAAGTCAAGGAGGCATCAACAAGAATTCAAACATATGCAAATAATGAAGCTATAACAGCAATCTGTGAAAACAGGACAGTCTGTAGTAATCTGAACATTAACCATACTTCTGTAACTCTAAAAATTATAGCAAAATTAAGAAAAATCAACAATTTGTATAGCAAGACTTTGCAAAAAGTTTCAGATCCTTTCGACGTTCCAGTAAAAAAATGTAAAATTGTGCACTACAGCCAAAGTTTCTGTTTTTGCACCGCACAAACCAACAAGCAGTTTAATCATCCTAAAGGAAACTCTTGGCACATTATTTTTATAATACAATGGAATTGTACAAGGGGATAATTATTTTTATTGAAAAGTTTCTGTAATCAAGGTTTGCAAAGTTTCCATGGGCATGAACAAAGTTCAAGGAGCTCCCCCATTTCCACGGTGCTCGTCCTTCTTACTTTCACTTTTCTTTTTGAAAATGTTTTGGGTTCCCCTCTTTATTTTTTTTGTTTTTAAACTTTATAAAAGCACACAACAGAAATAAATGACTCTCTAAAACTTCTGGGTTGTCTCCCTGGCAGCGCTTTCTTTAAAGCCATTAAGCTAGGCATAAAGTGCTCAAGTAATGGATTGATACGTCCAAAACGTATCTATAATTTCTGCTTGCTCCATGCCACTTTTGGGTGATATTGCTATGATATTTATACACTTCCATACACTTTTGATCATATTTGGACTAACCTACAAATCCAGTGCACCCCAGTGCCAGTTTCTGTTTTCGGCTGTTTTTGTATTTCAGGTTTTCACATTACGAGAACTGTCAGGAAAAATCCAGAAAAATTATATAAAAAATCAGCGTTCCAGAACCTACCTTGCGCCCGAAGTACAGCCGGGGGGGG
>LR738710.1:759971447-760051564 GCA_902687465.1 Secale cereale
GGGGGCACCAGGGCCCCAGGCGCCATGGCGGCGCGCCCCCCCTGGGCCGCGCCGGGGGGGCGCCTGGGCCCCCCGAGCCCCGTCTGGTGGCCCCCTTTGGCATATATTTAGAGCGTCCTTCGAAACCCTCGGGACGGGAACTCTTTTTCGCGATCTCATCTTTGTTCCGCCGCCGCCGCCGCTTCCAAGATCGGGAGCACCAGGAGAACTCTTCCCGGCACCCTGCCGGAGGGGAGGATCACCACCGGGAGCTTCTCCACCACCATGGACGCCTCCCGGATGAGTTGTGAGTAGTCTCCCTTGGACCATGAGTCCATGACCAGTAGCTATGTGATGTTCTCATCCCGTTCTTGTGCTTCACTAATTAGTCCTCGTGAGCTGCCCTACATGATCGAGGCACATATGTAATCCTTATGCTGTTGCTGTGTTGAGTTTGCTGGGATCCGATGGATTATGAGATTATGTTCAGATTTTGATTGAGTAATATATTTGATCTACCTCTTTTATATTTATGTTCATAAGTAATTCTTGCATGTTCTCCGTTGTTATTTATTGCATTGGCCAAGTAATGGGTAGTGACTCCAAGAGGGAACGTTATGCTCGATTGTGGGTTCATGCCCCTCGATGACTAGCTTGAGTGACAGAAACATGAGTCTAGGGGATGTGATGTTGCCACAAGGGGGAAAACAACGGTGCTTGTGCCCGCGGGTGCAAGGATTGTTTACTTTACGCAAAGTTCTTTTAATGCAGTTGTCTGTTGCTTTGAGTTTACACTATGGGTGGGGCTCGCAACTTAATACCAGCGAGATGTTCTGGATAGATATCTCAAGGTGGATGATTAGTAGTAGATATTGATGGATTTCGGTCTACTTACTTTGGCGTACCGCCCATGCTTGGAACCTCAACCTTTCTTGCAATGTAGTCAGCATTGGTTTGCGTTCGTGGTCCTGTCAATTTCGCAGCTGTAATTCGTTTACCTCACATAGCTGTTTTATCGTCTTTTGGGAGAGAGACATCACTAGTGAACATCATGAGACTCCGGTCCATATTACCATCATTGATCACATCCGCTATTTACTTTTCGCTATTACTTACTATTGCAAACATTATCTATCACTACTATCATTTGCGTTTAATCCTTTGTGAACTACAAGGCCGGAGGGATTGACAACCTCTCTGTACTCGTTGGGAGCAAAGTTATTTGTATCTGTGTGCAGGTCCACGTTGATTGCTAATATCTGGCGCCGTTAGCAGTTGACACCTACTTGTTGAACCTAGGAGTCTCTGGGGATTCGATCCTTGGCATCTTTGCTAAGGGAAAAACTTCCACAACACTGCATCTCACACCTTCCACTTGGGGTAACCAACGAGGGGTTAGAGGCCCATCAAGGAGTTTTTCTGGCGCCGTTGCCGGGGACTCCACTCTTCAGGATAGGGGAGTTGCATGCTATCTTTTACCTTTGCTTTTTAGTCTTGTTAGTTTACCTTTCAGTTTTTGCTTTAGTACCTTTTTATCGAAAATCACAAAAATAGTTATCTTGCTTGCTTGCTACTATGGGTTCCACCGAGAACACCAAGTTGTGTGACTTCACTAGTCACAACAACGATGACTTTATCAGCACACCTATCACTACACATGCCACTTCAGCACCTTCGTATGAAATTAAACCTGCTTTACTGAACTTAGTCATGAAAGATCAATTCTCTGGTGCTGGAGATGATGCTGCTTTACACTTAAACAACTTTGTTGAACTTTGTGATATGAAAAAGTACCAAGAAATAGATGGTAATATTGTTAAGCTTAAGCTTTTTCCTTTCTCCTTGAGAGGAGGAGCTAAAATTTGGTTTCAGTCTTTGCCTAGAAATAGCATAGATTCATGGGACAAGTGCAAAGATGCTTTTATTGGAAAATACTATCCACCTGCTAAAATTATCCAACTTAGAAGTAACATAATGAATTTTAAACAATTGGATAATGAACACGTTGCCCAAGCTTGGGAACGTATGAAATCTCTTATCAAGAACTGCCCTACTCATGGTTTGACTACTTGGATGGTTATCCAAACTTTTTATGCAGGCTTGAACTTTACCTCGCGGAACTTGTTAGATTCGGCCGCGGGAGGAACTTTTATGTCAACTACACTTGGTGCTGCCACAAAGCTTCTCGATGAGATGATGGCCAACTATTCCCAATGGCACACCGAACGCGCTCCAACAGGTAGGAAGGTAAACTCTGTCGAGGAGATTTCCTCCCTAAATGAAAAAGTTGACTTGATCATGTCTCTACTTTCGAAGCAATCTACTGTTGATCCTCGTGATGTTCCTTTAAATTCTTTGATTGCTCAAGAACAAGTAGATGTGAATTTTATCTCTAGAAACAATTTTAACAACAATGCTTATAGGAGTAATTTTGGTAGCAATCCTAGACCGTTCCCCTCTTATTCTTATGGGAACAACAATGCTTATCCTAGTACCAAGAACTCCACTACTGAACTAGAGATTATGCTTAAAGATTTCATCACTACCCAAAAAGCCTTTAATAAGTGTGTAAAAGAAAAACTACATAAACTAGATGATCTTTCTTTTAAGGTAGACCATTTAGCCAATGAGGTAAAATTGCTAAAAATTAAAACTTCTCCTCTTGAGGAGAGGGAAGTCACTCCTATAAATGCTATTCAAGTGCAAATTAATGAAAACATTAGGATGATGGCTAAACTTAAAGAAAGATGGGCTAGAGAAAGGGAGGAAGAGGATAGAATTAAGAGCCTTCCTACCCACCACACTGTTGCTACTATCCAAGTTGTTGAGGATATCCAAACTCTTAGCACCCAATGTACTCCTGGTCCCATTGGACCTATTAATGGTGATGCTATGACTATAGAAACTACCAAACAAGTGAACCTTAAGGACACCACTACCACTTTACTTGATGCTAATGACCTTGATTTTGATAATTGCACTCTTACCGAAGTTATTGATTTCCTTCACAAGATGTCTAGAGATCCCCGCACTAGCACGCTTAACCTTGCCTTCACGGAGCATATCACTAATGCTCTCATCAAAGCTAGGGAGGAGAAACTTAGAGTAGAAGCCTCCATACCTAGAAAGCTAGAAGATGGTTGGGATCCTATGATAAAAATTAAATTGAATGACTTCTCTTGCTATGCATTATGTGATGTTGGAGCTAGTACCTCTGTTATGCCCCAAAGAATATATGATATGCTTAAATTGAAACCTTATGATTCTTGTTCTTTTGGTGTTCGTCTCATTGATTCTTCCATAAAGAAACCTTTGGGGAAGATCGACGATATTCTTATCATTGTCAATGATAATTATGTTCCCGTTGATTTTACTATTATGGATATTGAATGTGATCCTTCATGTCCAATTATTTTGGGACGTCCCTTTTTGCGCACCGTTGGTGCTATCATTGACATGAAAGAGGGTAATATAAAGTTTCAGTTTCCTCTCAAGAAAGGGATGGAAAACTTCCCTCATAAGAAGATCAAGTTACCTTTTGAGTCCGTTGTACGGGCTAGCTATTCTTTTACTCTTGATAAAACTTGATCTATATGCATTATGCCTAGCTTAAAGGCATAAAAGAAAGCGCTTTTGGGAGGCAGCCCACATGAATAAATTTTTATATTTTGCTTTTGTTGTGTCTTGATGTTGTTTACTACAGTAGCATCATCATTGTATCTTTGCTTTTCATATTTGTGCCAAGTATAGCCTCTGATTGCTAGAAAGTTCAAAAGTTGTGAGGTGCTGTCCAGGAAACAGATTCTGTCCTTGGATAGAAAAATTCGTATAAAATCACCGGATCATCTTTTTGGTCTGAATTTTTTCGACAGCGTTCTCTATATAATTGTCTTTCGTGCGTCAGTTCTGAGTTTTTTGATTTGAGTTGCAGAAGTGCCCCGAACAAATCAATTACTACCTGCTGTTCTGTTTTTCACAGATTCTGTCCTGTTTTGCCTTTCTTTAATTTTGCAAACCAAGAGCTTGCTTTTTCTTTGCAAAAACCTTTTGGCAATCTTGAGAAACAGTAGACCTTCAAGAATATCTTTATTTCCAGCAAGGAAAAATTATTTTATTAAGGGTACTAACCTCGCTAATCAGATTATGATGAGTTATGTATGAAGGGAGTTTTCAAGTGTGCGAGGGAAGATGATAAAAAGATTCAGGAGTGTCAAGCGCTCAAGCTTGGGGATGCCCCCGTGCACCCCCAAGAAATATTCAAGGAGACTCAAGCGTCTAAGCTTGGGGATGCCCCCGTGCATCCCCTTCTCCATCAACATTATCAGTTCGTCTTTCGTTCCGCTATATTTTTATCACTTCATGTGTTATGTGCTATGCTTGGAGCGTCTTGCTTTTAGTTTTCTTTTTAGTTTTTCATAACGAGTCGGAACTCAGCATTCTTTATGTGGGAGAGAAACACGCTCCACTTCTACCTAGAACATAAAACAGAATTTTCATGTCTATCTTTGCTGTGTGTGTTCTTTGTCTTTTAATAGCTACTATCATGCTCTGCTCTTAGTATTCATGCTTATCTTTTCAAAGAGCTTTTGTTTAGTTGGTTGCTTGAACTCTCTTTAATTATCATGATTATCTTATTAAGAGAGTTTGCTTCCGTTGCATTGGTTAATATGTCTATGATAAAGATGCTATGTGCATAATGGCGCTTAGTAGTTCAGGTTTTCTTATGGTTAATCTCAAATAGCTGGGGGATTCCCAATGTGTTATTGGAGTACCAACTTGATTTGTTTGCCTATGATGTGGTATGGTTTAGTAATATCTTCCTTCAAGAATTTATTTTGATTGACTTGGGATATGCTCACGCATATTTAAGACTGTAAAGAAAGTCTGTCAAGCCTTGATGATCTTTTATTTCTGAGTAGCGATATAACTTCCATGCCTGATTCAATATTGCTTTGTCGCTCTGCATGATTATGACCGTCATTGCTCTCTTAGTTGGTCACTCCCAGTCTTTTGCTAACCTCCACCTGTACTAAGCATACTAACTTTGCAATACATAGCTGATGGGAAAGTAGCTTAAAAACTATTGTGGTAAAGAATATGTTGCTTATGTATCTTATTTCTTATAAGTTGCTTGCTGAGCGGTAACCATGTTTCTGGGGACGCCATCAACTGTCACACTTTTGTTGAATATCATGTGAGTTGCTATGCATGTTCGTCTTGTCTGAAGTAAGGGTGATTTGCCATGGGTTGAATGAGTATGCATATTGTTAGAAAAGAACATTGGGCCGCCAACCAAAGCCATGTATCATGGTGGAAATTTTAGCTTGGACATTAATCCTCAATCTCTTATGAGAATATGCTTATGCATTAAAGAGGAGTCCATCATCTATTTTCTATGTTGTCCCGGTATGGATGTCCTCAAGTTGAGATCTATCAAAAACGAGAAATCAAATGCGATTTATCTCCTTGGACCTTTGTACAGGTGGCATAGAGGTACCCCTTTGTGACACTTGGTTGAAACATATGTAATGCAATGATAACCCATGGAAATCCGAGCTAATTAGGACAAGGTGCGAGCACTATTGGTATTCGATGCATGAGGCTTGCAACTTATAGGATGTCTTATGCATGACACATATGAAGTACTACTACCGTTGACAAAATTCCTTCTATGTTTTCAAAATAAAAAGCTCTAGCACATAACCATTCTTTTACTTGTTGAGTCTCCACCTTCCTTTAAAGCACCAACTACTAAGAGCATGATTGCCATTCTAAGTGTAATGTGCATTGTTCCAAAGTAGCATTGTCTTTTGCATGATTGTGATATCGTTTATTTTGAAATCATTGTATCTAGTCATCACTTAAACCTTGAAGGTGCCCCTGCATTTATGTTTTGCTTCACTAAAGGGGGCAAGCTAGATATCACTTTATCATATTTGCACATCATGTTCATTGCAATTCTTTTTGATATTTCAGTTTCATATTGTAAAACTTTCAGTCCTTTGTGATTTTCTCATGAGGCAACTTAATTACTATAGAATCATTGTCTCAGTAAGCTTTTGTCATATGACTATAAAAAATCCTATATGGTTAATAGCATGTCACCACAGAAATTATTCTTGTTATCATTTACCTACTCGAGGACGAGCAGGAATTAAGCTTGGGGATGTTGATACGTCCAAAACGTATCTATAATTTCTGCTTGCTCCATGCCACTTTTGGGTGATATTGCTATGATATTTATACACTTCCATACACTTTTGATCATATTTGGACTAACCTACTAATCCAGTGCACCCCAGTGCCAGTTTCTGTTTTCGGCTGTTTTTGTATTTCAGGTTTTCACATTACGAGAACTGTCAGGAAAAATCCAGAAAAATTATATAAAAAATCAGCGTTCCAGAACCTACCTTGCGCCCGAAGTACAGCCGGGCGGGGGGGCACCAGGGCCCCAGGCGCCCTGGCGGCGCCCCCCCCCCTAGGCCGCGCCGGGGGGGGCGCCTAAGCCCCCCGAGCCCCGTCTGGTGCCCCCCTTTGGCATATATTTAGAGCGTCCTTCGAAACCCTCGGGACGGGAACTCTTTTTCGCGATCTCATCTCTGTTCCGCCGCCGCCGCCGCTTCCAAGATCGGGAGCACCAGGAGAACTCTTCCCGGCACCCTGCCGGAGGGGAGGATCACCACCGGGAGCTTCTCCACCACCATGGACGCCTCCCGGATGAGTTGTGAGTAGTCTCCCTTGGACCATGAGTCCATGACCAGTAGCTATGTGATGTTCTCATCCCGTTCTTGTGCTTCACTAATTAGTCCTCGTGAGCTGCCCTACATGATCGAGGCACATATGTAATCCTTATGCTGTTGCTGTGTTGAGTTTGCTGGGATCCGATGGATTATGAGATTATGTTCAGATTGTGATTGAGTAATATATTTGATCTATCTCTTTTATATTTATGTTCATAAGTAATTCTTACATGTTCTCCGTTGTTATTTATTGCTTTGGCCAAGTAATGGGTAGTGACTCCAAGAGGGAACGTTATGCTCGATTGTGGGTTCATGCCCCTCGATGACTAGCTTGAGTGACAGAAACATGAGTCTAGGGGATGTGATGTTGCCACAAGGGGGAAAACAACGGTGCTTGTGCCCGCGGGTGCAAGGATTGTTTACTTTACGCAAAGTTCTTTTAATGCAGTTGTCTGTTGCTTTGAGTTTACACTATGGGTGGGGCTCGCAACTTAATACCAGCGAGATGTTCTGGATAGATATCTCAAGGTGGATGATTAGTAGTAGATATTGATGGATTTCGGTCTACTTACTTTGGCGTACCGCCCATGCTTGGAACCTCAACCTTTCTTGCAATGTAGTCAGCATTGGTTTGCGTTCGTGGTCCTGTCAATTTCGCAGCTGTAATTCGTTTACCTCACATAGCTGTTTTATCGTCTTTTGGGAGAGAGACATCACTAGTGAACATCATGAGACTCCGGTCCATATTACCATCATTGATCACATCCGCTATTTACTTTTCGCTATTACTTACTATTGCAAACATTATCTATCACTACTATCATTTGCGTTTAATCCTTTGTGAACTACAAGGCCGGAGGGATTGACAACCTCTCTGTACTCGTTGGGAGCAAAGTTATTTGTATCTGTGTGCAGGTCCACGTTGATTGCTAATATCTGGCGCCGTTAGCAGTTGACACCTACTTGTTGAACCTAGGAGTCTCTGGGGATTCGATCCTTGGCATCTTTGCTAAGGGAAAAACTTCCACAACACTGCATCTCACACCTTCCACTTGGGGTAACCAACGAGGGGTTAGAGGCCCATCATGGATCCACCCGGATCCCAAGGTATATCAAAGCCAATTTAAATTAACAATGATTTGGCATTTAGTAGTGAGCACAAAGTGATATGTGTCATGCAAGAACGAAGTCTAACTCTCTTCCTATGCATAGGCATGTCATAGAAGAACAATTCATGCACATCAAGAAAAGGCCAATGCATAGTATAAGCAGTTTCTTGCAATTTTATCATGTTGGAAACATAGAGAGGCGAAGATGTAGTTCCTCTCTCATGATAATTGCAAGTAGGAGCAGCAAGCACATGCATATTATATTCATCAAAATCATCATGTGTAATGGAAAAAGGCAACCCATCAATATAATCCTTAATAAGTGCAAACTTCTCCAATATAGTGTAGTTTGGAGAATTCAAAAAGATAATAGGACTATCATGTGTGGGTGCAATAGCAACTATCTCATGTTTAGCATAAGGAACTATAGCAAGTTTATCTCCATAAGCATAATTCATATTGGCATCTTGGCCACAAGCATAGCAAGCATCATCAAAAAGGGATATTTCAAAAGAATCAACGGGATCATAGCAATCATCCTTCGGTAAGCACGAAGGGAAATTAAACAATGTATGAGTTGAAGAGTTACTATCATTAGAAGGTGGGCACAGGTAGCTAATCCGCCCTTCCTCCTTTTGTTCTTCGCTCTCCTCCTCATCTTTTTCATCCAATGAGCTCACAATGTCATTGATTTCTTCTTCCATAGACTCCTGCAAAATATTAGTCTCTTCTTGGACAGCGGAGACCTTCTCAATAAACGCATCAATATCGGAGTTATAATCATAATTAAAATAGCAATATTTCAATATAGCAAGATTTTCAGGCCTATAAACATCATCATCAAAAGCATCATTCTTTCTAAACAGAGATTCAATTTCATAAGCACCCTTAAAAGCAACGAATTCTTCTATTTGTTCCACATCATAATAATCATATATACCATTAGCATAAGAAGCTAAGGTTTCATTATCATTAAATTTGCGTGAAAAGGGAAGGTGTGGAGCCTTCATCCTAGAGCAACAAGTATAATCATATCTCAAGCATAGTTGCCGACCATACCAATGCAACATATGAATTTGATCCCATAACAGTTTCCCTTTTTGTGTCAAGCGAAAATCTCTAAAGTATTCACGTTGATCCAACATTACTCCCATTACATAGTTGAATGGGGTTTTCTCAGGATTATCAAAGTAGTACATAATATCTTTCACATAATGAGCATCGAGGGTTTTAGGAGGTTCCCCATCTCCATGAGTAGCAAGTACACCTAAGTTTTTTGGTATTTCGTGTTCCATATCCATAACTAAAGATAGAGAACAACTTAGAACGACAAATAAAATCTACTTGGTGATAAAGCAAACAAGCACACACGAGAATATTCACCCCACGCTATTGCTCCCCGGCAACGGCACCAGAAAAAGGTCTTGATAACCCACAAGTGTAGGGGATCAGTTGTAGCCTCTTTCGATAAGTAAGAGTGTCGAACCCAACGAGGAGCTAAAGGTAGAACAAATATTCCCTCAAGTTCTATCGACCACCGATACAAGTCTACGCATGCTTGACGTTTACTTTACCTAGAACAAGTATGAAACTAGAAGTACTTTGTAGTTTTTGTGGGATAGGTTTGCAAGAATATAAAGAGCACGTAAATATAAACTAGGGGCTGTTAAAACAAAGAAGCAATAAAGTTAATATAGCGAGTGTGGAAAAGTTGTGGTAGGAGTTGCGAAATTGCCCCTAAGCAATTGACTATGTTACTAGACCGATAGCAAGTTTTATGTGGGAGAGGCCACTGCTAGCATGTCATCCCTTACTTGGAATTCTATGCACTTATAATTGGAACTATTAGCAAGCATCCGCAACTACTAACATTCATTAAGGTAAAACCCAACCATAGCATTAAGACATATTGGTCCCCCTTCAATCCCGTATGCATCAATTTCTACGCTAGGTTGAAGCTTTTGTCACTCTTGCCTCCAATATGTAGTCCTATCAACATACAACTAACCCTATGGTGTGATCCACGCGCGCGCTCATATGATGGGCACCAAAGGACAGCAACATAACCACAAGCAATTTAAATCAATCATAGCAATTCACCAATCACCGATAGGAAAACGATAATCTACTCAGACATCATAGGATGGCAACACATAATTCGATAATAATATGAAGCATAAAGCACTATGTTCAAGTAGAGGGTACAGTGGGTTGCGGGAGAGTGGACCGCTGTAGATAGATGGGGGAAGGTGATGGAGATGTTGGTGAAGATGACGAAGGTGTTGGTGTAGATCGCCATCACACGATGATGGCCTCGATGGCACTCCGGTGCCACCGGAAGCGAGGGGGAGAGAGCCCCCTTCTTCTTCTTCCTTGACCTTCTCCCTAGGTGGGAGAAGGGTTTCCCCTCTGTTCCATGGCCTCCATGGCGGTGGAGGAGCGAGAGCCCCTCTGAGATTGGATATGTCTCTCTGTCTCTCTCTGTTTTTGTGTTCCCAGATTTTGCCCCTTCACCATTTCTTATATTCCCGGAGATCCGTAACTCCGATTGGGCTTATTTTTTGAGACGATTTTTATCCGGATATTAGCATTCTTGCGGCGAAAGAAGGGCATCAACCGCCTTATAGAGTGGCCACGAGGGCACATGGCGCGCCTGCCCCTGGTGGGCGCGTCCCCTGCCTCGTGGTCCACTCGGGCATCGTCTCATGTTGGTTCCGCTTCCCAAAATTCACATATATTCCAAAAAAAAATCTCCGTCTGTTTTTATTCCGTTTGGACTCCGTTTGATATGGATATTCTGCGAAACAAAAACATGCAACAAACAGGAACTGGCACTGGGCACTGGATCAATATGTTAGTCCCAAAAAACAGTATAAAAGGTTGCCAAAAGTATATGAAAGTTGTAGAATATTGGCATGGAACAATCAAAAATTATAGATACGACGGAGACGTATCACCATCCATGCTAAACACTAGCTTTTGGTCATCAGGAAGACACTTCTTGCTACCCGTCGTGTTCTCTAGGATGACAGCAAAGGTACCCTTGCGCTGGACATGTCGCTGCCGCTATTTGGGGGCATTTGGGACCCCGAACTTCACATGCTTAGCGCACACGCCTTGAATGGCAGCACGCTCTGCGTGCTCCTCTCTATACAGTCTTTTCCATCGACCTCAAATAGATTCAGTTCCCTTGGATGCGTCAGTAGCCTTGCCTTCAGCATGGGCGCTCATGTTGATGGAGCTAGCACCCACGCCTTTAGTGCCCTGTATGTCCACCAAGTCACCCTTGCGGACTGTAGGAGCATGATGACCCACAAGTATAGGGGATCTATCATAGTCCATTCGATAAGTAAGAGTGTCGAACCCAAAGAGGAGCAGAAGGAAATGACAAGCGGTTTTCAGCAAGGTATTCTCTGCAAGCACTGAAATTATCGGCAACAGATAGTTGTGTGATAAGATAATTCTTAATGGGTAACAAGTAACAAAAGTAAATAGGTGCAACAAGGTGGCCCAATCCTTTTTTTAGCAAAGGACAAGCCTGGATGAACTCTTATATAAAGCAAAGTGCTCCCGAGGACACATGGGAATTGTTGTCAAGTTAGTTTTCATCATGCTCATACGATTCGCGTTCGTTACTTTGATAATTTGATATGTGTGTGGACCGGCGCTTGGGTGCTTCCCTTCCTTGGACAAGCCTCCCACTTATTATTAACCTCTCTCGCAAGCATCTGCAACTACAAAAAAAGAATTAAGATAATACTAACCATAGCATGAAACATATGGATCCAAATCAGCCCCTTACGAAACAACGCATAAACTACGGTTTAAGCTTCTGTCACTCTAGCAACCCATCATCTACTTATTACTTCCCAATGCCTTCCCGTAGGCCCAAACAATGGTGAAGTGTCATGTAGTCGATGTTCGCATAGCACCACTAGGGGAAAGACAACATACGTCTCGTCAAAATATCGAACGAATACCAAATTCACATGATTACTTATAACAAGACTTATCACATGTCCTGAGGAACAAACGTAACTACTCACAAAGCATATTCATGTTCATAATGAGAGGGGTATTCAATAGCATTAAGGATCTGAACATATGATCTTCCATCGAATAATCCAACTAGCATTAACTACAAGGAGCAATCAACACTACTAGCAACCCACAGGTACCAATCTGGTTTTGAGACAAAGATCGGATACAAGAGATGAACTAGGGTTTGAGAGGAGATGGTATTGGTGAAGATGTTGATGGATATTGACCCCCCCCCCTCTCCATGAGAGGATCGTTGGTGACGATGGCTTTGATTTTCCCCTCCCGGAGGGAATTTTTCCCGGCAGAACAGCTCCGCCGGAGCCCTAGATTGGTTCTGCTCAAGTTCCACCTTGAGACGGCGGCGCTTCATTCTGAAAGCTTCCTCTTTATGTTTTCCCGGTAAAAACCCTTCATATAGACAAATATGGGCACCGGGGGCCTGCCAGGTTGGCGGCAAGGCAAGGGGGCGCGCCCCCACCCTTGTGGATGCCTGGTGGGTCCCCTCAGGTGCTTTCTTCGCCCAATATTTTTTATATATTCCAAATTAATTTTCTGTAAAGTTTTAGGACTTTTGGAGTTGTGCAGAATAGGTCTCTCAGATTTTCTCCTTTCCAGTCCAGAATTCCAGTTGCCGGCATTCTCCCTCTTTGTGTAAACTTTGTAAAATAAGAGAGAAAAGGCATAAGTATTGTGCCATAATGTGTAATAATAGCCCATAATGTAATAAATATCAATATAAAAGCATGATGCAAAATGGACATATCAACTCCCCCAAGCTTAGACCTCGCTTGTCCTCAAGCGAAAGCCGAAATCGAAAAATATGTCCACATGTTTAGAGATAAAGGTGTCGATAAAATAAAATACGGACATGAGGGCATCATGATCATCTTTAGAACGCCAACATATATTGTCATATAATTTCTTATGCCAAAGTAACAATTCATTCACAAGGTAAAGTATGAATCAAAAACTTCCTAAAAAACTAACAAACTATGAGCTTAGTCATTGAAGCGATTGAAACTTAGCATAACATCGGAAAGAGTCAACGTAAGAGCTCTTCAGCAAGTCCACATACTCAACTATCATTTAATCTTTCACAATTGCTAAGACTCAGTCGATACTTATGAGTTCAAAGCTTCAGTCGGACATAGAGAAAGACAGGGGCTTATAGTTTCGCCTCCCAACCTTTTACCTCAAGGGTAATGTCAACAATAATACTTTATGATAACCTATATCCGAGTGGGTATATATATCTGGATCTTTCTCCAGCACATAGTGCTTGCCAAAAGGGAAAAACGTGTAAAAAGGAAAGGTGAAGATCACCATGAGTCTTATATAAGGGTATGAGATAAAAATAAAAGATAGGCCCTTCGCAGAGGGAAGCAGAGGTTGTCATGCGCTTTTATGGTTGGATGCACCAAATCTTAGCGCAAAAGAACGTCACTTTATATTGCCACTTGTAATAAAGACCTTTATTATGCAGTCTGTCATTTTATTTTCTTCGCACTAATAGATCATACATATTTAGAGAGAATTTTTTATTGCTTGCACCGATGACAACTTACTTGAAGGATCTTACTCAATCCATAGGTAGGTATGGTGGACTCTCATGGAAAAATTGTTTTAAGGGATGTTTGGAAGCACAAGTAGTATCTCTACTTGGTGCAAAGAATTTTGGCTAGCATGAGAGGGAAAGGCAAGCTCAACATGTTGGAGGATCCATAACAATATAACTTTTATTCGGATATAAGAGAACATAACCCATTATGTTGTCTTCCTTGTCCAACATCAACCTTTTTGCATGTCATATTTTAATGAGTGCTCACAATTACAAAAGATGTCCAAGATAGTATATTTATATGTGAAACCTCTCTTTCTTTATCACTTCCTATTAATTGCAACAATGACCAAAACTATGTTTGTCTACTCTCAACAAATTTTATTCATCATACTCTTTATATGTGAAGTCATTACTCTCCATAAAATCATTATATAATCTTTCTATTTCTTTTATTTATTTCTAAAATTTTATTCCCTCAAGATCAAAGCAAGAAAACAAAGCCCTCAACTCGAAACTACTCTTTATAATATGCTCAAGGCCTCGATTACATATATAGAGATCAAAACAAAACTCAAAGCTAGATCATACTATAACTTTATTCTACTAGATCAATATATAACCAAAAGGATCGAACTAAGAAAAATGATAAGGGTAAAGGTGTGATGGTGATACGATACCAGGGCACCTCCCCCAAGCTTGGCAGTTGCCAAGGGGAGTGCCCATACCCTTGTATTTCTGTCTCTTTCTTTGGAGGTGGTGATGATGAAGTTGTGGACATTGTAGGATTGTCATCCATCTTCCAGGGCATAGGCTCACCATCATAGATCCTCAAATCTACATCTAAACTCATCCTCTTAAATCTGTATTCATACTCATAGTTTTGGTTTTGCAAGTCGTAGATCTGGGCTTGGAGGTGCTCGATTTTCTCGTGAAGCTTGAAGATGACCTCTCCAATGTTTTTGGCATCCAGCTTGTGATTATTGGTAAATTCTGCGATCATCAAGTGATTGGCATTGAGTCCACGTTCCACCATCCCTTGACACTTTAAAACTTGCTGCTCCATGCTACCTCTTGAGCTTGCGTTGTATTCCCTCGAAGAGGAAAGGGAGATGCAGCACAGTAGCGTAAGTATTTCCCTCAGTTTTTGAGAACCAAGGTATCAATCCAGTAGGAGACCACGCGCCAGTCCCTCGCACCTACACAAACAAATAAGAACTTCGTAGCCAACGCGATAAGGGGTTGTCAATCCCTTTACGGTCACTTACGAGAGTGAGATCTGATAGAGATGATAGTTAATATTTTTGGTATTTTTAGTTTAATAAAACAGCAAATAAAAGCAGTAAAAGTAAAGTAGATGTAGATTGATATGTTGAGAATAGACCTGGGGGCCATAGTTTTCTCTAGTGGCTTCTCTCACGATAGCGATATTCTACGGCGGGTAAACAAATTACTGTCGAGCAATTGATAGAAAAGTGAATAATTATGAGACTATCTAGGCATGATCATTGTATATAGGCATCACGTCCGAGACAAGTAGACCGACTCCTGCCTGCATCTACTACTATTACTCCACACATCGACCGCTATCCAGCATGCATCTAGTGTATTGAGTTCATACGAACAGAGTAATGCCTTAAGCAAGATGACATGATGTAGAGGGATAAACTCAAGCAATATGATGAAAACCCAATCTTTTTATCCTCAATGGCAACAATACAATACGTGCCTTGTTGCCCCTACTGTCACTCAGAAAGGACACCGCAAGATTGAACCCAAAGCCAAGCACTTCTCCCATTGCAAGAACTATAGATCTAGTAGGCCAAACCAAACTAATAATTCAAAGAGACTTGCAAGGATATTATGAGCACACATAAAAAGTTCAGAGCAGAACCAAATATCTTTCATAGATAACCTTGATCATAAACTCACAATTCATCGAATCTCGACAAACACACCGCAAAAAGAGATTACATCGAATAGATCTCCGCGAAGACCGAGGAGAACTTTGTATTGAGATCCAGAGAGAGTGTAGAAGCCATCTAGATACTAACTATGGACCCGAAGGTCTGTCGGAAACTACTCACAACTCATGGTGAGGGCGATGATGATGATGATGATGATGATGATGATGAAGGCCTCCGTGATGGATCCCCATCCGGCGGAGCTCCGGAACAGGCTCCAAGATGGGATCTCCACAGGAACCGAAGGTACGGCGGTGGAATTAGGGTTTTCTCTCTGTTCACCGAGTTTCTGGGGTACGTGGACTTATATAGGAAGAAGGAGGGCACCGGGGGCCACATGAGGAGGCCTCGAGGTAGGGGGCGCGCCCTGGGAAGAGGGGCATGCCCCCACCCTCTAAGGCGGCACCTCGATCCTCTGACGTGGTTCTCAAGCTTCCTGGGCGTGATTTTCTCCAAAAATATCTCTCGCGAAGGTTTCATTCCATTTGGACTCCGTTTGATATTATTTTTCTACAAAACCCTGAAATAGGCAAAAACCAGCAATCTGGACTGGGCCTTTGGGTTAGTAGATTAGTCCCAAAAATGATATAAAAGTGATTGATAAAGCCCATTAAACATCCAAGACTTCATAAATAATAGCATGGAACTATCAAAAATTATAGATACGTTGGAGACGTATCAAGCATCCCCAAGCTTAATTCATGCTCGTCCTCGAGTAGGTAAATGATAAAGAAAGAATTTTTGATGTGGAATGCTAACCCAATATAGTTTTTCAATGTAATTCACTTAATTGTGGCATGGATGTTCAGATCTGAAAGATTCATGATAAAAGTCTATATTGACATAAGAAATAACAATACTTCAAACAATACGAACAAAGCAATCATGTCTTCTCAAAATACTATGGCTAAAGAAAGTTATCCCTACAAAATCATATAGTCTGGCTATGCTCCCTCTTCATCACACAAAATATTCATATCATGCACAGCCCTGATTTCAGCCAAGCATTTGTTTTCATGCTCTATCTTTTCAAACCTTTCAACTTTCACGCAATACATGAGCGTGAGCCATGGATATAGCACTATGGGTGGAATAGAGGTGGTTGTGGAGAAGACAAAAAGGAGGGAGATAGTCTCACATCGACTAGGCGTATCAACGGGCTATGGAGATGCCCATCAATAGATATCAATGTGAGTGAGTAGGGATTGCCATGCAACAGATGCACTAGAGCTAAATATGAATGAAAGCTCAACAAAAGAAACTAGTGGGTGTGCATCCAACTTGCTTGCTCACGTAGACCTAGGGCATTTGAGGAAGCCCATCGTTGGAATATACAAGCCAAGTTCTATAATGAAAATTCCCACTAGTATGTGAAAGTGACTAAACATGAGACTCTCTACAATGAAGAACATGGTGCTACTTTGAAGCACAAGTGTGGAAAAAGATAGTAGTAATTGTCCCTTCTCTCTTTTCTCTCATTTTTTTTGGAGGGGCTTTCTCCTCTCTTTTTTTATTAGCCCCTCTCTATTTTTTTGGGCCATCTCCCTTTTTTTATTGGCCTTTGTCTCTTTTTTTTGTTTCCTCACACGAGACAATGCTCTAATAATGATGATCATCACACTTTTTTATTACAACTCGAAATTACAACTTGATACTACAACAAGTATGACTCTACATGAATGCCTCCGACGGTGTACCGGTATGTGCAATGAATCAAGAGTGACATATATGAAAAATGATGCATGGTGGCTTTGCCACAACTACGATGTCAACTACATGATCATGCATGGCCATATGACAATATGATGTGTGTCATATAAACGGAACGGTGGAAAGTTGCATGGCAATATATCTCGGAATGGCTATGGAAATGCCATGATAGGTAGGTATGGTGGCTGTTTTGAGGAACAATTTGGTGGCTATTTTGAGGAAGGATATATAGTGGGTTTATGGCACTGGCGAAAGTTGCGCGGTACAAGAGAGGCTAGCAATGGTGGAAGGGTGAGAGTGCGTATAATCCATGGACTCAACATTAGTCATAAGAACTCATATACTTATTGCAAAAATTTACGAGTCATCAAAACAAAGCAATCAACGCATGCTCCTAGGGGGGAGGTTGGTAGGAGTTAACCATCGCACACCCCCGACCTCCACACAAAGGTTGCCACTCTACAAATACCTCATGCTCTAACTTCGTCACATAGCGGTTCACCATACGTGCATGATACGGGAATCGCTAACCTTAACACAAGTATTTCTCAATTTCATAATAACTCCACTATGTCGGTGTACTAAGATAGGGGTACCTTAGTACCCCAACTTGTGCACGGGCGGTAGCAGCTTCCCGCGGCAGGGTTCACCACGTGCTCGCCGGAGACCTTTTCTGGTCCTTAAGAAGCCATTCAAAAACAAAGTATGCAAGACAGAAAGTCAAGACCCCGGCAAGTGGAGCTTGCCGGGAAGGCCGCACCAGGCTCAAGACTATCATCTAAACGCAAGACCCTGGCAAGAGGAGCTTGCCAGGGAAGCCAAGGAACGCCTATCTCAAGAGATGCCTCGGCGCACCCTGCGCCTCGGCAGGACCCGGGGAGCGACAAGCTTCCCGGCCCAGCAAGATCGAGACCCCGGCAAGGTGCTTGCCGGGGAAGCCTGCGCCGCGTGCCCGCGCTCCAGCTCATCGGCCCACGCGTCGCCCTGGGGCCTTTCCAGGGACGCGTGGCGGATGGCTGTGCAGCCTGGGGGACGTGGTGGCAGGACGCGGTGACGAGGCTACCGCCGTGTCAAACGGAGAAGCATGGACGGGCGCTTTTGGGGTCGACGGCGACGGGCATTTAATGCCCTTGTCCCCCACTGTCAAGTTAGGTGAAGACCACTGTTCATCCACTGTTCATGCACTGTTCCCGCACTGTTACAACTACCACCAAAGTTACATTTTTACCCTCCTCTACGTTGACACCTGTCGGTGACCCCTTGAGCTATAAAAGGAGGCCCATGCACAACGTAGAAAGGGTTCGGAACCTAGACAGCTCTCTGGCTTGGTGTAGCTAGCTCTTCAAGCTCCCGAGCTCAAGAACTCAATACAATCCAAGCAGGAGTAGGGTTTTACGCGTCTGCGCGGCCCGAACCTGGGTAAAACTGCCCGCATGTGCTCTTCGATCTGCTCTTCGTGCTCCCTCCGCTCCCTTACCGCAACGTAGAAGGGGCTCCGGTCCCATAGGTGTTCGTGGTGGACAGTTTCCCCCGACATCTTTGGCGCGCCAGGTAGGGGGCGTCGAGGTTGTGCGAACCTGATCCGGCGCTCACGCGGGCGCATTCTTCATCAACCTCTCCAGCTTCATCAACTTCATCAGCAGCAACAACATGGCCCCGAAGAAGAAGGCTTCGGAGGTCGCGGGCCCGTCTGCGTCGATTCCCCCGCCACCAGAACCAACGGTGGGTGGAGGAGACGCCGGCGGAAGGGTGGTCGCCGGCGAGGAAACTCACGGCACCACCAAGTCTAAGGACAAGACGGACGACCGGGCGAATTCCAAGGCCTCGGTCTCCGTAGACGCACCACGTCCCTCTCAGCAGACGACAGGCCAACAGCGCCGTGGTACAGGAGCTACCATTCGCTTGCTGGGGCAAGGACAAGCCGGAGGCTCGTGGGATGCTCAAGGCCATCGTCCTGGCACGAGCAAGGCGCGGTCGCCGGGGCGAGAAACTGCTCCTTCTAACCCTGTTAGGAGTCCGAGCATATCTCGCTCCTCGCACCGCTCGCCACCGCTCCCCTCCTCTCCAGCAGAAGCTCTAGCAAGAGCACAGCTGCTTCTTCGTGGGCAGATCTGTGCCACCAATTTGTTGGCGCCTTCACGGGCGGCCACAAACCCCACGGCCAGGAGAGTGATCTCCACATCTTGGCCCAGAAGGAAGGAGAACCCCTGCGCAAGTACATTCAACGATTCAGCTGCGTGCAACACAACATTCCCGACGTCCACCCCGCCGCGGTTATTAGCGCGTTCCACCAGAACGTGCGTAACCGCCGCATGAGGGAAGAGATGGCCATGACCAAGATTCGGGATGTCAGCGAGCTCTATGCTCTGGCTGACAAGTGCGCGCGTGCCGAGGAGGGGAGGAGACTCCCCGGAGAGGACGCTGGCGCAGGGGGAAGCGACAGTGAGGACGCCGCCCCGGCAAAGAAGAGCCGGCGGCGGAACAACAAAAGAAAGAAGAGCAAGGAAGTGCTGGTCGTCGAGCAGTCCGGCAAGGAGGCTCCCGCCAAGACAACACAGGCTGGCGGTTCCGGCAAGGAACCTGCCCCGGTAGCGGCAGCCGACAAGCAGGACGGCTCCGACAAGCAGCACGCCCATCATTTTTGATCTTGAGGATCACCCTGACCGCACAACGGCGGTCGGGTGCTTGCCGATATTGGTCTCACCCACCATCCGCAACCTCAAGGTCACCAAAATGTTGGTTGACGGCGGGGCCGGCCTGAACTTGATCTCCTCGGCTGTGATCAAGAAACTCCAGATCCCAGACGGCGAGCTCGAAGAAACCGGGTCATTCCAAGGAATAAACCCGGGGAGGAGCAAGCCAAAGGGGAAGATTACTCTGCCAGTGACCTTTGGCGGGGAGCTCAACTTCAGGACGGAGAGGATAACCTTCGACGTGGCCGATATCCCATTGCCATACAATGGGATACTTGGACGTCCTGCCCTCGCCAAGTTCATGGCAGCTTCCCACTACGCCTACAACGTACTCAAGATGCCGGGGCCGATAAGCGTCATCTCTGTCCCTAGCGACAAGAAGGACGCGCTTATCTGCGCCGACAAGATATACCGGGATGCAGCAGCCGCAGCAGAAAGCAATACACTTGCCGCTGAAGCTCCCGGGGGGAAGACCAAGGCCAAGTCCGGCAAGAGCTCTAGGGCCCACTCCGGCAAACGCACCACTTCGGAGTGCTGCGCTGCCGTCGAGGACGTTCCATCGAGCTCCACCGGCAAGTGCAAGAAGGGGATGGCCGCTCCACCGGCAACCAAGAAGGTGTCCGCCAAGGAGGACGGCACTGGTGGTACCTTCACCATCAGTGCTACACTTGACAACAAATAGGAAAGCGCACTCGTTTCCTTCCTGCGGGCGAATGTCGATGTGTTTGCATGGCAACCATCTGACATCCCCGGCGTTCCCAGGAAGGTAATTGAGCACAAGCTTGCTGTTTGTCCTCATGCGCAGCCCGTCAAGCAGAAGGTCAGGAAGCAAGCCGTGGAGCGCCAAGAGTTCATCGCCGAAGAGATAAAGAAGCTAGAAGCAGCAGGCCTGGTTAGAGGCGTGATCCATCCCACGTGGTTAGCAAATCCAGTTGTCGTGCGTAAGGCCAACGGGAAGTGGAGACTGTGTATAGACTTCACTGATGTGAATAAAGCATGTCCCAAGGATCCATTTCCCTTGCCGCGTATTGACCAGATTGTTGACTCCACCGCCGGATGTGAGCTGCTTTCCTTCCTTGATGCGTACTCAGGTTACCACCAGATATTCATGGCCAAGGAAGATGAGGAGAAGACTGCATTTATCACTCCATGTGGCACATATTGCTTCATACGCATGCCCTTTGGATTGAAGAATGCAGGCTCAACATTTGGAAGGGTGGTGCACACTGCTTTTGAGCCACAGATCCACAGAAATGTAGAAGCCTACATGGATGACATAGTGGTCAAGAGTAAGAGCAAGGATACCCTGATCCAAGACTTGGAAGAAACATTTGCAAATCTGCGCAAGATCCAGCTTAAGTTGAACCCCGAGAAGTGCGTCTTCGGAGTCCCCTCCGGCAAGCTTCTCGGGTTCTTTGTGTCCCAGAGGGGGATTGAAGCCAATCCCGACAAGATAAAAGCCATCGAGCAGATCGAAGCCCCGAAGCGCGTCAAGGACGTAAGGAGACTTGCTGGTTGTGTGGCTGCCCTCAGCAGGTTCATTTCAAAGTCTGCAGAACGCGCCCTGCCTTTCTTCAAAATCTTGAAAAAGGCAGGTCCAATGAAATGGACTCCGGAAGCGGAGGCAGCGCTGCAGGATTTGAAAGGATACCTGTCCTCCACTCCAATACTTGTCGCACCTAAGCCACAAGAGAAGTTGCTGCTGTACCTAGCGGCAACCAATCAAGTGGTTAGTGCTGCGTTGGTAGCGGAAAGGGAGGCAGAGGAAGAGCCCACACCTCCGGCAAGCGAATCCAGCGACAAGCAGGGGGCTCCACCGGCAAGCTCTGGCCCCGACAAGGACAACTCTGCGCAGGAGCAAGGAGAAGTGCGAAGGAAGATGGTGCAGCGCCCGTTGTATTTTGTAAGTTCCCTCTTGCAGGGGGCTAGATCAAGATACTCTGGGGTGCAGAAGTTGCTCTTCGGCCTCCTCATGGCCTCGAGAAAGCTGCGCCATTACTTTCAAGCACATGAGATAACGGTGGTCACTCGCTTTCCGTTGAAGAGGATATTGCAAAATCCAGAAGCAACAGGCAGGATCGTCGAGTGGGCGCTGGAACTGTCAAGCTTTGGTCTCAAGTTTGAAAGTACTTCAACCATACAGAGCAGAGCTTTGGCAGAGTTTATAGCTGAATGGACCCCAACACCAGATGAGGAAGTCCCAGAGACAAGCGTCCCCGTACAAGAAGCAAGCAGCGAATGGGTAATGTACTTTGATGGTGCTTTCTCGCTGCAAGGCGCTGGTGCCGGCGTGGTACTCATAGCGCCCACCGGAGAGCACCTCAAGTATGTTATCCAGATGCACTTTCCCAGGGAACAAGCGACAAACAATACTGCTGAGTATGAAGGTCTGCTTGCCGGCCTCAGAATTGCGGCCGAACTTGGGATCAAGAAGTTGATTATGCGGGGAGATTCACAGTTGGTGGTCCGACAAGTGAACAAGAGTTATCAGAGCCCTTTGATGGAAGCTTATGTTGATGAAGTGAGAAAGCTTGAAGAGCACTTTGAAGGTCGGCAAATGGAGCACGTCCCAAGAGCTCAGAATGATATCGCAGATGGCCTCTCAAAGTGTGCTGCAATGAAGTTACCTGTGGAACCAGGGACCTTCCTGCTCAAGCTAACTCAGCCATCCGTTACACCATCAGTTGGGCAGAACAAGAAGAGAAAGTTGGTCTCCGGCGACTACTTGCCGGCGGATCTTCCCGAAGCCGCCGCCAAGGTCCCCAAGATCAACAGTCAGAACGCTGAGGAACAGTTTGCTCCTGCAGATCCAAGGGTCTGTACAGTTGAAGCAATCGTTCCCGACAAGCCTTGCCCCAGCAGGCTTGCCGGGGGACCATCAGCTCCGGCTGAACCGGAGGTTCTTGCCGTAGAAGCTGGGGTTCCCGCAGCGGCCCTCATGCCTTTAGTCCTTGCCGTTGAGCCCCAGGCTCCGGCATGGGCACAGCAGATCGTCCGTTTTCTGTAAACTGGAGAACTTCCCGACGACCCAGAAGAGATAGAGAAAATAACCAGGCAGTCAAGTATGTACCAGTTCGTTGACAATGAACTGTACAGAAGGAGGCTCAATGGTGTCAGGTTGAAGTGCATTTCCAGAGAAGATGGACAGAAGCTGTTGGCAGAAATACATGGAGGCATATGTGGCCACCACATTGGCGCAAGGGCACTTGCCGGGAAGGCGTTCCGGCAAGGGTTCTTTTGGCAAGAAGCCCTCCAAGATGCAACTGCACAAGTAACCAAGTGTGAAGTGTGCCAGTTCCATGCCAAGCAAATTCATCAGCCAGCTCAAGCTCTCCAGACGATCCCTTTGTCCTGGCCCTTCTCGGTCTGGGGGCTCGATATCCTCGGCCACTTCCCCCGCGCTGTCGGGGGCTTTGAGTACTTGTACGTTGCGATCGACAAGTTCACAAAGTGGCCAGAAGTAGAACCAGTGAGAAAGGTGACAGCACAGTCAACAGTCAGGTTCTTCAGGTCGATTGTTTGCCGTTTCGGAGTCCCTAACAGGATCATCACCGACAACGGCACACAGTTTACTAGTCGCACCTTCATGCAGTACGTCCAAGACCTTGGCGCCAAGGTCTGTTTCGCTTATGTTGCTCACCCGAGGAGCAATGGTCAAGTGGAGAGGGCCAATGCTGAAGTGCTGCGCGGGCTCAAGACAATAACCTTCGACAGGCTGCGCAAGTGCGGAAGAAACTGGATAGAGGAGTTGCCGGCGGCTCTTTGGTCAATCAGAACGACACCAAGTCGAGCCACCGGACAGACACCCTTTGCTCTTGTCTATGGAGCAGAGGCAGTTCTCCCCACGGAACTCATATACGGATCTCCTCGAGTGCTCGCTTATGATGAGCTCGAGCAAGAGCAACTGCGACAAGATGACGCACTGCTCCTCGAGGAGGAAAGTCTCCAGGCTGCTGTACGAGCTGCTCGATACCAGCAAGCCTTGCGCCGCTATCATAGCCGCAAGGTTAAGGCCAGGAGTCTCGAGGAAGGCGACCTTGTTCTTCGGCGTGTTCAGTCCGCCAAGAATTCCAACAAGTTGACGCCGAAGTGGGAAGGCCCTTATCGGGTTAGACAAGTCACAAGGCCCGGCGCTGTCCGCCTTGAGACCGAAGAAGGCTTACCGGTGAGCAATTCCTGGAACATAGAGCATCTTCGCAAGTTTCACCCATAAGGCGCGGTTGCCGTGATCCGCTCCGGCAACCACCTTTTGTACGAGTCTTGCCGCTGTTGCATGTAAACCTTTGTACAAAGCCGGGCGCAGATCCCGTGCATCAGTAAAGCTTTTGTGTTTCGCACTATTTGCCATTTTCGTGCTTTTCTTCGTTATTTGCATGCATTGTTTGGCATCTTGTGCAACACGAATACCCGGTAAGCATTAGCAGGCCAAGAAGCCCTATACTTGTTTTCCCTTCTCTTTTTCTTTCCCTCTTAAGCAGAAGGAATGTTCCTCGCGCACAAGTTTGCCGGGGGGGAAGGAGGTGGAGGATGAACCAAGTGCTGTTCAAGAAAGAGAAGCTTTGCCGGGGGATGAACGAACTATGAAAGCTAAGTTACCAGAATTTGAGCAATTCAAATTTTTAAATTTCTAGTTGTCTTCCTTGAACAATCACACTTGTATGGAAAACCTGTGCGCGGAGGAACCTACCCGCGGCTAGCCGCGCCCTTACTCTGTTTCGAGCACGCTCAACGGCTTAAGTGAGCTGCGACAAGTGTCGCGCCCTTACTTCGTTCTTGAGTTCGCTCAGCAGTCTAAGTGTGCTGCGACTAGCTGCGGCAAGGTTTCTTGCCGACAAGGCCTTTGCCAGCAGGCTGCTCAGAGTCCAGCACTCAGCGCTCGCGACAAGGGCCCCTTGCCGGCAAGTTCCCTAAAAGCGTAGGGTAAAAAGCATACAAAGTAAAGGACCAAAGCAAGGGAGATAGCACTGCATTGATTGATCAAAATAAGATCCTATATTACAAGGATAACTTGCCGCAATAACTAATCGATTCATGTCCATAACATACTTTGCAGCGGCAAAGGAAACAGAAAGAAAGAAGCCTAATCTACGCGGTTGCCTTCACGCCTCGTAACTTTGTTCACCTTGGCGACGATGTGGGCGACCTGCGCCTTCAACGCCTCCTGGTCAGCGTCGTCCGGCAAGGAGCGGAGGACGTTGACGAGGTTGATGCCGGGATTGCGGTAGACGATCTTCGTCAAGACGCGCTCCAGAGTGCCCGCGCAGAGCCGGCGCGACTCGTCGGCCAACTGCGCGGGGAGCTTCTCTCGCAGCCGTGCAAGCCCCGGCGCGATTCCCCTGAAGAAGAGACTTAACCTGGCGTTGTGGGGGAGGGCCTCGTCGGGAGAATACACGAGGTGCTCCGCCCTCAGCGCCATCATCTCCTTGTCGATGTTGGCAGCGGAGGTGACCAGATCGTCAGTCCATTGCTCCACCGCCCGGCTGAAGTTGTTCGCTGAGACGGCGGCGCTCTCCACCAGGCCTCGTTCCTTGCGGAGCTCGACCTTCAGCTTCGTCTCGCGATCCCGGGCGGCGTCCAGCGAACCAGTCAAAGTGGAGACCTTCAACTCCAAGTCAGCAATTGAATCCTTGGCGGCTTTGAGCTCGTCGCCCTTCTTGGAGAGACGTACCTGAAGGTCAGAGTTGGTGTGGGCATCTTTCTCCCGCTCCACATTGAGCGCGGTGACCCTGTCCTCGCTCGCCTTCAGGTACTGCTCCAGCTGCGCCACCTTGAGCTCCAAGTCCCTCTTGACAGTCTCTGCGGTGGCGGCAGCATCCTTTGCCTCCTTTAGGGCCCCGCCAAGGGCCTGCTCCCGGGCGGTGAGGTCGTCCTCGTGGGCGTCGAGGTCGACCTTCCGCTGGTTGAGCGCTCCTTCTCGCCGGGACAGCTCTTCACCAACCAATCGCTGCTGCTCCTCGGCCTCAGCCTTCTCTAGGAGGAACGCTTGCTGCTCCTCGGCAAGCCCTTCGCGCTCCTCCGCCAAGTTGCGGAGGGCCGCCTGGTTGGCGGCGCGGAGCTCCGCGGCGCGCTTCTCCAAATCAGCTTCGGCCTTGGCGGTGAGAGCTTCTCGGGACTCCAGTTTCGCCTGCCTGGCCCGGTACAGGGCCAGGAGCTGGCGAAGGAGCTTCTCCTCTTCAGGCTCATCACTCCCGCCAAGCGCTTCAACGACCTTTAACCCCGCGGAGGCGAGGACCTCTCCATCATAGGTCTCTCCCTCCACGGGGGCTCGCGACGAAGATGCCCACGGGACCTGTATGAAGATTCCGTTGGGAGCCTCAAGATAGACGCCCGACCGCTCCGTGGAGGCGGAGGGGTCGGCGGCCGGCGCAGCGCTTGACGCTCCTGCTGCCTCCGGGCCAGCAGTGCGGTCGCCGGTCCCTTCTCCTGCCGCGGCGTCTGCGGTCGGGGCGGTCTCCTCAGCGGCAGGCTCGTCGGCTCCTGCCATGCCCTCAGTGGCAGTGGCGTTGCCGCCGTCGCCTTGCACCTCCTCCTCGACGGTGGCCTCCGTCTCCATCAGCTCTGGGGCAGGAGGATCTAACAGAAGAAAAAGAAAAGAAAAGATCAAGCAAATATCCAAAAAAACAAGTCCAAGAAGAAGAAGCTACAAGACTTACCTTCGCGGACTTCTTCGACGACAGGCTCCCTCGCCGGGGAGTCCACCCTTGGCGGCGGAGTGGTGGCCCCTGCTGGCGGGGGGCCGCCCGCGTCCTCCCTTGGCGGGGTGCTCTCCCTTGTCGGGGTGCCCGCCCTTGGCGGGGTGCCCGTCCTTGGCGGAGCGTCCTCCCTCGCCGGGGAGTTCGCCCTTGGCGGGGAGGGTGGAACAGGCAGCTCCTCGGGGGTGACCTCCGGTTGCTCCTGCGGCTGCGGCTCCACCTCTGCACAGGACAAACAAAACAACAAGATATCAACATAAGCAACAACCTCAAGCGCGCCCGAAGAACAGAAAGTTCGAGACCAGACTTACGCTGGGGGCTGCGCTGGGGGCTGCTCCTCGGAGCAGCGGGTTGATCCGGCAAGCTTGCCGCTGGCGCGTCTCCGGTCGCCGCGGCGGGCGAGTCGTCTTCAACCTCAACCACAGGGATCTTGGCCCTCTTCGCCATCCGCTGTGCCAGCGTCCTGAAAGCAAAACAAAAGCAAGATCAGAATCATCAAGGAAAATTAAGACAAAATCGAAGAAGTTACAAGCAGCAAGTACTTACTCCTCTTCCTCGTCGTCATCGGAGCTGAGGGCGGAGAAGTCGAACTCCACCTGAGATGCTCCCGCGCGAGGAGCAGGAGGAGAAGGCTCCCTCGGGCGTTTGGCGGTCTACGGGGCTGGGGGCTGCGAAGACCCAACCTCCGTTGACGCCGAGGCCCGAGGAGCAGGCGGAGCGGCCGTTCCGCTCCGGGAGGATCCCCCTCCGCTTGGCGCTGGCGCACGGGGCGCCTCCTCCGTCACGGCTTGGCTCGCCCTGGTGGCGCGCGTCGCCCGGCGCGCAGGCTGCTGTCGAGGCGCCTGCGGCCTCGTCGCCGTAGCCGCCTTGCGGAGGCGCTTCCTTGGTTGCTGCGTGGGACTTGCCGGAGGCGGGGAGTTCTCTGAGGACGAGGAGGCATCGTCGTCAAGCCCCAGAGATCCACCGGTGTCTTCATCGGCCTCGACGTCCTCCTCCTCCTCCCCGGCAGGCCCGCTGGACCCAGCGCCTTGTCCGGCGACCCCGCTCCCTCCGGCGACCTCGCTCCCTCCGGCGGCCTCGTTCACCCCGGCAACCCCGGGTATCCCGGCAAGCCTCAGGGAAGGCACCCCGCTAAACTCCTCGGGCGGAAGCTTGAGCAGCCTGCGGATTTCTGCCTCCTCTGCTTGGCACGCCGCGTCCGCGGCCTCTGCGTCGTCCACCGTGTATCCAAAGTCACCTGCCGCCGCAGCTGCGGCGGCCTCTTCCATCCTGGAAGCAATATAAGTTATGTCCCGCGCCGTAGTGGCCCGGGTGAGGCCCCTGCTCTCCTCGGAGTTCTTGGGCGTCTCAACTAAGTTGTCGAAGAAGCTCAGCACTGTATCCGGCGGAGGCTCTATCCAGGTGGGGACGATGCCATGGGAGTCGCACTCCGGCATCATTGCGCGCAAGGAATCACAGGCGGTGCTGTTGCACAGTGGCACCACTCCCTTGGCGGGTCTGAACCACTCCGGATGAGCCGGGTCATGCTTAAAGAGCTCTCGGACCATTCCTTTCAGCTCCAAAGCAGTGAAATTGAAGTTTAATCCTGGGCGCAGCCTCATGATATCCGCCGCATTGCCAAATTCCCAGGCGGGCCTTTTCCTCTCTTGTAAAGGGGCAATGCGGCGGCGGAGGAAATCTGCCCCAACCTCTCCGATGGTCAGATTAGCTACCCGGAGACGGATAATCCTGACGAGGGCAATACTGAGCTTGTTGTCCTCCGGGGCTAATTCGCTCCAATTCCTGCCGCGCACTATGGCTGTGGTGCGCGGCGCAGTGAAAGGCTCCGGCTTGTCCTCCACTACCCAACACCAATCTGCACGCCATTCTTCCCACTTGCCGCGGAGTTCTCCCTTCAGGTATGAGTCCTTCTTATTCAACTGGAAGATCCAGGAGATGCCGCCGGAGAGGGGAGCGCCAGCCTCTACTCTAGGCATAAAGAAATGGCGAAAGAGTGCTATGTTTGGATGGATCCCAACATAGTTTTCGCACAGATGTGCGAAAACAGCCATCGTAAGGATGGCGTTGGGGGTAAAGTCTAGGAGGTGGAGGCCATATGTGTTCATAATGTCGCAAAAGAACTCCGAGTACGGAGGGCACAATCCACAGTGGAAGAAAGCAGCAAAGAAGAAATACCCGCCAGGAAACAAATCTCTGGCGACGGCGGGGAAGGCTCTGGTGTGGGGATGAGCTTTGGTCTCCCCGGACCAGAAGAGATAGTACTTGTTCCGCAGCTCCTTCGCGCTGAGCCTCGGCGCGAAGACCACGTTCCTCTTCCGCAGGGCGGCAAGCTTCGCCGCCTGCTCGGACTTCTCCTTCTTGGTCTTCTCCGCTTTCGCCTTCTCGCTCTTCGGAGCCATGGCGGAGGCGGCGAGGGAAGGGGCGAGGAGCTGGACGGCGCCGCGGATGCGGAAGACGGCGGAGGAGGGGTGGAGGCAAAGAGCAGCGGAGGATTTCTAGAGGATGAAGGCGCAATGAAGACGAAGGAGGGAAACTGCCCCTGCTTCCTCTGCTTTTAAGGGGGGAGTGGGGGACGCTCCGCATTTCCCATTAAAGAACGAGGCCACGATCTCCCCCACGACGCGGCAATCGACGCGTGCCGTTAGGGGGGATGCGAGGGATACGGAAGGAGATTCGGCGTGCCGTGGGCCACGCGTGCCCGTGCACTGTCTTGGGCCTGGCCCAACAGCGCTCGGCACCGTGTGTGGCCCAGGCCCGGGGGCTCCTGTCGGTGTACTAAGATAGGGGTACCTTAGTACCCCAACTTGTGCACGGGCGGTAGCAGCTTCCCGCGGCAGGGTTCACCACGTGGTCGCCGGAGACCTTTTCTGGTCCTTAAGAAGCCATTCAAAAACAAAGTATGCAAGACAGAAAGTCAAGACCCCGGCAAGTGGAGCTTGCCGGGAAGGCCACACCAGGCTCAAGACTATCATCTAAATGCAAGACCCTGGCAAGAGGAGCTTGCCAGGGAAGCCAAGGAACGCCAATCTCAAGAGATGCCTCGGCGCACCCTGCGCCCCGGCAGGACCCGGGGAGCGACAAGCTTCCCGGCCCGGCAAGATCGAGACCCCGGCAAGGTGCTTGCCGGGGAAGCCTGCGCCGCGTGCCCGCGCTCCAGCTCATCGGCCCATGCGTCGCCCTGGGGCCTTTCCAGGGACGCGTGGCGGATGGCTGTGCAGCCTGGGGGACGTGGTGGCAGGCCGCGGTGACGAGGCTACCGCCGTGTCAAACGGAGAAGCATGGACGGGCGCTTTTGGGGTCGACGGCGACGGGCATTTAATGCCCTTGTCCCCCACTGTCAAGTTAGGTGAAGACCACTGTTCATCCACTGTTCATGCACTGTTCCCGCACTGTTACAACTACCACCAAAGTTACATTTTTACCCTCCTCTACGTTGACACCTGTCGGTGACCCCTTGAGCTATAAAAGGAGGCCCATGCACAACGTAGAAAGGGTTCGGAACCTAGACAGCTCTCTGGCTCGGTGTAGCTAGCTCTTCAAGCTCCCGAGCTCAAGAACTCAATACAATCCAAGCAGGAGTAGGGTTTTACGCGTCCGCGCGGCCCGAACCTGGGTAAAACTGCCCGCGTGTGCTCTTCGATCTGCTCTTCATGCTCCCTCCGCTCCTTTACCGCAACGTAGAAGGGGCTCCGGTCCCATAGGTGTTCGTGGTGGACAGTTTCCCCCGACACACTAGCATGACTCTAATATCACTATCCTCATGTCTCAAAACAATTATCAAGCATCCAACATCTCATTCTATTCAATGCACTTGGTGTGATTTTTTTTACTACATTGACATTGGATGTTTATCATGTGAAGACTAGTTTCTTTAGCCTAAACACATTACCATGCTGTTTTAATAGACTCTCAAATATATATAAGTGAATCATGAGAGTTCAACAATTTCTACAAAATATTATCACCACCGTGCTCTAAAAGATATAAGTGAAGCACTAGAGCAAAAACTATTCAACTCAAAAGATATAAGTGAATCACAAAGAGTGTTCTAGTAATTTCTAGGCCATATTTAACTCTCTCAAATAGGTGTGTCAAGCAAGGATGATTGTGTCAAACTAACAAGCAAAGACTCAAATTATACAAGACGCTCCAAGCAAAACACATATCATGTTGCGAATAAAAATATAGCTCCAAGTATAGTTACCGATGGATGAAGACGAAAGAGGGGATGCCTTCCCGGGGCATCCCCTAGCTTAGGATTTTGATTATCTTGAATTTACTTGGGGTACCATGGGCATACCCAATCTTAGGCCTTTTCTACTCCTTGTTCCATAGTCCATCAAAGCAATACTCAAAACTTGAAAACTTCACAACACAAAACTTAGACAAAAATTCTCGTGAGCTTCGTTAGTATAAGAAAGAAACCACTACTCAAAGGTGCATCAATGAATTCATTCTTTGTTTATATTGGTGTTAAACCTACTGTACTCCAACTCCTCTATGGTTCATATCCTCCAATACTACTCATAGATGCATCGGAATAAGCAAACAACACACGAAAAACAGAATCTGTCAAAGACAGAACAGTCTGTAGTAATCTGTAGGGTTCGCCTACTTCTGGAACTCCAAAAAATTCAAACTAAATTGTTAAATTTGCGCACTTTTTCTACCAATCATCTGCAAAAGGAATCAACTAAAAATCAGGCTCCAGTAAAATCTCACGACTACTTTAGCAAGCGCTAACGATTCTGTTTTTCACAGCAAGATCATATAAACTTCACACAATTCTTCCCAAAGGTTCTACTTGGCACAAACACTAAACAAAACATAGAAACACATCTAATCAGAGGCTAGATGCAATATTTATTCCCTAACAGCAACAAAAACATAAAATTGGGTTGCCTCCCAACAAGCGCTATCGTTTTATGCCCCTAGCTAGGCACGATACAAGATAGATCTAGGTATTGCCATCTTTGGAAGGCAATCCATAAGTGGCTCTCATGATAGATTCATATGGTAATTTGATTTTCTTTGTAGGAAAGTGTTCCATGCCTTTCCTTAATGGAAATTGGAATCTAATATTTCCTTCCTTCATATCAATAATTGCACCAATCGTTCTAAGGAATGGTCTACTAAGAATAATAGGACATGAAGGATTGCAATCTATATCAAGAACAATGAAATCTACGGGCACATAATTCCTATAGGAACAATAAGAACATCATTAATTCTTCCCATAGATTTCTTAATAGTGGAATCCGCAAGATGCAAATTTAAAGAACAATCATCAAGCTCATGGAACCCTAGCAAATCACACTAAGTTTTTGGGATAGTGGAGACACTAGCACCCGAATCACACAAAGCGTAGCATTCATGATCTTTTATTTTTATTTTGATAGTAGGTTCCCACTCATCATAAAGTTTTCTAGGTATAGAAACTTCCAACTCAAGTTTTTCTTCATAAGAATGTATGAAAGCATCAACTATATGTTTAGTGAAAGCTTTATTTTGACTATAAGCATGCGGAGAATTTAGCACGGATTGCAACAAGGAAATACAATCAATCAAGGAGAAATTATCATAATTGAATCCCTTGAAATCCAAAATAGTGGGTTCATCACTGTGCAAAGTTTTAATCTCTTCACTCCCACTTTTAGCAATTTTAGCATCAAGATCTAAAAACTCCGAATCATTGGGACGCTTTTTAACTAAAGTAGACTCATCTCCAGTCCCATCTTTATCAAGATTCATATTAGAAAACTAGGATTTAATAGGAGACACATCAGTCACTTTTAGATCTTCATCTTTATTATCATGATAACTAGAAGAACACGATTTAATATAATCTTCTCTTTTAGCACGCATTCTAGCGGTTCTTTCTTTGCATTCGTCAATGGAAATTCTCATGGCTTTGAGAGACTCATTGATATCATGCTTAGGTGGGATAAACCTAAGTTTCAAAGAATCAACATCAAGAGAAATTCTATCCACACTTCTAGCCAATTCATCAACCTTAAGCAATTTCTCTTCAAGCATAGCATTGAAATTCTTTTGCGAGATCATAAACTCTTTAACACTAGTTTCAAATTCAGAAGGCATCTTTCCATAAGAGTTGTTGTAGGAATTACTATAATTATTAGAGGAATTACTAGGAAAAGGCCTAGGATTAAAATTACCTCTATAAGCATTGTTACCAAAATTATTCCTACCAAAAAATTCACATCCAAAGATTCATTGTTATTTTCAATCAAAGTGGAAAAATGCATATCATTAGGATCAGAAGAAGCACACTTAGCAGCAAACAATTTCATAAGTTCATCCATCTTTCCACTCAAAACACTAATTTCTTCGATAGCATGCACTTTTTTACTAGTAGATCTTTCAGTGCGCCATTGAGAATAATTAACCATAATATTATCTAGGAGTTTGGTAGCTTCTCCTAAGGTAGTTTCCATGAAAGTGCCTCCGGCGGCCGAATCTAAAAGATTTCTAGAAGCAAAATTCAAGCCAGCATAAAAGTTCTGAATAATCATCCATAGATTCAAACCATGTGTAGGGCAATTACGTATCATCAATTTCATTCTCTCCCAAGCTTGTGCAACATGCTCATGATCTAGTTGCTTAAAATTCATAATGTCGTTTCTAAGAGAGATGATCTTAGCAGGAAGGAAATACTTAGAGATAAAAGCATCTTTGCACTTATTCCATGAATCAATACGATTTCTAGGCAAAGAGGAGAACCAAGTTTTAGCACGATCTCTAAATGAAAACAGAAATAACTTCAATTTAACAATATCGTTATCCGTATCCATTTTCTTTTGCATATCACACAAATCAACAAAGTTGTTTAGATGGGTAGCTGCATCTTCCCTACAAAGGCCGGAGAATTGATCTTTCATGACAAGATTCAACAAAGCAGCATTGATCTCACAAGATTAAGCATCGGTAATAGGAGCAATCGGAGTGCTAATAAAATCATTGTTGTTGGTATTGGAGAAGTCACACAATTTGGTATTGTTCTGAGCCATAGTGACAAGCAAGCAATCCAACATACACAAGCAAACAAGAAGCAAGCGAATGATAAACACACGGGGGAAGAAGGGCGAATAAAACAACAAAGGTGAAGTGGGGGAGAGGAAAACAAGGGGCAAAAAATGTAATGTGAAGGATAAGGGTTTGTGATAGGTACTTGGTATATGACTTTTGCGTAAGCCTCCCCGACAACGGCGCCAGAAATTCTTCTTGCTACATCTTGAGCTTGCGTTGTATTCCCTCGAAGATGAAAGGGAGATGCAGCACAGTAGCGTAATTATTTCCCTCAGTTTTTTAGAACCAAGGTATCAATCCAGTAGGAGACCACGCGCCAGTCCCTTGCACCTGCACAAACAAATAAGAACTTCGCAGCCAACGCGATAAGGGGTTGTCAATCCCTTTACGGTCACTTACGTGAGTGAGATCTGTTTGAGATGATAGTTGATATTTTTGGTATTTTTAGTTTAATAAAATAGCAAATAAAAGCAGTAAAAGTAAAGTAGATGTAGATTGACATGTTGAGAATAGACCCGGGGGGGATAGTTTTCTCTAGTGGCTTCTCTCATGATAGCGATATTCTACGGCGGGTAAACAAATTAATGTCGAGCAATTGATAGAAAAGCGAATAATTATGAGACTATCTAGGCATGATCATTGTATATATGCATCACGTCCGAGACAAGTAGACCAACTACTGCCTGCATCTACTACTATTACTCCACACATCGACCGCTATCTAGCATGCATATAGTGTATTGAGTTCATACGAATAGAGTAACGCCTTAAGCAAGATGACATGATGTAGAGGGATAAACTCAAGCAATATAATGAAAACCCCATCTTTTTATCCTCGATGGCAACAATACAATACGTGCCTTGCTACCCCTACTGTCACTGGGAAAGGACATCGCAAGATTGAACCCAAAGCCAAGCACTTCTCCCATTGCAAGAACTATAGATCTAGTAGGCCAAACCAAACCAATAATTCGAAGAGACTTGCAAGGATATTATGAGCACACATAAAAAGTTCAGAGAAGAACCAAATATCTTTCATAGATAACCTTGATCATAAACTCACAATTCATCGGATCTCGACAAACACACCGCAAAAAGAGATTACATCGAATAGATCTCCTCGAAGACCGAGGAGAATTTTGTATTGAGATCCAGAGAGAGAAAAGAAGCCATCTAGATACTAGCTATGGACTCGAAGGTCTTTGGTAAACTACTCACAACTCATGGTGAGGGCGATGATGATGATGGTGAAGGCCTCCGTGATGGATCCCCCTCCGGTAGAGCTCCAGAGCAGGCTCCAAGATGGGATCTCCACGGGAACAGAAGCTACGGCGGTGGAATTAGGGTTTTCTCTATGTATATGGAGTTTCTGGGGTACGTGGACTTATATAGAAAGAAGGAGGGCACCGGGGGCCACACGAGGAGACCTCGAGGTAGGGGGCGTGCCCTGGGAAGGGGGGCGCGCCCCCCACCCTCGAGGGCGGCTCCTCGATCCTCTGACGTGGTTCTCAAGCTTCCTGCGCGTGATTTTCTCCAAAAATATCTCTCGCGAAGGTTTCATTCCGTTTGGACTCCGTTTGATATTCTTTTTCTGCAAAACCCTGAAATAGGCAAAAAAACAACAATCTGGACTGGGCCTTTGGGTTAGTAGATTAGTCCAGAAAATGATATAAAAGTGATTGATAAAGCCCATTAAACATCCAAGACTTCATAAATAATAGCATGGAACAATCAAAAATTATAGATACGTTGGAGACGTATCACTCCTTTGCCTCAAGTCTTGTCTCCATGTTTCTGGTCTTCTTTGTCCCTTCAACGTCACGGATGTGCAGCACCCCCTCATGCATCTCAATGGTTTGAGGGTGTCGCAGCACCTCCGTAAGGTAGGGGTTGATGACCTTCTCGAAAAACTTGTCCTTGGGGGCACTTGGAGACACCACGGTGATCTAGATTTGTCAGAAAAATAGCTTGAAACGAAAATAGAGGATTTTGCCGTGGTACGGTGGTGAAAGCCTTCAGGAGATTATATAATGAATTTTTACCGACCAAAAGAAGTATTATGCAAGAAGACGAAGTCCGGAGGGGATACGAGGTGGCGGCAAGGTAGGGGGCGCGTGCTAGGCTTCTCGCCCCTCGTTGGTTACCCCAAGTGGAAGGTGTGAGATGTAGTGTTGCGGAAGTTTTTCCCTTGGCAAAGATACCAAGGATCGAATCCCCAGAGACTCCTAGGTTCAACAAGAAGGTGTCAACTGCTAACGGCGCCAGATATTAGCAATCAACGTGGACCTGCACACAGATACAAATAACTTTGCTCCCAACGAGTACACAGAGGTTGTCAATCCCTCCGACCTTGTAGTTCACAAAGGATTAAAAGCAAGTGATAGTAGTGATAGATATAATGTTTGCAATAGTAAGTAAAAGCAAAAAGTAAATAGTGGATGTGATCAATGATGGTAATATGGACCGGAGTCTCATGATGTTCACTAGTGATGTCTCTGTCCCTAAAGACGATAAAACGGCTATGTGAGGTAAACGAATTACAGCTGGGCAATTGACAGGACCACGAACGCAAACCAATGCTGACTACATTGCAAGAAAGGTTGAGGTTCAAAGCATGGGCGGTACGCCAAAGTAAGTAGACCGAAATCCATCAATATCTACTACTAATCATCCACCTTGAGATATCTATCCAGAACATCTCGCTGGTATTAAGTTGCGAGTCCCACCCATAGTGTAAACTCAAAGCAACAGACAACTGCATTAAAAGAACTTTGCGTAAAGTAAACAATCCTTGCACCCGCGGGCACAAGCACCATTGTTTTCCCCCTTGTGGCAACAACACATCCCCTAGACTCATGTTTCTGTCACTCAAACTAGTCATCGAGGGGCATGAACCCACAATCGAGCATAACGTTCCCTCTTGGAGTCACTACCTATTACTTGGCCAAAGCAATAAATAACAACGGAGAACATGCAAGAATTACTTATGAACATAAATATAAAAGAGGTAGATCAAATATATTACTCAAGCACAATCTGAACATAATCTCATAATCCATCGGATCCCAGCAAACTCATCATAGCAACAGCATAAGGATTACATATGTGCCTCGATCATGTAGGGCAGCTCACGAGGACTAATTAGTGAAGCACAAGAACGGGAGGAGAACATCACATAGCTACTGGTCATGGACTCATGGTCCAAGGGAGACTACTCACAACTCATCCGGGAGGCGTCCATGGTGGTGGAGAGGCTCCCGGTGGTGATCCTCCCCTCCGGCAGGGTGCCGGGAAGAGTTCTCCTGGTGCTCCCGATCTTGGAAGCGGCGGCGGCGGCGGAACAAAGATGAGATCACGAAAAAGAGTTCCTATTTCGAGGGTTTCTTGAGACGCTTTAAATATATGCCAAAGGGGGGCATCGGAGGAGCCTCGGGGGGCCCAGGCGCCCCCCCGACGCGGCCCAGGGGGGGCGCGCCGCCAGGGCGCCTGGAGCCCTGGTGCCCCCCCCCCCCGGCTGTCCTTCGGGCGCACGGTAGTTTCTGGAACGCTGATTTTTTATATAATTTTTCTGGATTTTTCCTGGCAGTTCTCGTAATGTGAAAACCTGAAATACAAAAACAGCCAAAAACAGAAACTGGCACTGGGGTGCACTGAGTTAATAGGTTAGTCCAAATATGGTCAAAAGTGTATGGAAGTGTATAAATATCATAGCAATATCACCCAAAAGAGGCATGGAGCAAGCAGAAATTATAGATACGTTTTGGACGTATCAACATCCCCAAGCTTAATTCCTGCTCGTCCTCGATTAGGTAAATGATAACAAGAATAATTTCTGTGGTGACATGCTATTAACCATATAGGACTTTTTCATAGTCATATGACAAAAGCTTACTGAGACAATGAATCTGTAGTAATTAAGTTGCCTCATGAGAAAATCACAAAGAACTGAAAGTTTTACAATATGATATTGAAACATCAAATAGATTTGCAATGAACATGATGTGCAAATATGATAAAGTGATATCTAGCTTGCCCCCTTTAGTGAAGCAAAACATAAATGCAGGGGCACCTCCAAGGTTTAAGTGATGACTAGATACAATGATTTCAAAATAAACGATATCACAATCATGCAAAAGACAATGCTACTTTGGGACAATGCACATTACACTCAGAATGACAATCATGCTCTCAGTAGTTGGTGCTTTGAAGAAAGAAGGTGGAGACTCAACATAAAAGTAGAAGAATGGCCCTTCGCAGAGGGAAGCAGGGATTACTCATGTGCTAGAGCTTTTTATTTTGAAAACATAGAAACAATTTTGTCAACGGTAGTAGTACTTCATATGTGTTATGCATAAGACATCCTATAAGTTGCAAGCCTCATGCATCGAATACCAATAGTGCTCGCACCTTGTCCTAATTAGCTCGGATTTCCATGGATTGTCATTGCATTACATATGTTTCAACCAAGTGTCACAAAGGGGTACCTCTATGTCACCTGTACAAAGGTCCAAGGAGATAGATCGCATTTGATTTCTCGTTTTTGATAGATCTCAACTTGAGGACATCCAAACCGGGACAACCTAGAAAATAGATAATGGACTCCTCTTTAGATTGAGGATTAATGTCCAAGCTAAAACTTCCACCATGATACATTGCTTTGGTGGGCGGCCCAATGTTCTTCTCTAACAATATGCATACTCAAACCATTCAACCCATGGCAAATCACCCTTACTTCAGACAATACGAACATGCATAGCAACTCACATGATATTCAACAAAAGTGTAACAGTTGATGGCGTCCCCAGAAACATGGATACCGCTCAGCAAGCAACTTATAAGAAATAAGATACATAAGCTACATATTCTTTACCACAATAGTTTTTAAGATACTTTCCCATGAGCTATGTATTGCAAAAACTGAAGGTTTTAAATGTAGCACATGTAAATTTACTTGGAGTGGCGGTGAAATACCACATATAGGTAGGTATGGTGGACTCATATGGCATAACTGGTTTAAAAGGATGTGGATGCACAAGCAGTCAGTCCGCTTAGTACAGGTGGAGGTTAGCACAAGACTGGGAACGACCAACTAAGAGAGCAATGACGGTCATAATCATGCAGAGCGACAAAGCAACATTGAATCAGGCGTGGAAGTTATATCGCTACTCAGAAATAAAAGATCATCAAGGCTTGACAGACTTTCTTTACAGTCTTAAATATGCGTGAGCATACGCCAAGTCAATCAAAATAAATTCTTGAGGGAAGATATTACTAAACCATACCACATCATTGGCAAACAAATCATGTTGGTACTCCAATAACACATTGGGAATCCCCCACCTATTTGAGACTAACCATAAGAAAACCTGAACTACTAAGCGCCATTATGCACGTAGCATCTTTATCATAGACATATCAACCAATGCAACGGAAGCAAACTCTCTTAATGAGATAAGCATGATAATTAAAGAGAGTTCAAGCAACCAACTAAACACAAGCTCTTTAAAAAGATAAGCATGAATACTAAGAGCAGAGCATGATAGTAGCTATTAAAAGACAAAGAACACACACAGCAAAGATAGTCATGAAAATTCTATGTTATGTTCTAGGTAGAAGTGGAGCGTGTTTCTCTCCCACATAAAGAAAGCTGAGTTCCGACTCGTTATGGAAAACTAAAAAGGAAACTAAAAGCAAGACGCTCCAAGCATAGCACATAACACATGAAGTGATAAAAATATAGTGGAACGAAAGACGAACTGATAATGTTGATGGAGAAGGGGATGCACAGGGGCATCCCCAAGCTTAGACGCTTGAGTCTCCTTGAATATTTCTTGGGGGTGCACGGGGGCATCCCCAGGCTTGAGCGCTTGACACTCCTGAATCTTTTTATCATCTTCCCTCGCACACTTGAAAACTCCCTTCATACATAACTCATCATAATCTGATTAGCGAGGTTAGTACCCATAATAAAATAATTGTACCTTGCTGGAAATAAAGTTATTCTTGAAGTTCTACTGTTTCTCAAGATTGCCAAAAGGTTTTTGCAAAGAAAAAGCAAGCTCTTGGTTTGCAAAATGAAAGAAAGGCAAAACAGGACAGAATCTGTGAAAAACAGAACAGCAGGTAGTAAATGATTTGTTCGGGGTACTTCTGCAACTCAAATCAAAAAACTCAGAACAGATGCACGAAATACAATTATATAGAGAACGCTGTCGAAAAAATTCAGACCAAGAAGATGATCTGGTGATTTTATACGAATTTTTCTATCCAAGGACAGAATCTATTTCCTGGACAGCACCTCACAACTTTTGAACTTTCTAGCAATCAGAGGCTATACTTGGCACAAATATTGAAAAGTAAAGATACAATGATGATGCTACTGTAGTAAACAACATCAAGACACAACAAAAGCAAAATAATTTTTTTATTCATGTGGGCTGCCTCCCAAAAGCGCTTTCTTTTATGCCTTTAAGCTAGGCATAATGCATAGAGATCAAGTTTTATCAAGAGTAAAAGAGTAGCTAGCCCGTACAACGGACTCAAAAGGTAACTTGATCTTCTTTCGAGGGAAGTGTTCCATCCCTTCCTTGAGAGGAAACTGAAATTTTATATTACCCTCTTTCATGTCAATGATAGCACCAACGGTGCGTAAAGAGGGACGTCCCAAAATAATAGGACACGAAGGATCACATTCAATATCCATAATAGTAAAATCAACGGGAACATAATTATCATTGACAACGATAAGAACATCATCGATCCTCCCCAAAGGTTTCTTTATGGAAGAATCAACGAGACGAACACCAAAAGAGCAAGAATCATAAGGTTTCAATTTAAGCATATCATATATTCTTTTGGGCATGACAGAGGTACTAGCACCGACATCACATAATGCATAGCAAGAGAAGTCATTCAACTTAATTTTTATCATAGGATCCCAACCATCTTCTAGATTTCTAGGTATGGAGGTAGCTACTCTAAGTTTCTCCTCCCTAGCTTTGATGAGAGCATTAGTGATATGCTCTGTGAAGGCAAGGTTAAGCGTGCTAGTGCGGGGATCTCTAGACATCTTGTGAAGGAAATCAATAACTTCGGTAAGAGTGCAATTATCAAAATCAAGGTCACTAGCATTAAGTAAAGTGGTAGTGGTGTCCTTAAGGTTCACTTGTTTGGTAGTTTCTATAGTCATAGCATCACCATTAATAGGTCCAATGGGACCAGGAGTACATTGGGTGCTAAGAGTTTGGATATCCTCAACAACTTGGATAGTAGCAACAGTGTGGTGGGTAGGAAGGCTCTTAATTCTATCTTCTTCCTCCCTTTCTCTAGCCCATCTTTCTTTAAGTTTAGCCATCATCCTAATGTTTTCATTAATTTGCACTTGAATAGCATTCATAGGAGTGACCTTCCTCTCCTCAAGAGGAGAAGTTTTAATTTTAAGCAATTCTATCTCATTGGCTAAATGGTCTACCTTCAAAGAGAGATCATCTAGTTTATGTAGTTTTTCTTCTACACTCTTATTAAAGGCTTTTTGGGTAGTGATGAAATCTTTAAGCATAATCTCTAGTTCAGTATTGGAGTTCTTGGTGCTAGGATAAGCATTGTTGTTCCCATAAGAATTAGAGGGGAACGGTCTAGGATTGTTACCAAAATTACTCCTATAAGCATTGTTATTAAAATTGTTTCTAGAGATAAAATTCACATCTACTTGTTCTTGAGCAATCAAAGAATTTAAAGGAACATCACGAGGATCAACAGAAGATTGCTTCGAAAGTAGAGACATGATCAAGTCAACTTTTTCATTAAGGGAGGAAATCTCCTCGACAGAGTTTACCTTCCTACCTGTTGGAGCGCGTTCGGTGTGCCATTGGGAATAGTTGGTCATCATCTCATCGAGAAGCTTTGTGGCAGCATCAAGTGTAGTTGACATAAAAGTTCCTCCCGCGGCCGAATCTAACAAGTTCCGCGAGGTAAAGTTCAAGCCTGCATAAAAAGTTTGGATAACCATCCAAGTAGTCAAACCATGAGTAGGGCAGTTCTTGATAAGAGATTTCATACGTTCCCAAGCTTGGGCAACGTGTTCATTATCCAATTGTTTAAAATTCATTATGTTACTTCTTAGTTGGATAATTTTAGCAGGTGGATAGTATTTTCCAATAAAAGCATCTTTGTACTTGTCCCATGAATTTATGCTATTTCTAGGCAAAGACTGAAACCAATTTTTAGCTCCTCCTCTCAAGGAGAAAGGAAAAAGCTTAAGCTTAACAATATTACCATCTATTTCTTGGTACTTTTGCATATTACAAAGTTCAACAAAGTTGTTCAAGTGTAAAGCAGCATCATCTCCAGCACCGGAGAATTGATCTTTCATAACTAGATTCAGTAAAGCAGGTTTAATTTCATACGAAGGTGCTGAAGTGGCAGGTGTAGTGATAGGTGTGCTGATAAAGTCATCGTTGTTGTGACTAGTGAAGTCACACAACTTGGTGTTCTCGGTGGAACCCATAGTAGCAAGCAAGCAAGATAACTATTTTTGTGGTTTTTGATAAAAGATACTAAAGCAAAACTGAAAGGTAAACTAACAAGACTAAAAAGCAAAGGTAAAAGATAGCGTGCAACTCCCCTATCCTGAAGAGTGGAGTCCCCGGCAACGGCGCCAGAAAAACTCTTGCTAGGCTTCTCGCCCCTCGTTCGTTACCCCAAGTGGAAGGTGTGAGATGTAGTGTTGCGGAAGTTTTTCCCTTGGCAAAGATACCAAGGATCGAATCCCCAGAGACTCCTAGGTTCAACAAGAAGGTGTCAACTGCTAACGGCGCCAGATATTAGCAATCAACGTGGACCTGCACACAGATACAAATAACTTTGCTCCCAACGAGTACAGAGAGGTTGTCAATCCCTCCGGCCTTGTAGTTCACAAAGGATTAAAAGCAAGTGATAGTAGTGATAGATATAATGTTTGCAATAGTAAGTAAAAGCGAAAAGTAAATAGTGGATGTGATCAATGATGGTAATATGGACCGGAGTCTCATGATGTTCACTAGTGATGTCTCTCTCCCAAAAGACAATAAAACGGCTATGTGAGGTAAAAGAATTACAGCTGGGCAATTGATAGGACCACGAACGCAAACCAATGCTGACTACATTGCAAGAAAGGTTGAGGTTCAAAGCATGGGCGGTACGCCAAAGTAAGTAGACCGAAATCCATCAATATCTACTACTAATCATCCACCTTGAGATATCTATCCAGAACATCTCGCTGGTATTAAGTTGCGAGTCCCACCGATAGTGTAAACTCAAAGCAACAGACAACTGCATTAAAAGAACTTTGTGTAAAGTAAACAATCCTTGCACCTGCGGGCACAAGCACCGTTGTTTTCCCCCTTGTGGCAACAACACATCCCCTAGACTCATGTTTCTATCACTCAAACTAGTCATCGAGGGGCATGAACTCACAATCGAGCATAACGTTCCCTCTTGGAGTCACTACCTATTACTTGGCCAAAGCAATAAATAACAACGGAGAACATGCAAGAATTACTTATGAACATAAATATAAAAGAGGTAGATCAAATATATTACTCAAGCTCAATCTGAACATAATCTCATAATCCATCGGATCCCAGCAAACTCATCATAGCAACAGCATAAGGATTACATATGTGCCTCGATCATGTAGGGCAGCTCACGAGGACTAATTAGTGAAGCACAAGAACGGGAGGAGAACATCACATAGCTACTGGTCATGGACTCATGGTCCAAGGGAGACTACTCACAACTCATCCGGGAGGCGTCCATGGTGGTGGAGAGGCTCCCGGTGGTGATCCTCCCCTCCGGCAGGGTGCCGGGAAGAGTTCTCCTGGTGCTCCCGATCTTGGAAGCGGCGGCGGCGGCGGAACAGAGATGAGATCGCGAAAAAGAGTTCCTGTTTCGAGGGTTTCTCGAGACGCTTTAAATATATGCCAAAGGGGGGCATCGGAGGAGCCTCGGGGGGGCCAGGCGCCCCCCCCCCCCGGCGCGGCCCAGGGGGGGCGCCGCCAGGGCGCCTGGAGCCCTGGTGGCCCCCCTGGCTGTCCTTCGGGCGCACGGTAGTTTCTGGAACGCTGATTTTTTATATAATTTTTCTGGATTTTTCCTGGCAGTTCTCGTAATGTGAAAACCTGAAATACAAAAACAGCCGAAAACAGAAACTGGCACTGGGGTGCACTGAGTTAATAGGTTAGTCCAAATATGATCAAAAGTGTATGGAAGTGTATAAATATCATAGCAATATCACCCAAAAGAGGCATGGAGCAAGCAGAAATTATAGATACATTTTGGACGTATCAGCGCGCCCAGTGGGTAGGGCGCCCTCCTATCTTGTCGTCTCCTCGTGCACTCTTCGGGCTACTCTTAATTTTCCTAATTTTTTAAATATTCCAAAACAGAGAAAAATTGCCATTAGAACAGTTTTGGAGTCGGTATAATTACCGTACCACATACCTATTCCTTTTCGGAGTGTGAAACATTCTGGAAAGTATTCCTTATGTACTCCTCCGGTGTTATGGTATTAATAATATTGGTCTCAACATTTATGGGAGTACATGAGATATAATGTTTGATTCTTTGACCATTTACCACCTTCGGATTCGTGCATTTAGAGTTGTTGATTTTGATGGAACTGGAACGATATACCTCCTCAATAATGTAAGGACCTTCCCATTTGGAGAGAAGCTTTCCTCCAAAAAATCTTAAACGAGAGTTGTATAGAAAAACATGATCGCCTACATTAAACTCACGCTTTTGTGTCCTTTTTTCATGCCATATTTCAACCTTTTCTTTAAACAACTTGGCATTCTCATAGGATTGGGTTCTCCATTCATCAAGCGAGCTTATGTCAAATAACCTCTTCTCACCGCAAAGTATGAAATCATAGTTGAGCTCTTTGATAGCCCAATAAGCCTTATGTCCTAATTCAAGAGGTAAGTGACATGCTTTTCGATAAACTATTTTGTATGGAGACACGCCCATAGGGTTGTTATAAGCAGTACTATAGGCCCATAATGCATCATAAAGTTTTCTTAGACCAACTCTTTCTAGATCTATTAACGGTCTTTTACAAAATCAATTTAATATCTCTATAGCTCAATTCTACTTGACCACTAGACTGAGGATGATAAGGATATGCAATTCTATGGTTGACATCATATTTAACAAGCATTTTAGGGAAATCACCATGAATAAAATGTGAACCAACATCAGTCATCAAATATCTAGGGACTCCAAACTTCGGAAAAATAACTTCGTTAAGCATCTTAATAGAAGTGTTATGATCAGCACTACTAGTTGGAATAGCTTCTACCCACTTAGTAACGTAATCAATAGCAACCAAAATATGGGTATACCCATTAGAGGAAGGAAAAGGTCCCATATAATCAAAGCCCCAAACATCAAATGGTTCAGTAACAAGTGATAATTCATAGGCATTTCCCGACGTCTACTAATATTACCAATTCTCTGGCATTCAGTACAAGATAAGACAAACTTACGAGCATCCTTGAAGAGAGTAGGCCAATAAAAACCAGATTGTAATACCTTGTGTGTAGTTCTATCTCTAGAATGGTGTCCTTTGCTTTTTTAGATCTATTAAACCAAAAATACAAAAATACCTTGATGCACTTTATCTTATTTGACGTTCGATCTATCAATATTTACAACTCTCTCACGTCCGTTTGCCTATCTTTGGCACCGTTACCCGAAAGGGATTGACAACCCCTTTTACACATCGGGTTGCGAGTATTTGTTATTTGTGTCCAGGTGTTGTTTACGTAGTTTTGCGTGATTCTCCTACTGGTTCGATAACCTTGGTCTCATCACTGAGGGAAATACCTACTGTTGCTGTACTGCATCATCCCTCCCTCTTTGGGGATATACCGACGTAGTTCTAGCAAACATCAAAAGGAATCTTTGGCGCCGTTAACGGGGAGACATCATCAACATCTACCAGGTTCCTAATCACAAATCTCATCTCCTCGCAATTAACATTATTTGCCATTTCCCTCTCATTTTCATCTCCCGCACTTCACAAAAATTTGCCGTTTTATTCGCCCTCTTTTCAGTTGACGTTTTCCGGTCGGATCTATCGCCACTTGTATTCTTATTTACAATTGCTCAAATGATGCAAGAGAACACTAAGTTGTGTGGTTTTTCTAATACCAACAACAATGATTTTATTGGCACTCCGATTGCTCCTCCCGCCACTAGTGCGGAGTCTTGTGATATTAGTACTGCTTTGCTGAATCTTGTTATGAAAGATCAATTTTCCGGCACTCCTAATGAGGATGCCATGTACCATCTTAACACATTCATGGAATTATGCGATATGCAAAAGAAAAAAGATGTGGACAATGATATTGTGAAGTTGAAATTATTTTCATTTTCTTTGCGAGATCATGCAAAAGTTAGGTTTTCTTCGTTGCCTCTCCATAGTATCGATTCTTGGAACAAGTGCAAAGATGCTTTCATTGCTAAGTATTTTCCGCCCGCGAAAATAATTTCCCTTAGAACCCAGATTATGAATTTCAAGCAACTTGAACATGAGCATGTTGCACAATCTTGAGAAAGGATGAAAATGATGCTAAGTAATTTCCCAACTCATGGGTTAAATCTTTGGATGATCATACAATTTTTTCATGCGGGGTTGAATTTTGTTTCTCATAATCTTTTAGATTCCGCGGCGGGTGCTACTTTTATGGAAATTACTTTGGGTGAACCCACCAAATTGCTTGATAATATTATGGCGAACTATTCGCAATGGCATACCGAAAGGGCGCCTACTGGCAAAAAAGTTAACTCGGTTGAGATTGATTCTTTGAGTGAAAAAGTTGATGCTCTCATGAAAATCGTTGCTAGTAAGAATGCTCCTATTGATCTTAATGATATGCCTTTGTCTACTTTGACTGAGCAAAATAGTGATGCCATAGATGTGAATTTTATTTCTCGAAATAATTTCAATAACAATGCTTATAGAGGTAATTTTAGTCCTAGGCCTTTTCCTAGTAATTCCTCTAATAATTATGGTAATTCCTATGGTAATCATTGTTATAATAATAATAGGAACATCTCTGATCTTGAGAATAATATTAAAGAATTTATCAACACTCAAAAGGTTTTCAACACCACTATGGAAGAAAAGTTGAATAAGATTCATGGTTTGTCTAGATGTGTTGATAGAATTTCTCATGATGTGGAAAATCTCAAGATAAAAAAATTGGTGCCTAAGGTAGAGGAATCAATTAAAGCTCTTTATGTTTCTATGGATGAAATTAAGAAAAGGACTGCTATGCTTAGCGCTAGAAGAGAATTTTTAGAAAAACCGTTTTCTAGCGATTGCTTTCATAAAAATGATGAAGACCTTAAAATGATTGGTGTTTCTTCTATTGATTCCTTGTTCAATAAAATTAAGATTGATGAAAAAGGGATTGGATAAGAGGCAACTTTAGCTAGAAGGCGTCCCGATAAGTCGGAGGGTAAAAATCCTATTGAGAAGATTGATAAAAGTGGGTTTGAAGAGGTCAAGATTTTAACTAGTGATGTGCCCACTCTTTTGGATTACAAAGACTTTAATTATGATAGTTGCTCTTTGATTGATTGTATTTCTTTGATGCAATCCATGATTAATTCACCCCATGCCTATGAACAAAATAAAGCTTTTACTAAACATATTGTTGATGCTATCATGAAAGCTTTAGAAGCTAAGTTGGAGTTAGAAGTATCAATTCCTAGAAAGTTGCATGATGAATGGGAACCTACTATCAAAACCAAAATAAAAAATTATGAGTGTTTTGCTTTGTGTGATTTGGGTGCTAGTGTTTCCACGACTCCGAAGTCTCTTTGTGTTGTTCTTGGTCTTATAAATACTGAAGATTGTTCTCTTAATTTGCACTTGGCGGATTCCACTATTAAAAAGCCTTTGGGGAGGATCAATGATGTTCTTATTCTTGCAAATATGAATTATGTACCCATAGACTTTATTGTTCTTGACATTGATTGCAATCAGTCTTGCCCCATTATACTTGGTAGACCGTTTTTGCGCACTATTGGTGCAGTGATTGATATGAAAGAAGGGAACATTGAATTCCAATTTCCCTTGAGAAAGGGCATGGAACACTTCCCTAGAACAAAGATCAAATTGCCTCATGAATCTATAATGAGGGCAACATATGGATCATCCAACAAGGATGACAAAACTTGAGATCTTTGAATTATGCCTAGCTAAGGGTGTAAAATGATAGCGCTCGTTGGGAGGCAACCCAACTTGTATCTTTTTGCTTTTTGGTTTTCTTGATGTTTTCAATAAAATACCCATTAATACCTTTGTTTAGATGTGTTTTTGTGGTTTGAATAAAGGTTTGTGCCAAGCAAAGCCTTTAGGATCATGGTGGGTGATAGTAGATTTGATCTTGCTGAAAAACAGAAACTTTTGCACTCACAAAAAAATTATCATTTTTAACAGATGAGTGTTTTTGAGTTGATTATTTTTGCAGAAGGTTAATATACAAATTGTTCAAGTGGTCCTAATTTTTCAGAAAATTTAGAGTTACAGAAGTATTCGAAATAGCCAGATTGCTACAGACTGTTCTGTTTTTGACAGATTCTGTTTTCTTTTGCATTGTGTGCTTGTTTTGATGATTCTATGGTTTTCTTTGATGAGTTTTTGCCATATAAAAGTTGTAATACAGTAGATATAATGCAAGAATAAAATATGAATTGGTTTGCTATAGTACTTATAGTACTGATTTTCTTTCATATACTAACGGATCTCATGAAGGTTTTGTTGAGTTTTGTGTGATTGAAATTTTCAAGTTTTGGGTGATGTTACGATGGATGAAGGAATTAGGAGTAAGAAGAGCCTAAGCTTGGGGATGCCCATGGCATCCCAAGCTATTATGCAAAGAGAATCAAGCAACTAAGCTTGCGGATGCCCCGAGTGTCATCCCCTCTTTTCTTCTAATGACCATCGGTATTTTACTCGAAACTATATTTTTATTCGTCACATACTATGAGTTTCGCTTGGAGTGTCTTGTATGATATGAGTCTTCGCTTATTTTTCTCTTTAACTTTCAATAAATATCCTTGTTGTACACACTTATTTGAGAGAGCCAAAATTATGCCATGACTTGTTAGAATTGCTCTCTATGCTTCACTTAAATTTTTATGAGCTATGGAATTGCTTTAGTGCTTCACTTATATCTTTTTGAGCATGGTGTGCTTTAGTATTTTTGAAGAAATTCTCTCTTGCTTCACTTAGATTTGTTTGAGAGTTAGTATTTTTTTAAGAAATTCTCTCTTGCTTCACATAAATTAATTTGAGAGAAAGAAATATTATGCTCATGATCTTCACTTATACTTGTTTGAGCTTATCAAAAGCAACACTTGAAAATTAGTTCCAAATTGATAGATATACAAGAAGGATATAATAAAAACTTTCATGAAGATCATTGGACAAAATAAACTTGATTCCTTGTAATAGTTTTGAGATATGATGATGTGATATGTGAGTCATGTTGATGAGTAATTGTGCTTTAGTAAGAATATTGGTGTTAAGGTTTGCGATTCCCTATGCAAGCACGAAAGTCAATAGTCATGCAATGAAATTACATCCTACTTGTGTTGCATTGTTCGGTGTTTGTTATGTTTAATGTTCTCTTATGACGGTTTTAGTTCCTTGGTTGGTCGCTTCTCAACCTCTTGCTAGCCTCCACCTTGTACTAAGTAGAAATACTACTTGTGCATCCAAATCCTAAAACCCAAGTTGTGCCAAATGAGTCCACCATACCTACCTATATGCGGTATTTCCGTGCCGTTCTAAGCAAGTTTGTACGTACCAACTCTAATTTCAAAAAAAAATCTCTTTTGTGTGCCCGTATCGCTGATGAAGCGGCGAGGGGTGACCAATGTTTTTCATGTTGGATGTGTTATTCTCAAGATGAGTGTTGATTCACTTGTCATTGCACGAGAGTATGGCGGTAATAGGAATTCCTAGTCCCGAAATGAAAAGAATTTTTTTACTTTATGTTGTAAAATAATAAATTCCTTGGAAAGTGTTGGTATGGAGGGCACCCGTGGATACGGTTAGCCATGGCTTGTGAAAGTTTGGTGGAAAAAGGAATAAACTTTGTTTTATGTTTGGGAACCGCCTATGATGCATCTAGTGTGGAAAGTGTTGGGAACTCTAAGTCGTTCTCATTGGTGAGAAAAGCATGCCGCCCAAAATAATTTTATCTCTCAATTTAAACTTTGAGCTCTCGCACCTCTACAAATCTCTACTTCCCTCTGCGAAGGGCCTATCTTTTACTTTATGCAATTTTTATTTTTATTTTGAGTCTCCATCTTCTCTTATATAGCACCAACTACGGAACACTATTATCGCACTTGAGCATTTGATGTAGCTAATATTTGGATGTGTTGCATGAATGGATCAATGATTGAGCATGATGGGCTTGGGATAACTTGCTTTAGTATTGATATTTTGAAAGACATGGTTGCTCGTTGATATGCTTAAGTATTTAAGTCTCATGTAAAAACTAGACTATTGCTTCGAACCATATAAAATTCCAAATGTCCATGCTATAAAGAAAATAATATGAGATGACATGTTAGGCAGCATTCCACATAAAAAATTCTGTTTTTATCATTTACCTACTTGAGGACGAGCAGGAATTAAGCTTGGGGATGCTGATATGTCTCCAACGTATCTATAATTTTTGATTGTTCCATGTTGTTATATTATCATTCTTGGATGTTTTAAAATCATTCTATAGTCATTTTATATCATTTTTTGGTACTAACCTATTGACATAGTGCCAAGTGCCAGTTGCTCTTTTTTGCATGTTTTTTACATCGTAGGAAATCAATACCAAACAGACTCCAAACGCAGTGAAGCTTTTTGTGGATTTTTTATGGACCAGAAGACATCTAGTGGGCCGGAGAAGCGCCTGGGGGTTCTCCGAGGGGAGCATAACCCACCAGGGTGCGCCTGGGGGCCCAGGCGCGCGTGCTACCTCTTGAGCTTGCGTTGTATTCCCTTGAAGAGGAAAGGGAGATGCAGCACATTAGCGTAAGTATTTCCCTCAATTTTTGAGAACCAAGGTATCAATCCAGTGGGAGACCACGCGCTAGTCCCTCGCACCTGCACAAACAAATAAGAACTTCGCAGCCAACGCGATAAGGGGTTGTTAATCCCTTTACGGTCACTTACAAGAGTGAGATCTGATAATTATATTTTTGGTATTTTTGGTTTAATAAAACAGCAAATAAAAGCAGTAAAGTAAAGTAGATGTAGATTGATATGTTGAGAATAGACCTGGGGGGGCATAGTTTTCTCTAGTGGCTTCTCTCATGATAGCGGTAATCTACGGCGGGTAAACAAAAATTACTGTCGAGCAATTGATAGAAAAGCGAATAATTATGAGACTATCTAGGCATGATCATTGTATATAGGCATCACGTCCGAGACAAGTAGACCGACTCCTGCCTACATCTACTACTATTACTCCACACATCGATCGCTATCCAGCATGCATCTAGTGTATTGAGTTCATACGAACAGAGTAATGCCTTAAGCAAGATGACATGATGTAGAGGGATAAACTCAAGCAATATGATGAAAACCCCATCTTTTTATCCTCGATGGCAACAATACAATACGTGCCTTGCTGCCCCTACTGTCACTGGGAAAGGACACCGCAAGATTGAACCCAAAGCCAAGCACTAGTCCCATTGCAAGAACTATAGATCTAGTAGGCCAAACCAAACCAATAATTCGAAGAGAATTGCAAGGATATTCTGAGCACACATAAAAAGTTCATAGAAGAACCAAATATCTTTCATAGATAACCTTGATCATAAACTCACAATTCATCGGATCTCGACAAACACACCGCAAAAAGAGATTACATCGAATAGATCTCCTCGAAGACCGAGGAGAACTTTGTATTGAGATCCAGAGAGAGAGAAGAAGCCATCTAGATACTAGCTATGGACCCGAAGGTCTGTGGTAAACTACTCACAACTCATGGTGAGGGCGATGATGATGATGATGATGAAGGCCTTCGTGATGGATCCCCCTCCCGGAACAGGCTCCAAGATGGGATCTCCACGGGTACAGACACTATGACGGTGGAATTAGGGTTTTCTCTCTGCGTATGGAGTTTCTGGGGTACGTAGGTATATATAGGAAGAAGGGGGGCATCGGGGGCCACACGGGCCAGCCTCGAGGCAGGGGGGCGCGCCCCCCACCCTCGAGGGCAGGCCCTCTGTCCCCTGACTTGGTCCTGAAGTTTCCCGAGCGTGATTTCATCCAAAAATATCTCTCGCGAAGGTTTCATTCCGTTTGGACTCCGTTTGATATTCTTTTTCTGCAAAACCCTGAAATAGGCAAAAAAAAACACCAATCTGGACTAGGCCTTTGGGTTAGTAGGTTAGTCCCAAAAATGATATAAAAGTGAATGATAAAGCCCATTAAACATCCAAGACTTCATAAATAATAGCATGGAACAATGAAAAATTATAGATACGTTGGAGACGTATCAGCGCCCTGGTGGGTTGTGCCCACCACGAGTGCCCCCCGGACCGCCTCTTTTGTAACGCTCAGGACACACCCGCTGGTGGTTGTTACTCGTGGCGAGATCTAGACTGGCCCCACATATCAATACTAGTCTTTTCTGTGTACTTTGTCCTCACTCGTGCGCACCTGGGAGCAACTTCCCGGTCGGTCACCCATCCTGAAACTACTCCAAGTTGAGCACGCTTAACTTTGGTGTTCTATCCGAATGGGCTCTCGGAAAAGAAGGAATTCCTTATTATTATGAGTAGTCTATCATCCCTAATAAGCCAGGTTATCACATACACCCCCACTCAGAGGAACCGATGTCCTTGTCGGGCCACAGGAACGTTCCCTCTTGGCACATACGTGTGTGCATCCAGTCCGGTACATGTGACATGTCGTGTGCCACGATGGGTCACAAACGTCATGAACAACATGACCGTGCACCTGTCCGCAAAAATCTGTGTAACCGCGAGGGTCGGCTCTGATACCAACTTGTCATGCTCCGGACACACCCGCCGGTGGTCGTTACTCCTGGCGAGATCTAGACTGGCCCAACATATCAATACTAGTCTTTTCTGTGCACTTTGTCCTCACTCGTGCGCACCCGAGAGCAATTTCCTGGTCGGTCACCCATCCTGAAACTACTCCAAGCTAAGCACGCTTAACTTTGGAGTTCTATCCGAATGGGCTGCCGGAAAAGAAGGAATTCCTTATTATTATGAGTAGTCTATCATCCCTAATAAGCCAGGCTATCACATCTTTGCTCTATAAATACCCCAATATTCCAGAAACCCTAGAGGAGTCAACAAAAATCAATTCCACCCGCCGCAAGTTCCAGAACCACCAGATCCAATCTAGACACCAGCCGGAGGGGTGCATCATGTGCATTGGTGCCTCTCTGATGATGTGTGAGTAGTTCTTTGTAGACCTACGGGTCCGTAGTTAGTAGCTAGATGGCTTCCTCTCTCTCGTTTTGATTCTCAATACAATGGTCTCTTGGAGATCCATATGATGTAACTCTTTTGCGGTGTGTCTGTTGGGATCCGATGAACTTTGAGTTTATGATCGGAGCTATCTTTTTATATCCATGAAAGTTATTTGAGTCTTCTTTGATCTCTTATATGCATGATTGATTATAGCCTCGTATTTCTTCTCCGATATTTGGGTTTTGTTTGGCCAACTTGATCTATTTATCTTGCGATGGGAAGAGGTGCTTTGTGATGGGTTCGGTCATACGGTGCTTGATCCCAGTGACAGAAGGGGAACCGACACGTATGTATCGTTGCCATTAAGGATAACAAGACGGGGTCTATTTGTACATAAATAGATCTTGTCTACATCATGTCATCATTCTTGTTGCATTACTCCGTTTCTCCATGAACTTAATACACCAGATGCATGTTGGATAGCGGTCGATGGGTGGAGTAATAGTAGTAGATGCAGGCAGGAGTCAAGTCTACTAATCTTGGACATGATGCCTATATAATGATGATTCCCTGGATATCGTCATCATTATTTGAAGTTCTATCAATTGCCCAACAGTAATTTGTTTACCCACTGTTTGCTATTTTTCTCGAGAGAAGCCACTAGTGAAACATACGGCCCCCGGGTCTCTTCTTTATCATATTTGCATTTGCAATCTATTTTCCTTTGCTTTTTATTTTCAGATCTATTAAACCAAAAATTCAAAAATACCTTGATGCACTTTATCTTATTTGGCGTTCGATCTATCAATATTTACAACTCTCTCACGTTTGTTTGCCTATCTTTGGCACCGTTACCCGAAAGGGATTGACAACCCCTTTTACATGTCGGGTTGCGAGTATTTGTTATTTGTGTGTAGGTGACATTTACGTAGTGTTGTGTGATTCTCCTACTAGTTCGATAACCTTGGTCTCATCACTGAGGGAAATGCCTACTGTTGTTGTACTACATCATCCCTTCCTCTTTGGGGAAATACCGACGTAGTTCTAGCAAACATCAGTCCACCATGTAGAAACTCTTCCCCACTAACTCTTCATGCACATGAACCCACTACCTCTTCATGCGCATGCAACCTATCACAAATAACCATTAGCTATTTTTTTGTGCACTCTCAACCAACCACATCCATCTAGGTTTCCTTTGCTAACTAGATATGTTTTGATGTCATACGATCCACTACAAATGTCCAACACAAATCCTTATTTGACTATCGGCCGATTTCTAAAGTCCAAACACCCATATTTACTCATTTCCATTCTCTTGCACTTTCTGTCCATGGTTTTTTTGCTCCTACAAGTCATAAAATTGCGCTAGATCTCTTCGTTCCCTCGAACCTTGGTGTTACTAGCAACATGTTTAATGACAGAACTAAGCTTCACCTAATGACGAAGCATGCATGGTTGCGCACCACAGAAGACAAATAAAAAGAATTAGGGCTGCCTTAGTATATTATGGTGAACGGGTGCAGAACGCTGCACATAATTGATCCGGTGAGAAGCATGATTTACACAACAGTGGCCCTCATGTTTTATAAGGGACTTTTTTATATGGAAATCAAAATATGAGTTAACTCACATTTTATTTTTCTATGCGACAACTCTTTTTTTATGAATTCACATCTGTAGTTGCTATCACTATTTTAGGTTTAGCCAAAGGTGGAGATGTCTCCACTCTATCTACTTAGCATTGTTTCCTCAGATATCACCTCGCTGATATATTGTAACGTAACAACATAATAGAACACAAATCACACTTATTTTCGGATTTTTTCTTTTAAAAAATAGATGTTTACCCTAAAAATATTTCTTTAAAACAATTACCATCAAATTATACTATGTTTCACAATTTTTCTCAAGTATTAAGACATCAAATTATCTACTAACAGTTTCCACAACAACGTGTGGGGTATTTGATAACCCACAAGTGTAGGGGATCACAATAGTTTTCGAGGGTACAGTATTCAACCCAAATTTATTGATTCGACACAAGGGGAGCCAAAGAATACTCTTAAGTATTAGCAGCTGAGTTGTCAATTCAACCACACCTGGTAACTTAGTATCTGCAGCAAGGTAATTTAGTAGCAAAGTAATATGATAATAGTGGTAACAGCAATAAAAGTAACGATAGTGTTTTTGCAGTTTTTGTAACAGTAGCAGCGGAAAAGTAAATAGGCAACAAGCAATATGTGAAAAGCTCATAGGCATTGGATCGGTGATAGGGAATTATGTCGGGTGCGATTCATCATGTAAAAGTTATAACCTAGGGTGACACAGAACTAGCTCCAGTTCATCAATGTAATGTAGGCATGTATTCCGAATATAGTCATACGTGCTTATGGAAAAGAACTTGCATGACATCTTTTGTCCTACCCTCCCGTGGCAGTGGGGTCCTAGTGGAAACTAAGGGATATTAATGCCTCCTTTTAATACAGTACCGGACCAAAGCATTAACACATAGTGAATACATGAACTCCTCAAACTACGGTCATCACCGGGAGTGGTCCCGATTATTGTCACTTCGGGGTTGCCGGATCGTAAGACATAGTAGGTGACTATAGACTTGCAAGATAGGATCAAGAACACACATATATTCATGAAAACATAATAGGTTCAGATCTGAAATCATGGCAGTCGGGCCCTAGTGACAAGCATTAAGCATGGCAAAGTCATAGCAACATCAATCTTAGAACATAGTGGATACTAGGGATCAAACCCTAACAAAACTAACTCGATTACATGGTAAATCTCATCCAACCCATCACCGTCCAGCAAGCCTACGATGGGATTACTCACACACGGCGGTGAGCATCAAGGAATTGGTGATGGAGGAAGGTTGATGATGACGATGGCGACGATCTCCACTCTCCGGAGCCCCGAACGGACTCTAGATCAGCCATCCCGAGAGAGATTAGGGCTTGGCGGTGGCTTCATATCATAAAACGTGATAATTCTTCCTCTCTGATTTTTTTCTCCCCGAAAGTGAATATATGGAGTCCCGGGGTACGTCGGTGGAGCATTAGGGGGCCCACGAGGCAGGGGGGCGCGCCCAGGGGGAGGGGGCGCGCCCTCCACCCTCGTGGACAGGGTGTGGGCCCCCTGACGTAGATCTTTCCGCAGATATTTTTTATATTTTCCAAAACAATTCTCCGTGGATTTTGAGGTCATTCCGAGAGCTTTTTATTTCTGCACAAAAAAACACCATGGCAATTCTACTGAAAACAACGTCAGTCCGGGTTAGTTCCATTCAAATCATGCAAGTTAGAGTACAAAACAAGGGCAAAAGTGTTTGGAAAAGTAGATACATTGGAGACGTATCAACTCCCCCAAGCTTAAACCTTTGCTTGTCCTCAAGCAATTCAGTTGATAAACTGAAAGTGATAAAGAAAAACTTTGATAAACTCTGTTTGCTCTTGTTGTTGTAAATATGTAAAGCCAGCGTTCAAGTTTTCAGCAAATATAATGAACTAACCACATTCACAATAACTTTCAGGTCTCATGTCTACTCATATCAATGGCATAGTCAACTAGCGAGCAATAATAATAAACCTCAGATGACAACACTTTCTCAAAACAATCATAATATGATATAACAAGATGGTATCTCGCTAGCCCTTTCTGAGACAGCAAAACATAAATGCAGAGCACCTTTAAAGATCAAGGACTGACTAGACATTGTAGTTCATGGTAAAAGAGATCCAGTCATGATCATACTCAATGCAAATTAATAGCAATACATGCAAATGATAGCAGTGCTCTCCAACTGGTGCTCTTTTATAAGAGGATGATGACTCAGCATAAAAGTAAATATATAGGCCCTTCGCAGAGGGAAGCAGGGATTTGTAGAGGTGCCAGAGCTTGATTTTTAAATAGAGATGAATAACATTTTGAGCGGTACACTCTCATTGTCAACATAGCAGCCAAGAATCTCGATATCTTCCATGCTACGCACATTATAGGCGGTTCCCAAACAAAATGGTAAAGTTTATACTCCCCCAACCACCAACAAGCACACTCCACGGCTAGTCCAAAACAACGGGTACCGTCCAAACCAACAACAGCCCTGGGGGAGTTTGGTTTAATTATTATGATTTTGACCATGGGACTGGGCATCCCGGTTACCAGCCATTTTCTCATGAATGATGAGCAGAGTCCACTCATCGTGAGAATAACCCACCTAGCATGGAAGATATAGACAACCCTAGTTGATACATGAGTTGTTCGAGCATACAAAACAGAATTTCATTTGAAGGTTTAGAGTTTGGCCCATACAAATTTACTTGGAACGGCAGGTAAATACCGCATATAGGAAGGTATGGTGGACTCATGTGGAATAACTTTGGGGTTGATGGAAGTGGATGCACAAGTAGTATTCCCGCTTAGTACATGTGAAGGCTAGAAAGAGACTGGGAAGCGACCAGCTAGAGAGAGACAACAGTCATGAACATGCATTAAAATTAATCAACACTGAATGCAAGCATGAGTAGGATATAAATCACCATGAACATAAATGTCGTGGAGGCTATGTTGATTTTGTTTCAACTACATGCGTGAACATGTGCCAAGTCAGACCACTTGAATCGTTCAAAGGAGGATACCACCCTATCATACCACATCACAACCATTTTAATATCATGTTGGCACGCAAGATAGACCATTATAAACACTCAGCTAATTAAGCATGGCATAAGCAGCTATGATCTCTAATTGTCATTGCAAGCATGTTTCATTCATAACAAGCCGAATCAGGAACGATGAACTATCATATTTACAAAAAGAAGAGAGGTCGAGTTCATACCAGCTTTTCTCATCTCAATTAGTTCATCATATATCATCCTTATTGCCTTTCACTCACACAACCAAATGGTGTGGATAATAACAATAATGCACGTGCATTGGACTAAGCTGGAATCTACGAGCATTTAATACAAGAGAGAAGACAAAGTAATATGGCTCATGGTTAAATCAACAATAAAGCATATGAGAGCCACTAAGAATTTTCAATCATGGTCTTCTACTCTTGACCCCCAAAGAAAAGAAAAGAAACTATTTACACGGGAAAGCTCCCAACAAGCAAAAGAAGAACAAGAAATCTTTTTGGGTTTTCTTTTAATTACTACTACTACAAGCATGGAAAGCAAACTAGCTAAAAGCTACAACTAATTTTTTTTTGTTTTTCTTAAGGTTTTTCTAGCACATAAGAAAAATACTAAGAAAAAGAAATGAAACTAAACATGGATAGTGCAATGAAAGAGTGTGAGCACCGACAACTAGAATAGGTGTGTGAACATGCATGTAATGTCGGTGAGAAACACGTACTCCCCCAAGCTTAGGCTTTTGGCCTAAGTTGGTTTATGGCCACGGATCGAAGCTACTCTCTCCAGTGTACTGAGAAGTGTCCTCTGGGTGCCACTGGTTCGCAAGCTCATCCAGATCCCACCCATAAACAGACTGACGGTAAGGATAGAGTGGTGGCTCCGGCTCAGGCTCTGAAGCTCGTGCCTGGCTCTGGTACTTGTAGAAGGCATCTGACGTAACGAGATATTTGCCTGAAAACAGATCAAACAGAGATGGTGCAGGCAAGGTAACAATCTCACAATATTTTTCATCAAACCTCAATTTATAATTAAGCAACTTCTCTTTGTCTTTAACAATAAATCATGTGCTATCATACTCTTATAATCTAGATACACAGGGGCAAGCAATTTTTCTTCCTTCTCATGATGCCTAATAGGTATTCTAAAATGTTCAGCAAGGCGAGAAGCAAAGATGCCTCCAAAGACAGGGCCCTTTGAGCGGTTCAAACTTAATCGTTTAGCAACGACGGCACCCAAGCTAAAAGGTGTGTCTCGAAACAAAGCATGGCGCAAAATGACAATATCAGGGGCACTAAGATTCCCACTGTTCCCGCGACCAATTAAACATCTACTAGCAAATAAAGCAAAGTAGCGCACAACAGGAAAATGTATACTAGTAATTCTTGCCCCTGAGACTTGTCTAGTTTCCCCTACAGCTATCATGTCAATAAACCCTTCAACGTCTTTGCGATGGGGTTCATCAAGACTACCAGCAAAGGGTATCTTGCATACTTCACAAAATTCTAAGAATGACATCTCCTTAACCTCATCATATAAATGAAACTCCACTGTAGGTGATGATTTCTTATCATGAAAATGAAAGTTTTGCGTGAAAATATTAGTGAGTAAGAGATACTGTTCACGCTGGTCGTGGAGGAAGTCGGTGAGGCATGCGTTGTTCGCCAAATAATAAAAGTCTTCGTGAATCCTGGCGGCTTTCATGAACTCATTACAAGGCCATTCACATGGACGAACTTCCGCAATGCGAGGAAGATTATATTTGGGCTTCTTATTTTCTTCCTTCTTCTTATCCTCTGAACTTTTACTGGAGGAGCCTCTCAACAATTTCTTTATCATTTTCCTCCTCTGAAAATTTCTGAAATATTTAGTAACTAACAATAAAAGTTAACCAAACTCAACAAGATTGATAGCAACAACTCCTACAAGTGCCTAGAGACTATATCATGCATTAGAACTACTTGGGACCAAAGAAATTTGTCATGCAAGCTCAAGAACAAGGTCACCACAGCAGCAAAAATTTGCAATAAATAAAGCACTAGAACAAAAACTAATTGGACCAATGGAGGAGTCACATACCAAGGAACAATCTCCCCAAACAGTTTTGTGAATGGAGCTTTAAGCAAGGAGATCGAAAATGGCAGCAAGATGAGCTAGAACTCGTGCTTGAGCTGGGTAGTGATCTTTTTGGGAGGAAGAAGAAGGGTATGGGTGCAGGAATAAGTGGAGGGGGGCTGCGTGGGGCCCACGAGGCAGGGGGCGCGCCCTATGAGGGTGGGCGCGCCCTGGACCCTCGTGGCCAAGTGCTGGCTCCCCTCGCTGTGTTTTCTATGCCATATATTCTCAAATATTATGGAAAAAATCATATTTCATTTTCAGGGCATTTTGAGAACTTTTATTTTTGGGGTATTTTTTTATTGACACGGATAAGTCTGGAAACAGACAGAAAATACTATTTTTGCTTTATTTAATCTAATTAACAGAAAGTAAAAGAAGGATACAGAAGGTTGTGCTATCTAGATTCACCCATCTCATGCTCATCAAAAGGAATCCATTAACAAAGTTGATCAGGTTTTGTTAATAAACTCTTTCTGAATAACATGAAACCAGAGAATTTTTGAATAACACTAGGTTACCTCAATGGGGATATGTATGTCCCCAACAATAAGAATATCGTATGTCTTCTTGACAGTAGGAAGATAAAATTCAAAACCTCCAATAGTAATAGTTGAAATTTTTCCGATATAATTGATACTGTGGACCTGAGGTTGTTTCCTCAGAAAGTGTATCATATGCTCATTACCATTGACATGAAAAGTGACATTGCCTTTGTTGCAATCAATAACAGCCCCTGCAGTATTCAAAAATGGTCTACCAAGGATAATAGACATACTATCGCCCTCGGGAATATCGAGTATAACAAAGTCTGTTAGAATAATAACGTTTGCAACCACAACAGGCACATCCTCACAAATACCGACATGTATAGCAGTTGATTTATCGGCCATTTGCAAAGATATTTCAGTAGGTGTCAACTTACTCAAGTCAAGTCTACGATATAAAGAGAGAGGCATAACACTAACACCGGCTCCAAGATCACATAAAGCAGTTTTAACATAGTTTCCTTTAATGGAGCAAGGTATAGTAGGTACTCCTGGATCTCCAAGTTTCTTAGGTATTCCACCTTTAAAAGTGTAATTGGCCAGCATGGTGGAAATTTCTACTTCAGGTATTTTTCTTTTATTGGTGATAATATCCTTCATATATTTAGAATAAGGATTTCAGCAAAAAGATAGGTCTAATCATTTCAGCAAAGCGCTCAAAATCCTCATCATCCTTTTTCCTGGATGGTTTAGGAGGAAAAGGCATGGGTTTCTGAACCCATGGTTCTCTTTCCTTACCGTGCTTCCTAGCAACAAAGTCTCTCTTATCATAACATTGATTCTTTGATTGTGGGTTATCAAGATCAACAGCAGGTTCAATCTCTACGTCATTATCATTGCTACGTTGAGCATCATCATTAACATTATCACTAGGTTCATGTTCATTACCAGATTGTGTTTCAGCATCAGGGATAGAGATATCATTAGGATTCTCGGGTGTGTCAGCTACAGGTTCACTAGAAGCATGCAAAGTCCTATCATTTTTCTTTTTCTTCTTCTTAAAAGAACTAGGTGCATCCAAATTAGCTCTCTGGGAATCTTGCTCAATTCTCTTAGGATGGCCCTCAGGATACAAAGGTTCCTGAGTCATTTTACCACCTCTAGTTGCAACTCTAACAGCAAAGTCAATATTCTTACTATTTAATTCATTGAGCAAATCATTCTGAGCCTTAAGTACTTGTTCTACTTGAGTGGTAACCATAGAAGCATGTTTACTAATGAGTTTCAAGTCACCTTTAACTCTAGACATATAATCACTCAAGCGTTCAATCATATAAGCATTACGTTGCAATTGTCTACCATCATAAGCATTGAAGTTTTCTTGTTTCACAATAAAATTGTCAAACTCATCTAAGCATTGGCTAGAAGACTTATAACAAGGAATGTCACCTTCATCGAATCTATAAAGAGAATTTACATTTACTACCTGTGTCGGGTTATCAAGACCATGTATTTCTTCAATAGGTGGTAAATTCTTAACATCTTCAGTTTTAATACCTTTTTCTTTCATAGATTTCTTTGCCTCTTGCATATCTTCAGGACTGAGAAATAGAACTCCCCTTTCCTTCGGAGTTGGCTTAGGGGCTGGTTCAGGAAGTGTCCAATTATTTTCATTGGCCAGCATATTATTCAATAGTAATTCAGCTTGATCATCTGTCCTTTCCCTGAAAACACAACCAGCACAACTATCCAGGTGGTCTCTGGAAGCATCGGTTAGTCCATTATAAAAGACATCAAGTATATCGTTCCTCTGAAGAGGATGATCAGGCAAAGCATTAAGTAATTGGAGAATCCTCCCCCAAGCTTGTGGGAGACTCTCTTCTTCAATTTGCACAAAGTTATATATTTCCCGTAAGGCGGCTTGTTTCTTATGAGCGGGAAAATATTTAGCAGAAAAGTAATGCATCATATCCTGGGGACTACGCACACAACCAGGATCAAGAGAATTAAACCAAGTCTTAGCATCACCCTTTAACGAGAACGGAAATAGCTTAAGGATATAGTAATAACGAATCTTTTCATCGTTGGTAAATAGGGTGGCTATATCATTCAACTTAGTAAGATGTGCCACAACAGTTTCAGATTCATAGCCATGGAAAGGATCAGATTCAACCAAAGTAATTAACTCAGGATCAACAGAGAAATCATAATCCTTATCAATAACAAAGATAGGTGAAGTAGCAAAAGCAGGGTCATGGTTCATTCTAGCATTCAAGGACCTTTCTTTCAGCTTAGCTAACAATTTCTTAAGATCATATCTATCGTTGCAAGCAAGAAAGTCTCTAGCAGTTTCTTCATCCATAACATAACCCTCGGGAACAACATGCAATTCATATCTAGGGGGGAAGCTTCATCATCACTTTCATAAATATTATCATTTTCAATATTTGCATTCTCCCTAACCTTAGCAATTTGTTCATCTAGAAATTCACCTAGTGGCACATTATTATCAATCATGGAAGTAGTTTCTTCATACATAGCAGAAGTAGCATCATCAAGAACATGCGACATATCAGATTCAATAGCAGGAGTAGGTGTCGCTAATTTACTCATAACAGAGGGTGAATCAAGTGCAGAGCTAGATGGCAGTTCCTTACCTCCCCTCGTAGTTGAGGGATAAATCTTGGTTTTTGAGTCTTTCAAGTTATTCATAGTGATCAACAGATATAAATCCCAAGTGACTTACAGAATATAGCTATGCTCCCAGGCAACGGCGCCAGAAAATAGTCTTGATAACCCACAAGTGTAGGGGATCACAATAGTTTTCGAGGGTAAAGTATTCAACCCAAATTTATTGATTCGACACAAGGGGAGCCAAAGAATACTCTTAAGTATTAGCAGCTGAGTTGTCAATTCAACCACACCTGGAAACTTAGTATCTGCGGTAAGGTAATTTAGTAGCAAAGTAATATGATAATAGTGGTAAAAGCAATAAAAGTAACGATAGTGTTTTTGTAGTTTTTGCAACAGTAGCAGCGAAAAAGTAAATAGGCAACAAGCAATATGTGAAAAGCTCGTAGGCATTGGATCGGTGATGGGGAATTATGTCGGATGCGATTCATCATGTAAAAGTTATAACCTAGGGTGACACAGAACTAGCTTCGGTTCATCAATGTAATGTAGGCATGTATTTCGAATATAGTCATACGTGCTTATGGAAAAGAACTTGCATGACATCTTTTGTCTTACCCTCCCGTGGCAGCGGGGTCCTAGTGGATACTAAGGGATATTAAGGCCTCCTTTTAATAGAGTACCGGACCAAAGCATTAACACATAGTGAATACATGAACTCCTCAAACTACGGTCATCACCGGGAGTGGTCCCGATTATTGTCACTTCGGGGTTGCCGGATCATAACACATAGTAGGTGATATAGACTTGTAAGATAGGATCAAGAATACACATATATTCATGAAAACATAATAGGTTCAGATCTGAAATCATGGCACTCGGACCCTAGTGACAAGCATTAAGTATGGAAAAGTCATAGCAACATCAATCTTAGAACATAGTGGATACTAGGGATCAAACCCTAACAAAACTAACTCGATTACATGGTAAATCTCATCCAACCCATCACCGTCCAGCAAGCCTACGATGGGATTACTCACGCACGGCGGTGAGCATCATGGAATTGGTGATGGAGGAAGGTTGATGATGACGATGGCGACGATCTCCACTCTCCGGAGCCCCGAACGGGCTCTAGATGAGCCCTCCCGGGAGAGATTAGGGCTTGGCGGTGGCTCTGTATCGTAAAACGCGATAATTCTTCCTCTCTGATTTTTTTCTCCCCGAAAGTGAATATATGGAGTCCGGGGGTATGTCGATGGAGCATCAGGGGGCCCACAAGGCAGGGGGCGCGCCGAGGGGGAGGGGGCGCGCCCCCACCCTCGTGGAGAGGGTGTGGGCCCCCTGACGTAGATCTTTCCACGGATATTTTTTATATTTTCCAAAAAAAATCTGTGGATTTTCAGGTCATTCCGAGAACTTTTTATTTCTGCACAAAAACAACAGCATGGCAATTCTGCTGAAAACAACATCAGTCCGGGTTAGTTCCATTCAAATCATGCAAGTTAGAGTCCAAAACAAGGGCAAAAGTGTTTGGAAAAGTAGATACGTTGGAGACGTATCAGTATCATCTAGTTCTTGTAACAAGAGAACCCATCTAATAAGTTTAGGTTTAGCATATTTATTTTTCGTAAGATACTTAATAGCAGCATGATCAGTGTGAACAGTTACTTTGAAATCAACAATATAAGATCCGAACTTATTACAAGCAAAAATAACTGCTAAGAATTCTTTTTCAGTAGTAGCATAATTTCTCTGGGCACTGTCTAGAGTTTTACTATCATAATGAATAACAATTAATTTCTTATCAACTCTTTGCCCTAGAACAACACCAACATCATAATCACTAGCATCACACATGATTTCAAAGGGTAAATTCCAATCAGGTGGTTGAACAATAGGTGCAGAAATAAAGGCTTTCTTAAGTATTTCAAATGCTTCTACAAAATCATCATCGAAACAAAAGGAACATTTTTTTGCAAGATATTAGTGAGAGGCCTAGAAAGTTTAGAGAAGTCTTTAATAAACCTCCTATAGAAACCAGCATGACCAAGGAAACTTCTTACACCTTTGATATCTATAGGACACGCCATCTTTTCAATAGCATCTGCTTTAGATTTATCAACTTCAATACCTCTTTCAGAAATTTTATGCCCCAAGACAATATCTTCATTAACCATAAAGTGGCACTTCTCCCAATTCAAGACAAGATTAGTTTCTTCACATCTCTGCAAAACTCGATCAAGGTTGCTCAAGCAATCATCAAAAGCAGTTCCGTAAACGGAGAAATCATCCATGAAAACCTCAACAATCTTTTCACAGAAGTCAGAGAATATAGCAGTCATACATCTTTGAAAGGTAGCAGGTGCATTGCATAAACCAAAAGGCATACGTCTATAAGCAAAAGTACCGAAAGGCAAGTAAAAGTGGTTTTTTCTTGATCCTCTTTTGACACAGGTATTTGAGAAAAACCAGAATAGCCATCTAGAAAGCAGAAATGTGTATGTTTGGACAGTCTTTCTAGCATTTGATCAATAAAGGGTAGAGGGTAATGATATTTTCTAGTAGCTTTGTTTAATTTGTGAAAATCAATTACCATTCTCTAACCTGTAACAATTCTTTGAGGGATCAATTCATTCTTACCATTAGGAACAACAGCAATACCTCCCTTCTTAGGGACACAATGAACAAGACTTACCCATCTACTGTCAGCAATAGGATAAATTATACTTGCCTCCAGAAGCTTTAGTATTTCATTTCTTACCATTTCTTTCATTTTTGGATTTAACCGTCGTTGACGATCAACAACTGGTTTAGCATCAGGCTCCATATTAATTTTGTGCTCACATAGAGTGGGACTAATGCCTTTAAGATCATCAAGACTATATCCAATAGCGGCACAGTGCTTCTTCAGAGTTTTCGATAATTTCTTTTCTTCATGCTCTGAAATGTTAGCACTAATAATAACAGGATATATCTTCTTCTCATCAAGATAAGCATATTTCAAGGTATCAGGTAATTGTTTAAGATCAAACACGGGATCACCCTTGGGTCGAGGAGGACCCCCAAGGATTTTGACACGCAAATTGTGTTTCAAAACAGGCCCTTGACTAAAGAATATTTCATCCAATTCCCTCCGTTCATTCCTATACATATCATTTTCGTGGTCTAGCCAATATTGTTCCAAAGGATCAGTAGGAGGCACAACAATAGAAGCAAGACCAATAATATCATCCTTACTAGGCAATTCTTTATCATGGGGTTGTCTACGAATTTTTTAGAAATTAAAATCATGAGACACATCCCCGAAACTGACAGTAACAATATATTTCTCGCAATCTATCTTAGCATTAACAGTGTTCAATAAAGGTCTACCAAATATAATGGGACAAAAGTCATCTTGCAGAGAAGCAAGAACAAGAAAATCACTAGGGTACTTTATTTTCCCACACAAGACTTCAACATCTCTAACAATCCCAATTGGTGATATAGTATCTCTATTGGCAAGCTTAATAGTAACATTAGTTTCTTCTATCTCAGCAGGTGCAATATCATTCATAATTTCTTGCTATAAAGTAAAAGGAATTACAGTCACACTAGCACCCACGTCACATAAGCCATGATAACAATGATCTCCTATTTTAACTGAAACAACAGGCATGCCAACAACATGTCAATGTTTATCCTTAATATCGACTTTAGCAATTCTAGCAGCTTCATCACAGAAATAAATAACATTCCCATCAATATTATCAGCCAAGAGATAATTAACCATAGCAATACTAGGTTCAACTCTAATTTGCCCAGGGGGTGTAGGTGTTCTAGTATTACTCTTACGAACCACAACTGAAGCTTTAGCATGATCCTTTATTTTAATAGGAAAAAGTGGTTTCTCAATATAAGTTGTAGGAACAATAGGATCGACGTTATAAGTATTGGTCTCTTCTTCAACTTTAATAGGTTCTACTACTTTCACTTCAATGGGAGGATGATATTTAAACCACTTCTCCTTAGGAAGAACAATATGAGTAGCAAAGGATTCACAGAAAGAAGCTACTATCTCAGAGTCAAAGCATACTTATCTCTACCTAATAATAAAGCACACATTGCTTATGCCCGTCCGTCGCACCTTTTTGCAAAAAAGCCCCTTCATTTATTTGAAATCAAACCGCAGTCCGGATTTAAGTCACACCCGAACCGTTATTTTACATTTTTCAGAAAAAGTACCTTGCCCTTTTAGGTATTCATACGCGGATCATATTTAAGTCAAACAAATGCTTTTCTGAATCATCCATATCTTTTAAACCGTAACTCCGATTTGAACATGTTATATATGAATTTTGATTGAAAAAATATGTGGAATATGAATATGAGATTATTTTTACATGTTAAGTATTTTTAAATATTATTTTGTAAGATATTTAAGTCCAACAAATGATTTTGTAAATTATTTGTATCTTATAAACCGTAACTCTGATTTTAATATATTATATATGAAATTTGATTAGAAAAATGTGTGGAATCTGAATATCATGTTAAGTTTACCTTTAATTTTTTTTAAATATTATTTTGGAAGCAAACTTATAATCAATAGCGCATGATCCATTTTTCTTTCGTACCGGCGGCGATTTGGATTGCAAATAAACACCCACTATACCCATATAGGGAAAAGAAAATATCAATAACTACACATGCATACCTATGAAAAACATCGTAGGGAAAACAACAAATTTCTCATCGCGAGAGTGAGAGTGAGAGATAGAGAGAGAGGGAGAGGGAGGAGAGAGGGAGAGAGAGAGACGCCTTAGGATTAACCATATTCAAACGCGTTTTGGTTTGTGTGAACATCGAGGCCACCGCCGGTGAGGGTGAGAAGGAGATAAGCGCCAACACAAATATGGTGCCTCGCTAAAATAAAGAAGATGGACCTATTGTGGTCTTGAGTGATGGTTGTTGGGTTAAGAGCGTGTGTTATGTTTTTTCTCCCGTTGCAATGCACGGGATCTTTTGCTAGTTAGTGCTAAATTCACGAAAAGCATCGGTATTTAACACAATCAAACTTAATGTTTATACCTGACTCATTAACTTTGTCAAGTTCCCAATCTTTGGAGTTGCATTTAATTCTTTCCAATAAATCCCATTTGAATTCAATAGTCTTCTTCATAAAAGAACCAGTACAAGAAGTATCGATCATGGATCGATCATTATGAGAAAGCCGAGCATAAAAATTCTGAATAATAATTTCTCTTGAGAGCTCATGATTGGGGCATGAATATAACATTGACTTAATCTTCCCCCAAGCTAGAGCGATACTTTCTCCTTCATGAGGCCAAAAATTATATATATAATTCCGATCACGATGAACTACATGCATAGGATAAAACTTCTGATGAAATTCCAATTTCAACCGATTGTAGTTCCAAGTCCCAATACGTGCAAGCTTAAATAATCCACAAACTTCATCCACATAGATTAGATGCATATCATGATGTAATGTTCCATCTCCTGCATAAGGATTAGCTAGCAGTTTCTCTATCATACCCGAAGGAATTTCATAATAAATATTTGCAGTGGGTCAGTAGGTTGAGGAGCAACTCTTTGTTCTTCCGGTCGGGGTGAAGATACCCCAAACAAGCCCCTCAAAGGATTATTTTCCATAGTGACAAGTGGCAGTAAATTTCAGCAAGTAATATACATTTTTCCTTACCAAATTCCACTCACCAAAGGCGCTTCACTCCCCGGCAACGGCGCCAGAAAAGAGTCTTGATGACCCACAAGTATAGGGGATCTGTAGTAGTCCTTTCGATAAGTAAGAGTGTCGAACCCAACGAGGAGCAAAGGAAATGACAAGCGGTTTTCAGCAAGGTATTCTCTGCAAGCACTGAAATTATTGGTAACAGATAGTTGTGTGATAAGATAATTCTTAACGGGTAACAAGTAACAAAAGTAACTAGGTGTAGCAAGGTGGCCCAATCCTTTTTGTAGCAAAGGACAAGCCTGGACGAACTCTTATATAAAGCAAAGTGCTCCCGAGGACACATGCGAATTGTTGTCAAGTTAGTTTTCACCATGCTCATATGATTCACGTTCGTTACTTTGATAATTTGATATGTGGGTGGACCGGTGCATGGGTGTTTCCCTTCCTTGGACAAGCCTCCCACTTATGATTAACCTCTCTCGCAAGCATCCGCAACTACGAAAGAAGAATTAAGATAAATCTAACCATAGCATGAAACATATGGATCTAAATCAGCCCCTTACGAAGCAATGCATAAACTAGGGTTTAAGCTTCTGTCACTCTAGCGACCCATCATCTACTTATTACTTCCCAATGCCTTCCCGTAGGCCCAAACAATGGTGAAGTGTCATGTAGTCAACGTTCACATAACACCACTAGAGGGAAGACAACATACATCTCATCAAAATATTGAACGAATACCAAATTCACATGATTACTTATAACACGACTTATCACATGTCCTCAGGAACAAACGTAACTATTCACAAAGCATATTCATGTTCATAATCAGAAGGGTATTAAATAGCATTAAGGATCTGAACATATGATCTTCCACTGAATAAACCAACTAGCATCAACTACAAGGAGTAATCAACACTACTAGCAACCCACATGTACCAATAGGAGGTTTTGAGACAAAGATCGGATACAAGAGATGAACTAGGGTTTGAGAGGAGATGGTGCTGGTGAAGATTTTGATGGAGATTAACCCCCTCTCGATGAGAGGATCGTTGGTGATGATGATGGCTTCGATTTCCCCCTCCAGGAGGGAAGTTTCCCTGGCAGAACAGCTCCGCCGGAGCCCTAGATTGGTTCTGCTCAAGTTCCGCCTCGAGACGGCGGCGCTTCGTCCGAAAAGCTTCTTGTTTATTTTTTCCAGGTAAAAACCCTTCATATAACCAAATATGGGCATCGGGGGCCTGCCAGCCCGGCGGCAAGGCGGGGGGCAGGGCGCGCCCCCCACCCTTGTGGATGCCTGCCCTCTGATGGGCCTCTAACCCCTCATTGGTTACCCCAAGTGGAAGGTGTGAGATGCAGTGTTGTGGAAGTTTTTCCCTTAGCAAAGATGCCAAGGATCGAATCCCCAGAGACTCCTAGGTTCAACAAGTAGGTGTCAACTGCTAACGGCGCCAGATATTAGCAATCAACGTGGACCTGCACACAGATACAAATAACTTTGCTCCCAACGAGTACAGAGAGGTTGTCAATCCCTCCGGCCTTGTAGTTCACAAAGGATTAAATGCAAATGATAGTAGTGATAGATAATGTTTGCAATAGTAAGTAAAAGCGAAAAGTAAATAGCGGATGTGATCAATGATGGTAATATGGACCGGAGTCTCATGATGTTCACTAGTGATGTCTCTCTCCCAAAAGACGATAAAACAGCTATGTGAGGTAAACGAATTACAGCTGGGCAATTGACAGGACCACGAACGCAAACCAATGCTGACTACATTGCAAGAAAGGTTGAGATTCAAAGCATGGGCGGTACGCCAAAGTAAGTAGACCGAAATCCATCAATATCTACTACTAATCATCCACCTTGAGATATCTATCCAGAACATCTCGCTGGTATTAAGTTGCGAGCCCCACCCATAGTGTAAACTCAAAGCAACATACAACTGCATTAAAAGAACTTTGCGTAAAGTAAACAATCCTTGCACCCGCGGGCACAAGCACCATTGTTTTCCCCCTTGTGGCAACAGCACATCCCCTAGACTCATGTTTCTGTCACTCAAGCTAGTCATCGAGGGGCATGAACCCACAATCAAGCATAACGTTCCCTCTTGGAGTCACTACGTATTACTTGGCCAAAGCAATAAATAACACCGGAGAACATGCAAGAATTACTTATGAACATAAATATAAAAGAGGTAGATCAAATATATTACTCAATCACAATCTGAACATAATCTCATAATCCATCGGATCCCAGCAAACTCAACATAGCAACAGCATAAGGATTACATATGTGCCTCGATCATGTAGGGCAGCTCACGAGGACTAATTAGTGAAGCACAAGAACTGGAGGAGAACATCACATAGCTACTGGTCATGGACTCATGGTCCAAGGGAGACTACTCACAACTCATCCGGGAGGCGTCCATGGTGGTGGAGAGGCTCCCGATGGTGATCCTCCCCTCCGGCAGGGTGCCGGGAAGAGTTCTCCTGGTGCTCCCGATCTTGGAAGCGGCGGCGGCGGCGGAACAGAGATGAGATCGCGAAAAAGAGTTCCCATCCCGAGGGTTTCGAAGGACGCTCTAAATATATGCCAAAGGGGGGCACCAGACGGGGCTCGGGGGGCCCAGGCGCCCCCCCGGCGCGGCCCAGGGGGGGCGCCGCCAGGGCGCCTGGGGCCCTGGTGCCCCCCCCCCCCCCGGCTGTACTTCGGGCGCAAGGTAGGTTCTGGAACGCTGATTTTTTATATAATTTTTCTGGATTTTTCCTGACAGTTCTCGTAATGTGAAAACCTGAAATACAAAAACAGCCGAAAACAGAAACTGGCACTGGGGTGCACTGGATTAGTAGGTTAGTCCAAATATGATCAAAAGTGTATGGAAGTGTATAAATATCATAGCAATATCACCCAAAAGTGGCATGGAGCAAGCAGAAATTATAGATACGTTTTGGACGTATCAACATCCCCAAGCTTAATTCCTGTTCGTCCTCAAGTAGGTAAATGATAACAAGAATAATTTCTGTGGTGACATGCTATTAACCATATAGGACATTTTATAGTCATATGACAAAAGCTTATTGAGACAATGATTCTATAGTAATTAAGTTGCCTCATGAGAAAATCACAAAGGACTGAAAGTTTTACAATATGAAACTGAAACATCAAATAGATTTGCAATGAACATGATGTGCAAATATGATAAAGTGATATCTAGCTTGCCCCCTTTAGTGAAGCAAAACATAAATGCAGGGGCACCTTCAAGGTTTAAGTGATGACTAGATACAATGATTTCAAAATAAACGATATCATAATCATGCAAAAGACAATGCTACTTTGGGACAATGCACATTACACTTAGAATGACAATCATGCTCTCAGTAGTTGGTGCTTGAAGAAAGAAGGTGGAGACTCAACATAAAAGTAAAAGAATGGTTATGTGCTAGAGCTTTTTATTTTGAAAACATAGAAGCAATTTTGTCAACGGTAGTAGTACTTCATATGTGTCATGCATAAGACATCCTATAAGTTGCAAGCCTCATGCATCGAATACCAATAGTGCTCGCTCCTTGTCCTAATTAGCTCGGATTTCCATGGGTTATCATTGCATTACATATGTTTCAACCAAGTGTCACAAAGGGGTACCTCTATGCCACCTGTACAAAGGTCCAAGGAGATAGATCGCATTTGATTTCTCGTTTTTGATAGATCTCAACTTGAGGACATCCATACCGGGACAACATAGAAAATAGATGATGGACTCCTCTTTAATGCTTAAGCATATTCTCATAAGAGATTGAGGATTAATGTCCAAGCTAAAACATCCACCATGATACATGGCTTTGGTTGGCGGCCCAATGTTCTTCTCTAACAATATGCATACTCATTCAACCCATGGCAAATCACCCTTACTTCAGACAAGACGAACATGCATAGCAACTCACATGATATTCAACAAAAGTGTGACAGTTGATGGCGTCCCCAGAGACATGGTTACCGCTCAGCAAGCAACTTATAAGAAATAAGATACATAAGCAACATATTCTTTACCACAATAGTTTTTAAGCTACTTTCCCATGAGCTATGTATTGCAAAGTTAGTCTGCTTAGTACAGGTGGAGGTTAGCAAAAGACTGGGAGCGACCAACTAAGAGAGCAATGACGGTCATAATCATGCAGAGAGACAAAGCAACATTGAATCAGGCATGGTAGTTATATCGCTACTCAGAAATAAAAGATCATCAAGGCTTGACAGACTTTATTTATAGTCTTAAATATGCGTGAGAATACGCCAAGTCAATCAAAATAAATTCTCGAAGGAAGATATTACTAAACCATACCACATCATGGGCAAACAAATCATGTTGGTACTCCAATAACACATTGGGAATCCCCCAGCTATTTGAGACTAACCATAAGAAAACCTGAACTACTAAGCGCCATTATGCACGTAGCATCTTTATCATAGACATATTAACCAATGCAACGGAAGCAAACTCTCTTAATAAGGTGAGCATGATAATTAAAGAGAGTTCAAGCAACCAACTAAACAAAAGCTCTTTGAAAAAGATAAGCATGAATACTAAGAGCAGAGCATGATAGTAGCTATTAAAAGACAAAGAACACACACAGCAAAGATAGACATGAAAATTCTATGTTATGTTCTAGGTAGAAGTGGAGCGTGTTTCTCTCCCACATAAAGAATGCTGAGTTCCAACTCGTTATGAAAAACTAAAAAGAAAACTAAAAGCAAGACGCTCCAAGCATAGCACATAACACATGAAGTGATAAAAATATAGCGGAACGAAAGACGAACTGATAATGTTGATGGAGAAGGGGATACACGGGGGCATCCCCAAGCTTAGACGCTTGAGTCTCCTTGAATATTTCTTGGGGGTGCACGGGGGCATCCCCAAGCTTGAGCGCTTGACACTCCTGAATCTTTCTATCATCTTCCCTCGCACACTTCAAAACTCCCTTCATACATAACTCATCATAATCTGATTAGCGAGGTTAGTACCCTTAATAAAATAATTGTTACTTGCTGGAAATAAGGATATTCTTGAAGGTCTACTGTTTCTCAAGATTGCCAAAAGGTTTTTGCAAAGAAAAAGCAAGCTCTTGGTTTGCAAAATGAAGGAAAGGCAAAACAGGACAGAATCTGTGAAAAACATAACAGCAGGTAGTAAATGATTTGTTCGGGGTACTTCTGCAACTCAACTCAAAAAACTCAGAACAGACGCACGAAAGACAATTATATAGAGAACGCTGTCGAAAAAATTCAGACCAAAAAGATGATCTGGAGATTTTATACGAATTTTTCTATCCAAGGACAGAATCTGTTTCCTGGACAGCACCTCACAACTTTTGAACTTTCTAGCAATCAGAGGCTATACTTGGCACAAATATGAAAAGCAAAGATACAATGATGATGCTACTGTAGTAAACAACATCAAGACACAACAAAAGCAAAATATAAAAATTTATTCATGTGGGCTGCCTCCCAAAAGCGCTTTCTTTTATGCCTTTAAGCTAGGCATAATGCATATAGATCAAGTTTTATCAAGAGTAAAAGAATAGCTAGCCCGTACAACGGACTCAAAAGGTAACTTGATCTTCTTTCGAGGGAAGTGTTCCATCCCTTTCTTGAGAGGAAACTGAAATTTTATATTACCCTCTTTCATGTCAATGATAGCACCAACGGTGCGTAAAAAGGGACGTCCCAAAATAATTGGACAAGAAGGATCACATTCAATATCCATAATAGTGAAATCAACGGGAACGTAGTTGTCATTGACAACGATAAGAACATCGTCGATCCTCCCCAAAGGTTTCTTTATGGAAGAATCAACGAGACGAACACCAAAAGAACAAGAATCATAAGGTTTCAATTTAAGCATATCATATATTCTTTTGGGCATAACAGAGGTACTAGCTCCAACATCACATAATGCATAGCAAGAGAAGTCATTCAACTTAATTTTTATCATAGGATCCCAACCATCTTCTAGCTTTCTAGGTATGGAGGCTTCTACTCTAAGTTTCTCCTCCCTAGCTTTGATGAGAGCATTAGTGATATGCTCCGTGAAGGCAAGGTTAAGCGTGCTAGTGCGGGGATCTCTAGACATCTTGTGAAGGAAATCAATAACTTCGGTAAGAGTGCAATTATCAAAATCAAGGTCATTAGCATCAAGTAAAGTGGTAGTGGTGTCCTTTAGGTTCACTTGTTTGGTAGTTTCTATAGTCATAGCATCACCATTAATAGGTCCATTGGGACCAGGAGTACATTGGGTGCTAAGAGTTTGGATATCCTCAACAACTTGGATAGTAGCAACAGTGTGGTGGGTAGGAAGGCTCTTAATTCTATCTTCTTCCTCCCTTTCTCTAGCCCATCTCTCTTTAAGTTTAGCCATCATCCTAATATTTTTATTAATTTGCACTTGAGTAGCATTAATAGGAGTGACCTTCCTCTCCTCAAGAGGAGAAGTTTTAATTTTAAGCAATTCTATCTCATTGGCTAAATGGTCTACCTTCAAAGAGAGATCATCTAGTTTATGTAGTTTTTCTTCTACACTCTTATTAAAGGCTTTTTGGGTAGTGATGAAATCTTTAAGCATAATCTCTAGTTCAGTATTGGAGTTCTTGGTGCTAGGATAAGCATTGTTGTTCCCATAAGAATTAGAGGGGAACGGTCTAGGATTGCTACCAAAATTACTCCTATAAGCATTGTTGTTAAAATTGTTTCTAGAGATAAAATTCACATCTACTTGTTCTTGAGCAATCAAAGAATTTAAAGGAACATCACGAGGATCAACAGTAGATTGCTTCGAAAGTAGAGACATGATCAAGTCAACTTTTTCATTTAGGGAGGAAATCTCCTCGACAGAGTTTACCTTCCTACCTGTTGGAGCGCGTTCGGTGTGCCATTGGGAATAGTTGGTCATCATCTCATCGAGAAGCTTTGTGGCAGCACCAAGTGTAGTTGACATAAAAGTTCCTCCCGCGGCCGAATCTAACAAGTTCCGCGAGGTAAAGTTCAAGCCTGCATAAAAAGTTTGGATAACCATCCAAGTAGTCAAACCGTGAGTAGGGCAGTTCTTGATAAGAGATTTCATACGTTCCCAAGCTTGGGCAACGTGTTCATTATCCAATTGTTTAAAATTCATTATGTTACTTCTAAGTTGGATAATTTTAGCAGGTGGATAGTATTTTTCAATAAAAGCATCTTTCCACTTGTCCCATGAATCTATGCTATTTCTAGGCAAAGACTGAAACCAAATTTTAGCTCCTCCTCTCAAGGAGAAAGGAAAAAAGCTTAAGCTTAACAATATTACCATCTATTTCTTGGTACTTTTGCATATCACAAAGTTCAACAAAGTTGTTTTAGTGTAAAGCAGCATCATCTCCAGCACCGGAGAATTGATCTCTCGTGACTAGGTTCAGTAAAGCAGATTTAGTTTCATACGAAGGTGCTGAAGTGGCAGGTGTAGTGATAGGTGTGCTGATAAAGTCATCGCTGTTGTGACTAGTGAAGTCACACAACTTGGTGTTCTCGGTGGAACCCATAGTAGCAAGCAAGCAAGATAACTATTTTTGTGATTTTCGATAAAAAGGTACTAAAGCAAAAACTGAAAGGTAAACTAACAAGACTAAAAAGCAAAGGTAAAAGATAGCGTGCAACTCCCCTATCCTGAAGAGTGGAGTCCCCGGCAACGGCGCCAGAAAAACTCCTTGATGGGCCTCTAACCCCTCGTTGGTTACCCCAAGTGGAAGGTGTAAGATGCAGTGTTGTGGAAGTTTTTCCCTTAGCAAAGATGCCAAGGATCAAATCCCCAGAGACTCCTAGGTTCAACAAGTAGGTGTCAACTGCTAACGGCGCCAGATATTAGCAATCAACGTGGACCTGCACACAGATACAAATAACTTTGCTCCCAACGAGTACAGAGAGGTTGTCAATCCCTCCGGCCTTGTAGTTCACAAAGGATTAAACGCAGATGATAGTAGTGATAGATAATGTTTGCAATAGTAAATAATAGCAAAAAGTAAATAGCGGATGTGATCAATGATGGTAATATGGACCGGAGTCTCATGATGTTCACTAGTGATGTCTCTCTCCCAAAAGACGATAAAACAGCTATGTGAGGTAAACAAATTACAGCTGGGCAATTGACAGGACCACGAACGCAAACCAATGCTGACTACATTGCAAGAAAGGTTGAGGTTCAAAGCATGGGCGGTACGCCAAAGTAAGTAGACCGAAATCCATCAATATCTACTACTAATCATCCACCTTGAGATATCTATCCAGAACATCTCGCTGGTATTAAGTTGCGAGTCCCACCCATAGTGTAAACTCAATGCAACAGACAACTGCATTAAAAGAACTTTGCGTAAAGTAAACAATCCTTGCACCCGCGGGCACAAGCACCGTTGTTTTCCCCCTTGTGGCAACAGCACATCCCCTAGACTCATGTTTCTGTCACTCAAGCTAGTCATCGAGGGGCATGAACCCACAATCAAGCATAACGTTCCCTCTTGGAGTCACTACCTACTACTTGGCCAAAGCAATAAATAACAATGGAGAACATGCAAGAATTACTTATGAACATAAATATAATAGAGGTGAATCAAATATATTACTCAAGAACAATCTGAACATAATCTCATAATCCATCGGATCCCAGCAAACTCAACATAGCAACAGCATAAGGATTACATATGTGCCTCGATTATGTAGGGCAGCTCACGAGGACTAATTAGTGAAGCACAAGAACGGGAGGAGAACATCACATAGCTACTGGTCATGGACTCATGGTCCAAGGGAGACTACTCACGACTCATCCGGGAGGCGTCCATGGTGGTGGAGAAGCTCCCGGTGGTGATCCTCCCCTCCGGCAGGGTGCCGGGAAGGGTTCTCCTGGTGCTCCCGATCTTGAAAGCGGCGGCGGCGGCGGAACAGAGATGGGATCGCGAAAAGAGTTTCTGTTTTGAGGGTTTCGAAGGACGGTTTAAATATATGCCAAAGGGGGGCATCGGGGAAGCTTCGGGGGGGCCCAGGCGCCCCCCCCGGCGCGGCCCCGGGGGGGCGCGCCGCCAGGGCGCTTGGAGCCCTGGTGGCCCCCCCCCCCCGGCTGTCCTTCGGACGCACGGTAGTTTCCGGAACGCTGATTTTTTATATAATTTTTCTGGATTTTTCCTGGCAGTTCTCGTAACGTGAAAACCTGAAATACAAAAACAGCCGAAAACAGAAACTGGCACTGGGGTGCACTGGATTAGTAAGTTAGTCCAAATATGATCAAAAGTGTATGGAAGTGTATAAATATCATAGCAATATCACCCAAAAGTGGCATGGAGCAAGCAGAAATTATAGATACGTTTTGGACGTATCAGTTGTGTCGATGAACTTCCTCACTGGCTCATCCACTTGATGCTCAACACGGACGTGCATGTACTCGTCGATGATCTTCTTGTTCTTGTGTGCCACCACAATGACGGTTCCGAGCTTGTCGCCTAGGATCCATCCCATTTCCACGGTCTTGATCGGAACATGCAACCCATGGATTTGCACCCAAATTCTCAAAGAATCTAGGGAAACATCCATGGGGTCACCACTTCCGTCAAACGTCGCGAGCATGACAACATCATTTCTATAGTGCCACGATCCAGCTTGCAGCACAAGACGCCGGTCTTCCTCCTCTGAGAAGGTGATGATGAACCGCCCATCTTCACTTTTGACTCGCTGGTCCACCGCCTCGCCGCACAGCCACCATGTCCCTTTCAGCTCGTTGACGACGGCCTAGGCATCAGCCAACTATGGTGAAAGTGTCTGACCCACCACCACCTTGTCCGCCACCACCCGCAAAGCCGCCTTCATGTCGATGACGATCGTCTTATCGTTGATCATTATCAGAGAATGCAACTTGGCCTTGTTGTTCCTACGGAGGGTTGGGGGCATCGTAGTCGTGGCAACGTAGCCAAAGGAGGCCTTTGACGAAGCCAGAATCAGGCCACTCGGACCTCCCACAGCGTCCATCCCTTTCATCAACAAAGGCAAGGCAGTGATTGTCATCAGCTCGCTATTCACCACGACCTGCGAGGAAGGCGCCACCTCCATCAACCCATCTATACCACTGCTAGACCCGGGCGCAGCAGCCTCAACATCTTGGCTCTTACCAGCCTGAGCCGAAGGGGAGCCCTGGCCTGTCATATTTCCGTGAAACGAACGAATAGCAGAGCAACTGGAAGCAACGATTGAAAATTGAGACCCAAAATTATGCCCCGCTCCCGTGAAATAATCCTCACTCTCCTCAAATTTCATCTCAAAATCAAAATTACTAACTCTGGGACCCACTTAGGGCCCCACATCATCATCGGTAGGTCTCTGGACCGCATGAGCATTCAGATGTGTATAACAGGAAGTCCACTCGAACACATCGACAACACTCAGACGCCCACTCTTCAGTCGGCATGACCACCGTCACTCGGACAAGGGAGGTGAAGGGACGACATGGGAGTTGCAGCGGTCAGGTAGTCTTAGGTCGAGCTTTAAGTAGATTCATAGCTACCGTTAGGTGTAACTGCCATAGTTGTGACTATTTACACCAATAATTGTCGTAGTTAACGGCAGTAAACACCCCGGTGAATCAAATACTAAAAAACCCACCATCCGTACATGTCAACTCTTTGCATGTCTTCACCTGAGGCATCACAGCTGGGTCGTCTCTGGCTCTGGCATGTTTCGAGCGCAGCCTTGAAGCTCCACCCGTGTGTTTAAGAATACGAGCAATGCTCAATTTTTCTAGGCGAACATCAAATAGTAAATGTATTTGATGTTTCATAGATAGATTCTTTTAAGGGGGGAGGGGACAAGCCCGGTGAACCTCACATCATTACACGTTCCCATCGGAGTGGTCCAGCTTCCTAGGCTTATTCGAGGACCACAACTTGTTATAATGGACTCACACAGTTAAATAGGCACGGCTCTATCTCGCTCGACGCGATTTGGATGCTAGACTTGCCCGAGGGAGCGCCATACTGGTCCAGCCCAGCTTGTGGGAGGCCACGACCTCATTTTTTTTGTATATTTTGTTTTCATCTTTTGATTTATTTATTTTTACTTTTGTTTACACTTTCAAATATTTTAAATAAATATATTATAAAAACTCTCTACATAAAATATTTTAGAAATGTTAACCAGGCTTTTGAAAAATGTTAAATGTATATAGAGAAAAGGTTTCTCACAAATATGAAAAATGTGTACAAAAAATACACTATGTATGAAAATATTTGATTATGTATTCAATCATTTAATAAATATTTTAAAATAAATATTGAATAAGTATTAAAAAATATTAATCAAGCATTTGATTTTATAAAGTGTATAGAATGATGTGGAGCATGTATTAAAAATGTTAATCTTGCATTAAAAATTATTAATATAGCACTAGTAAAAATTATAAAAATTCATGGGAAAAATATTGACCATGTATTCAAAAAA
>LR738710.1:760051617-760111833 GCA_902687465.1 Secale cereale
AAATGTTAAACTTGTAGGTCAAAATGTTAAACATGTATTCGATATATATGAAATATACAATAAGTATGGAAAAAGTAGACTTAAAATATAAATTTAAAAAGTTTATCATTATTTCAAAAAATGTTTATGATACATAACAAAAATTTGAATGTGTACTAAAAACTTTTAAAACTCATAACAAGAAAGGGAAACAAGAAAACAAGAGAAATCAAAGAAAACTGAGAAAGAAACGAAAAACTGAAGTAAGGAAACCAAATAAATATGAAAAGAAAGAAACGATGAAAACACGTGCAAAAGAATGAGAAACATTGAAACCAACAAAGAAATAAAGAAAAACAAAAAGACCGATGAAAACCAAGAAAGATACAAGGAAAGCCAGAGTTTTTTAAAAAAAAACTAAGAAAGAAAAGAAAAGAAGCAGAGAAAACCAAAAAAAATATAAAGAAAATAAAGAAAAATGAATGAATAGAAAAAACAGTTGAAACCGATATAGAAACGAAGAAAGCCTGTGAAAAATTGAACACTTCTTCTTCGGTACAACCCCCTGAACACATCAATAGTCAAGATCTGTCTATACCCCTTTATAATAAAGGGTAGGATGGTCTTTCTAGAAAATACGACGCGGAGATCTGTCACGTTCTGAGTCCATCTTGGGCCAGCCCATTAATGAGTATGTACGGTAGCACTGATCGAAAATTCAAAAAAATAGTGACCCTATTAGGCATCGAACACAAGACCTCCAGGGGTTGTGAAAATAGTGATAGCCACATGAACCATCATAATTAGGTGATACTTATGAAGCGCAGCTGTTTATCACCTAGAATGGACGTACTGTAGGTGTTTTTTCATTAGAAATACAGTAGCAGATCAAAATTGGTACTGTACAACCTGGCCGGACATTCTATCTAAAGCGATTTTATAGCTACAAAAAACTAATGTGTTTTTCATATTTTGAAATATTTTTCAAAAACATGAATATTTTTAAAAGATACGAAAAAAATCAAAATTTGAACTTCTTTTGGAAACACGAATTTTCTTCAAATTTCTGATCCTCTTTTATGAAAATTACTTTGATTTTGTGAATATTTTTCAAATTCTATGAGCAATTTTTCAGAATTGTCAACATTTTTCCTAAACTGTAACATTTTTTTGAAAAGACGAATAATTTATCAAATTTGTGAACATTTTGTTGAAAACATGAACCATTTTTAAATTTCTGAACATTTAAAAAAATGCAAACAGTTTTACAAATTGGCGAGCATTATTCTAAAACACGAAAGAAAATTCAAATTTATAAATATTGACGGGAATTGTAAATACACTCATCTAACTGGTATATTTTAGGCTATGGATAAATGATCCCAGCTTCTTGTAAGAGTTTGTCATGGCCATATGAGGCATCCATGCCTGGTTTGAATGACTTCCGACACCGTATGCACGTTTTGACACATTTTGCCATTAATCGGCTTTTTTCACTGAGAAAACTCAAAAAATGCAAAACTTGGCAAAAAGTCAAACAATTTGGCATGGTGCCTTGAATTGGTCATACAAGACCATGAAAAAATAGGGTCATTTAAGGAATGTCTAGAAATGAGGTGCTCCCAAACATATCCTTCTGGCCTATTCGAACACTCTCCATTGAACATGGTATTTCTTTGGAAATATCAGACTTGTCCTCAACTTTTGGAAGCAAGTGGGCATGCCCATGTTAGGCATCCATGCCTGGTCTGAATGACTTCCGACACCGTATGCACGTTGCGACATGTTCTGTCATTAATTGTCATTTTTTCACCAAGAAAACTCCAGAAAATGCAAAATTTGTCGAAAACCCAAACAACTTGTCATGATGCCTTGAGTTGGTCACATTAGGCCCTTGAAAAAAATTGGAGTAATTTCAAGGATGTCAAGAAATAACATGCTCTCACACAGAGACTTCTGGCCCCCAGAACACACTTCGTTCAACATGGTCTATTTTTGTACATCCTTGAAATGATCCCAACCTTTTCTACTAGGTGGGTATGCCCCTCATAGGCATTCATGCCAGGTTTGAACAATTTCCAACACCGTATGCAAGTTGCGATACATCTAGCCTTTTTCTGCATTTTCTTACCGAGAAAAGTTTAGAAAAAATACAGAACTTGTCGGAAACCAAAACAACTTGTCATGGTACCTTGAATTTGTCATACGAGGCCATGAAAAAAAATGAAGGCCATTTCAAGGATGTGGAAAAACTCAAAGCACTTTGTTGCTGCACGGTGGAGTAGTAATAGCATTTGTTTCAGCAATAACTGTGCTTCAATAAAACTGAACTAGTGCTCGACATGTCGTGTATATTGGTGTCTATTAGACTGGTACAGAAAGTGTTAGAAGCCACTAGGTTAGCACTGGTAAGTAGTCGAAGGCAAGTTGCAGTAGTTCAACCAGAAAAGACTATATACGAGTTTGTTAAGAGACACGCACACAACAAGTAAAAGCAGCAGCAGTAATGCTAATCTCTTTAAACACTAGGAAAGGGCATGCATGGAGTTCAGTGCAAGGGTTTCTATTATAGATAGGTAGCACTAGAGAGTTCTTATATCAGCCTCGCCACCGGCCACTGTCTTAGCTAAGTCTGCTAGACTGAAAACGGAGGAACTAGCACTGTGGTTTGGGGGAAGAAGAGGAGAAGGGTAGGGTCAAACTAGTAGCGGGACTCTGCTGGTGAAAACAAAGAGATCATGTTACACCTAACTATGTATCTTTTGTATCAGTAAAATCAAATGGCCAGAGAGATTAGTAGGTTTGATAATTCGTCTCTGCAAGAAAGAAAAATGAGTGTCTCCTGGGAGGATGTTCGTTTGATCATCAGCAACATATTTTTAGTGTGATGGATTGCTAGGAATAAGTAGTTTGTGGTTTGTGTTATCCTTTTTCAATTTTAGAGATATTCCTACGGAATGATCATTTTTCTGTTGCACGATCCATATGGCATAGCAATCTACACTGTTAATTTCCCGCCAATTTAGAAGAACGGCAGCCTAATTTTTTGCATGCGGCTCAATACAGATAGACCGTAGGCAACTGGGGAGTTGCAAACCAAACTCCTGTGTTCTACAACCTCTTCCTAAAACCCCACCGAAAATATACATATGTTGAGAGAGAAAACCCGAAGTAATAAGACTGACTGGTACTCTGTTGGTGAAAAACAAAGAGACGAGACGATGGTATTGCAGTAGATTAAACCGATCCACAATAGCAATTAGAAAAATACTTGACTGGATTTATATGACATGCAGGTAGCGCGGAATTGTCGAGATCGAATGGACTAGTAACAACTTGGTGTCATGATTTAGCATGCAAAATAAGTATTAGTGCGGAAACTCTACGGTTATAACCATGTTGGCATGTTCGCTGCCAAACCGCTTCAATCTATCCATCCTTTTTCTTTTTTCTTTTTTCTTTTGCATGAAAATCTATCCATACAATATGGTATAAGCCAAAATTGCTTTTTAATGGCGCGGTGCTGTTGCGGAAGCATTTCTTAACCCACCCGACGCGTTATGCTGCCGAAATTTACATCCGGAATTTGCACGACTTGTCGAAATTTTGTCCTTATTTGTAAGAAAGCGAAAGATTTAGGGTGTTGAATGCAAGAAAAAATACAGAACTTGTCGGAAACCAAAACAACTTGTCATGGTACCTTGAATTTGTCATACGAGGCCATGAAAAAAATTAAGGCCATTTCAAGGATGTCGAAAAACAATGTGCTCTCTAACATACCCTTCTGACCAACCTGAACACCCTCCGTTGAACATGGTGTTTTCGTGGACATCCTTGACATTACCATAACTTTTGCCACTAGGTGGACATGCCCATGGTAGGCATCCATGGCAGGTTTGAACTACTTCCGACACTATATGCAAGTTGCGACACATCTAGCCATTTATCGATCTTTTTGACATAGTAAACTTTAGAAATGCAAAACTTGTCGAAAACCCAAGCAACTTGGATTGGTGTCTTGAATTGGTCATATAAGCCCATTGAAAAAAAATGTTGGGGGCATGGATGCCTACCATGGGCATGCCACCTGCTAGCAAATGCTGGTGTCATTTCAAGAATGTTCAAAAAACACCATGTTCGACGTACCGTGTTCGAGTAGTCATCCACGCCATGTTTGAAGGATAAATGTATTTAAATCATAATTTATATCGATACTTAAAACTTTCATTTTAAGTTTCTAACATAACTAACAAATACAAAATGATAGAATTGAAAACAACAAATGCTTTTTTTAAAACATTTAATAAATATTTAAACAAAAAAGAATTAAAATCATAATTTAAAATAGTTACTTAAAACTGTTATTTTGGTATTTCAATTTGTTGAATAGGTTTCAAAAATAATAAAGCTTAAAAAGGTGAAAAGATAAATAAAAAAAGAAAAAAAAAGAAAAAAAAATAGAACTGTAAAAACACAAATCTTAGGCCTTATCCAACTAAGCGACGGCATCGGTCCTGTTGGGCGACTATTGGAATTTGTTTGGAATTTAAAAAATGTTCTCATTTTCGAAAAATTGTTCACAAATTGGAAAAATGTTCGGGCAAATTTAGAACACTTTTTTTATATCACTTATTTAGTCTCATTTCTGAAAAATGTTTTGGAATTTAATTTTTTGTCCGTGCTCTCAGAGTATGTTTGTTTTCACAATTTGTTTGTGCTTTTCAAAAATTATTCGCATTTTGACATTCTGAACAATTTTTTAAAGAACATTTTTTTGAAATTACCTTATAATTTTCGAAAATGCAAATATTTTTTAATTTATGAACACAATTTCGAAATAACAAACCTTTTCAAATTTTGAACAACATTTTGAAAGCGCGGGTATCTTTTGAAAAGGAAAGAAGAAACATAACAGGAAAAAAAAAGAAATTATGGCAAAAAGACCAGTTCACAAAGTTTCTCTAAAATCTTTTTCAAATTCCCAGCCCATCCATTACTTAATTGGTCTAGCTTTATATCCCTCATGAAAGGTATCTTGTCGCAGTGGTTCTGGACGTACTTATTGTTTTAAGTGATCGTGGGTTCGATTCCCAGCTTGTGCGATCCTTGTTCGCCAATTTTTAATCGCATGCCATCCCAAATGGGCCGGCCCAAGTAAGCTGCCCTGCGTATACGTTTCTACAAAAGTACGTACAAATTGTGAAAAGTCTATACTATCCTTTAGACATATTGCAAGGAGGGTTGTACCGAAGCGGGACTCAAAATTGAAATGAAGAAAACAAAAATAACCCGAGAAAGAACAAAGTAAACAAAAAAGAAAAATCCAAAAAAACAAAGTGACCTTTTGGGTCTAAACACATTTCTCTTTATTGATCATAAGCAAAATCCATTGAAATATAAGTTATATCCAGAGGATTAAGGAGCTACACATGGTGTCCTAAAGACATGCTTAATACTCCCTCCGTCCCAAAATAAGTGACGCAAAAATGACTCAACTTTGTACTAACTTTAGTACAAAGTTTAGTCATTTTTGCGTCACTTATTTTGGGACGGAGGGAGTATGTGTTTAGTGAGGCTACATGGCTCAATATTTATCTCACGTCATTCAAAGCTGAAGGAACACATAGTGAAGTGCATAGACATCACTAGAATTTCTGTGATGATACTTGCGTAATATCATTCACCACCCCCTTGCAACCGGAGGCTATAATCACTAGTGATAATGATAAAACTTGGGCGATAGCAAGGGCTTCTCGGATTGCAAAGGTCTCCAAGGTGGCTAGGTCTGACACCCCTCAGCTGCTGACTGTTATTGCGCCTAGGTACTTCCCGGTTTCATCTCTACACACTGCACCACACGAGCCTTTGTTTGAGTTTCTTGGAACTGCACCATCAAGCGAGGCGAGCGAGTGAACTAAAGATACGATATATAAAGGGCCAGCCTGTTACTGTAGCACTTCTCTCTTGAAATTATTCTCCTTTTTCCTTTTTACCGTTTGATTTGGTTTCTGGGTTTTTATGCATTTCTTTACTGCCTCCCCCCCCCCCTTTAGTTTCTTTCATTTTTTTCTTCAACACAAGTCTATTTTTTTTACAATACACATTGTACATTTTTAGTATACGTGCTAATATTTTGGTTACATGTAGATTTTTTTAATACATGGTACATCTTTTTAAAATATGCGTCGAACATTGTTTAATGGCATGATTTTTTAAACAACCCGAACATTTTTTACATTGTATAATCATTTTTTAAATGTGACGGACATATTTTCTGATACTCGTGAATATTTCTTGAAGATGCCATGCACATTTTTCAACGGTACTTAACATTTTTTATACTACATGAACCTTTTTACATTTTATAAACATTTTTCAAAAATGACACAGGTTACTTTTTTATTTTTTATTTACATGTGTATAACCATCTTTTTAGATGTGACTACAATTTTTTCAGAGTGAGTGAACATTCTTAATGTCACAATTTTTTTTTCAAATGTGATCAACATTTTGTAAAAGTTGCTTGTACATTTTTTTGCACTGCATAAACCTTTTTTAATATGTAATATCCCCGTTTGAAGTATTTTAGTATAATATGTGTCCTTTAAAAATGTAAATAAAAGTAATAAAATATAAAATATAAAATAAATGAACACATGGTTTAGGAGCTGGCCCTTCCTCCCGTGATGGGCCTGCCCGTTTAGAGCGGGTGGATGAGGTGAGGTTTCCTTCGTCTCGCTACAAGCGAGACAACACCTTTGTCTAAAAAAAAAAGAAAAAGCGAGACAACACCTCTCCGACTAATGTCACAAAAAGGCACAAAAGAAACAATATTCTTTTATGTGGGTTTCTTTGTACATAGTTTTCTGGACACGTGTCATGTGTGGGCTTTTCTGTTAGTTTCTGCTTGTATGTGTATATAGTTATACTGTTTTATTGATTAATATTTTTTACGGGTTAATATTTTTTACAGGTATTTATTGATTAATATTATGTCTGCGTGGTTCAAAGAAAAAAAAAATTCTTCACTGGCTCTCATTTTCTTAAGACACGTACGCGGAAGCACGGATGGTCACACGCACAAGGAGCAGGCAAGTCTCTTCCCTCGTTTTCTACTGTTTTCTACTACAATGAGATTACTCGGAAGTGGAAGCAGACGAAACGAAGCGGTGACCTACTCAGATCTGACTTGTGCCTATTTTAAGCACCAAATTGGCTGGTCCTGAATCATGATGTGGGGTTTACAATTTACAACGCCAACTTTTGGATTTTTCAGAGGTTTTGGCTGTTCCTTCTCGTTACAAACTTTCTTACTACTGTACTGTATTATAAATCTGTGTTCGTTGTCGTCATTCAGTTAACCCAAACGGCACGTCGACCAACCCATCTCAATGATCTGGTTTCCGTCTTGAAGCGAGGAGACGAACACAAGGCGCACGTTCATGTGCACCGCACTCGCATCCAAGCCTTCATTCTCCTCAATCCAGACGGCACACGCCAGCACGCCCGGCGTCCTCGCACCGTGACCCAGCGGCCATGGATTCACCGTTGAACCAGCAGCCCACGCTGCTGGCGCTGTCGCTCCTCCTCCTCTTAGCCCTGTACCTGGTGCGCGCCGCCCTGCTCGGCAAGCGACGGAACTACCCGCCCGTGGCCGGCACCATGCTCCACCAGCTGCTCAACTTCGGCCGCCTGGCCGAGTACCAGACGGAGCTCTCCCAGAGGTACCGCACCTTCCGCATGCTCACCCCGACCTGCAACTACGTGTACACCGTGGAGCCAGCCAACGTGGAGTACATCCTCCGCACCAACTTCGCCAACTACGGCAAGGGCACCATGACCCACGACGTGCTGGAGGACCTCCTCGGCGACGGCATCTTCAACGTCGACGGCGCCATGTGGCGGCACCAGCGCAAGGTCGCGAGCTTCGAGTTCTCCACCCGGGTGCTCCGCGAGTACAGCAGCGGCGTGTTCCGCGACACGGCCGCCGAGCTCGCGGGCATCGTGGCCGCCGCCGCCGGCGCCGGGGAGAGGGTGGACATGCAGGATCTGTTCATGCGGTCGACGCTGGACTCGATCTTCACGATTGGGTTCGGGGTCAGCCTGGGCGCGCTGTCCGGGTCCAGCCAGGAGAGCGCGGCGTTCGCCAGGGCGTTCGACGACGCCAACGAGCAGGTGCTGTACCGGTTCTTCGACCCGCTCTGGAAGGCCAAGAGGCTGCTCAACGTCTCGTCGGAGGCCGCCATGAAGCGGTCGGTGCGCACCATCAACGACTTCGTGTACGCCGTCATAGACAAGAAGATCCAGCAGATGGGCAGAGATGAACACGAATTCGTAAGCTTTTTTCCCTTCTTGCAAACGTTGCATCGCCGCCTGGTGGCATCAAACCTGGCGTCGTGACATTTCCTGACTTGGCAGGCCAAGAAAGAGGACATACTGTCCAGATTCCTGCTGGAGAGGGAGAAAGACCCGGGCTGCTTCGACAACAAGTACCTTCGGGACATCATACTCAACTTCGTGATCGCCGGCCGCGACACGTCGGCGGGGACGCTGTCGTGGTTCCTCTACGTGCTGTGCAGCAACCGGCGCATCCAGGACAAGATCGCGAGGGAGGTGCGGGAGGCCACCACCGGCGACCGGGACGTCGGGGTCAAGGAGTTGGCCGCTAGCCTCACAGAAGACGCCATCAGCAACATGCCGTACCTCCATGCCGCGCTGACGGAGACGCTCCGGCTGTACCCGGCAGTGCCCATCGTGAGTTGACCCGATGGGGATCGGCTGCACATTAATTTCCTTTGCTGCTTTGTGGACCGGCCGTCACCATTTAGGGAAATGAATGATTAATAAGTAGTACTACGACTTTGTTACCGTAGGATGTCAAGTACTGCTTCTCGGATGACACGCTGCCGGACGGCCACGCCGTGAGGAAAGGGGACATGGTGAACTACCAGCCGTACCCGATGGGCAGGATGAAGTTCCTGTGGGGCGACGACGCCGAGGAGTTCAGGCCGGAGAGGTGGCTCGACGACGATGGCGTGTTCGTCCCCGAGAGCCCCTACAAGTTCACCGCTTTCCAGGTGAAACACACAACTAAATCATCACAAGACTGGATTACGAGCTGGCTCAGCCAGAGTTTTGCATATTCAAATAACGTGTATGTATGTCCTGTTGTTCGACACAGGCGGGGCCTCGGATCTGCTTGGGGAAGGAGTTCGCGTACAGGCAGATGAAGATATTTGCGGCTGTTCTTCTCTATCTTTTCAGGTTTGAGATGTGGGAACGCGACTCGACAGTGGGGTACCGTCCGATGCTCACGCTTAAAATGGACGGCCCGCTCTATGTCTGTGCGTCGCCCCGGCGAGCAAGCGGGTAGCGTGCTTGCTATCAGAAGTCGAATCTAAAAAATGTGTGCATGTTGTAGTGTTCCGTTGTGTTAGAGCTTTGATAATTCGACAATGTGCATATAACAATGTGGCCGCTTTCTGTAATCGGAGTAGTTCTAAAACTGTTTTTGATAAAAGCAATTCAGAAGTTGTACATATAAAAATGTCATACAGTTCAGAGTTGTACATGCTGAATATGAGATGGGCTTTGGGCCCATTTAGCAATTACAGAAAAAATCCCTAAGGGCCCATGCTGCGGGTTGCGGGAATCTCGCCGAGCCGATGTGTTCTTTTTGTCACGCAGGATTGGAATTTGAACAGTCAACTGAAAAACGATTAATGGAAAATGAATACGAGCTGAAACGTTTCGTTTTAAGTACGGCCGTTACCAGAATTCATTGTGATTCATTATGTGCGGTCTTAAGTACGGCCGTTACCAGAATTCATTGTGATTCATTATGTGCGGTCTTAAGTACGGCCGTTACCAGAATTCATTGTGATTCATTATGTGCGTTTATGCTGGACCGTTTGTCTCCTCCTCTGCGCCTATATAAGAGAGGTCGCTCCTCTCCAGAGAACAAGACAGATCACATCTGCTCTGCCACCACCACTTCTGTCGTTCCTCTCGCTGCTGCTGTCGCCGGTGACTCCATCCCGTCTTCCGCGTACACGGCCGACGGGAGAGCAGGCCTCCGAAACCCCGCCTCTCCAGATCCTGTACGGGAGAGGGGCGATTAGGTTTTTGGGGAGCGTCTTCTACGCGACTGCTCGCCTCGGTTCGACTGCTTCCTCTACGTCGACTACATCTTCGTCCGCGTCGTCTTCGCCTTCACCATGAGCACCAGCACCGACGCTGACAAGGCTGCTGCCGACAAGGCCGCCTCCGACAAGCGCATCACCGATGAGGCCGCCGCCTCTGCTGCTGATCCGGCCAACTGGCCTACTGGAGGGTATAACATGCTTACCCTTATCCTGATTATTTCCATGTGTACAGTACTAGTGGTTTGCGTAGATGTTTCTACTATATGTCTAGTATGTGCGTACATCATGAATTTTCAGTATATCATTAGCACTGTCTACATCATGTTCATGATTTATTCTTGGATTAAATTAATCGAACAATTGCTTAATTTCTCAACAATCCAAAAACCTAAAATGTGTAGGCAATTTTCGATCCATGGTTTTGCTGCTGCACTGAAACCTGCCCCGTTTACGGGGACGTACTTTAAGCGTTGGCAGACCAAAACCGTCTTATGGCTCACGGCGATGAACGTGTTCTGGGTCGCCGGTGTGACTCCCACGGGAACGATTGCTCCTGAACAGGAGAAGGCGTTCAGGGAGGCCACCGTCGTCTTTGTTGGATGCGTTCTGAGCGTGATCGGAGATAAGTTGGTTGATGCATATTTACATATGCGGGTTGCCAAGGACTTGTGGGAGGCGCTCGAATCTAAATTCGGCGCAACCGATGCTGGAAGCGAGATGTATATTATGGAGCAGTTCCACGATTACAAGATGGTTGAAAACCGTCCTGTATTGGAACAGGCTCATGAGATACAGTGCATCGCTAAGGAACTTGAGGTTCTGAAGTGTGTGCTGCCGGGCAAATTTGTCGCGGGATGCATCATCGCTAAGCTACCCAATTCCTGGAGGAATTTTGCTACCACTCTAAAACATCAGAGGCGTGAATTCTCAGTTGAGGATGTCATTGGCCATCTGAGTGTTGAGCAGAACTCGAGAGCAAAGGACTCGAATGGAAAAGGGAACGAAGGGACCTCTGTCGCCAACATGGTGCAGAAGAACTTCAACCCCCACAAGCCCAAGGGAAAGACTGGTGTCCAACAGAATACCGAGTTTAAGAAGAAGGGCAAGAAGCCTTTCAAGAAGGATAAGAAGAAGGGTGGCTGTTTCACTTGTGGTTCTGATGAACATTGGGCTGTCAAGTGCCCACACAAGTTCAAGAAGCCAGGACAGGACTCCAAGACTGTCAACATGATTGTGAGCAACAATGAGAGTGGGCCATCTGGGTACGGTAATTTGTTTACTGTATTTTCAGTTTGCCAGTCTACCGTTTGGTGGATTGACACAGGTGCAAATATTCATGTGTGTGCTGACATTTCATTGTTTTCTTCTTATCAGGCCACAGGAAACGGGTCCGTACTGATGGGGAATGGCGCGAGTGCTTCTGTTCATGGTGTTGGCACGGTCGATCTGAAGTTTACTTCGGGAAGGATCGTGCAACTGAAGAACGTGCAGCATGTCCTCGCCATCAAGAAGAATCTCGTTAGTGGTTCCCTTCTATGTAGAGAAGGGTTTAAGCTGGTATTCGAGTCTAATAAAGTAGTTGTTACGAAATATGGACTGTTTGTTGGAAAAGGTTATGAATGTGGAGGTCTATTCCGCTTTTCCCTCGCTGATTTTTGTAATAAAGTCGTGAACAATATTCATTCAAATGTTAATGAAACAGAAGTTTGGCATTCACGTCTTTGTCACATTGGTTTTGGTTGTATGACGCGGTTAGCAAAGTTAAATTTAATCCCAAGTTTCACTTTAGCCAAAGGTTCCAAGTGCCATTCGTGTGTGCAAGCAAAGCAACCTCGCAAGCCCCATAAGGCTGCGGAGGAGAGACACTTGGCGCCATTAGAACTCATACATTCTGATCTTTGTGAGATGAATGGTGTGTTGACTAAAGGTGGAAAGAGATACTTCATGACACTGATAGATGATTCTACTAGATACTGCTATGTATATCTTTTAAACACTAAAGATGAGGCTCTACACTACTTTAAAATCTATAAGGCAGAAGTTGAGAATCAACTTGAAAAGAAAATAAAACGAGTCCGGTCAGATCGTGGTGGAGAGTATTTCTCTAATGAGTTTGATTCCTTTTGTGCGGAACATGGTATTATTCATGAGAGGACGCCTCCCTACTCACCTCGGTCAAATGGGGTTGCCGAACGGAAAAACCGTACTCTAACTGATTTGGTTAACGCCATGTTAGATACATCGGGTTTATCCAAGGCATGGTGGGGGGAGGCTATATTGACATCATGTCATGTCCTGAATAAAGTTCCGACAAAAGACAATGAGATCACTCCCTATGAACAATGGGAAAAGAGAAGAACAACACTATCATACTTACGTACTTGGGGCTGTTTGGCGAAAGTCAATGTGCCGATCCCCAAAAAGCGTAAGCTTGGACCAAAGACTGTGGATTGCGTTAATTTGGGCTACGCTAAGAATAGCGTCGGCTATAGATTTCTGGTAGTGAAATCTGAGGTACCTGACATGAAAGTCGGTACGATTATGGAGTCTAAAGATGCTACATTCTTTGAGGATATTTTTCCTATGAGAGATATGCAAAGCACTTCTAGACTGGAATCTGATGAGACTCCTGAACCTGCCATTCCGATGGAATATTATGAACAAACACATGATGAAAATCCTGAGGAGGAGGACAAGGAAACCCTTGGTAGGGGCAAGAGACAGAGGACTGCAAAGTCCTTTGGTGATGATTTCCTTGTGTACCTTGTGGATGATACTCCCACTTCTATTTCAGAAGCTTATGCGTCTCCGGATGCTGACTACTGGAAAGAAGCGGTCCGTAGCGAGATGGACTCCATCTTGGCTAATGGGACATGGGAAATCACAGAACGTCCCTATGGCTGTAAACCATTGGGATGTAAGTGGGTGTTCAAAAAGAAGCTTAGGCCTGATGGTACGATTGAAAAATACAAGGCTAGACTTGTGGCCAAGGGTTATTCCCAGAAAGAAGATGAGGATTTCTTCGATACTTATTCACCTGTGGCCAGACTGACCACCATTCGAGTATTACTCTCGTTGGCGGCCTCGCATGGTCTTCTCGTCCACCAGATGGATGTTAAGACAGCTTTCCTGAATGGAGAGCTAAACGAGGAAATCTATATGCAACAGCCAGATGGCTTTGTGATAGATGGTCAGGAAGGAAAAGTGTGTAGGTTGATAAAATCTTTATATGGTCTGAAACAAGCACCTAAGCAATGGCATGATAAGTTTAATACAACACTGACATCTGTTGGCTTCATCGTTAATGAAGCTGACAAATGTGTATACTATCGCCATGGTGGGGGCGAAGGAGTTATACTGTGCTTGTATGTTGATGACATACTGATATTCGGAACCAACCTCAAAGTAATTGAGGAGGTCAAGTCGTTTCTATCTCAGAACTTTGAGATGAAAGACCTTGGTGTGGCTGATGTTATCTTGAACATCAAGCTACTGAGAGATAATGAGGGTGGGATTACACTCTTGCAATCCCATTATGTTGAGAAGGTGTTGAGTCGTTTTGGATACTCGAACTGCACACCATCTCAAACACCATATGATCCTAGCGTGTTGATTCGAAAATCCAAAGGCACGGCTATAGATCAATTGAGATACTCTCAAATCATTGGTTCACTGATGTACCTAGCTAGCGCTACGAGGCCTGACATCGCTTTTGCTGTGAGCAAACTGAGTCGGTTTGTATCAAAACCGGGTGATGTACATTGGCATGCTGTTGAAAGAGTTATGCGTTATCTAAAGGGTACTATGAACTATGGACTTCACTATACCGGATACCCGTCGGTACTTGAAGGGTATAGTGATGCGAATTGGATCTCTGATGCTGATGAGATGAAGGCCACAACTGGGTATATGTTTACTCTTGGAGGAGGCGCTGTTTCCTGGAAGTCTTGCAAGCAAACGATCTTAACGAGATCGACAATGGAAGCAGAATTAACAGCATTAGACACATCTGGTGTCGAAGCGGGATGGCTTCGAGATCTCTTGATGGACTTGCCATTGGTTGATAAACCGGTTCCGGCTATCCTTATGAACTGTGACAATCAGACCGTCATCACCAAGGTGAAGAGTTCAAAGGACAACATGAAGTCCAACAAGCACATAAGAATGAGATTAAAAGCTGTCAGAAAATTGAGAAACTCCGGGGTGATAGCGTTGGAATATGTCCATACGGCTAAGAATCTGGCAGATCCCTTCACAAAAGGGCTATCACGTGTTGTGATAGATAATGCATCGAGGGAGATGGGCATGAGACCCACATGAGTTGCCATGGTGGTAACCCAACCTATGTGATCGGAGATCCCGTGAAGTAGGACCTGGGAAAACAAGCCAGTGGTGAACTGAGGAGAGTAACTATACTAACCCACTCCGCTGGAGATGCAATACTCTCAATACTGTATGGGAGGATGACTACTGTCTTAATGTGTTCCAAGGCTTATATGTATAAGCAAGATGCTATCCTATAGAGCAATCTTTGGAGGAACACACCTATATGAGCCCGACTGCTGGTCACAGTCTATGAGATTGGGGTGATCTCTAGTAAGCTCATGAACAGGCCAGGAGTGTGACTTATATGCTCCACCCGAGGGGTCAGCCTTCGGCAGCCTAGTATCAGTAAGACATGTGGTGAAACCTCTTTACGCCAAACTGACAATTCAAGGCTTAGTCCATTGTTCAGTTGTGGAGGGGTGTAGCTATTTGCTCTAGGTGGATGTTCAATCTTAACAGGTCTCCACTGAAATACTGGTATATCAAAACAGAGTTTGGAACAGAGGACAACACCATGGGCCTTTGGGATCTGGTGGGGGATTGCTGAATATGAGATGGGCTTTGGGCCCATTTAGCAATTACAGAAAAAATCCCTAAGGGCCCATGCTGCGGGTTGCGGGAATCTCGCCGAGCCGATGTGTTCTTTTTGTCACGCAGGATTGGAATTTGAACAGTCAACTGAAAACGATTAATGGAAAATGAATACGAGCTGAAACGTTTCGTCTTAAGTACGGCCATTACCAGAATTCATTGTGATTCATTATGTGCGGTCTTAAGTACGGCCGTTACCAGAATTCATTGTGATTCATTATGTGCGGTCTTAAGTACGGCCGTTACCAGAATTCATTGTGATTCATTATGTGCGTTTATGCTGGACCGTTTGTCTCCTCCTCTGCGCCTATATAAGAGAGGTCGCTCCTCTCCAGAGAACAAGACAGATCACATCTGCTCTGCCACCACCACTTCTGTCGTTCCTCTCGCTGCTGCTGTCGCCGGTGACTCCATCCCGTCTTCCGCGTACACGGCCGACGGGAGAGCAGGCCTCCGAAACCCCGCCTCTCCAGATCCTGTACGGGAGAGGGGCGATTAGGTTTTTGGGGAGCGTCTTCTACGCGACTGCTCGCCTCGGTTCGACTGCTTCCTCTACGTCGACTACATCTTCGTCCGCGTCGTCTTCGCCTTCACCATGAGCACCAGCACCGACGCTGACAAGGCTGCTGCCGACAAGGCCGCCTCCGACAAGCGCATCACCAACGAGGCCGCCGCCTCTGCTGCTGATCCGGCCAACTGGCCTACTGGAGGGTATAACATGCTTACCCTTATCCTGATTATTTCCATGTGTACAGTACTAGTGGTTTGCGTAGATGTTTCTACTATATGTCTAGTATGTGCGTACATCATGAATTTTCAGTATATCATTAGCACTGTCTACATCATGTTCATGATTTATTCTTGGATTAAATTAATCGAACAATTGCTTAATTTCTCAACAGTACATACACTAATTTATACCCGAGCAGTTGTACGTACTATACATTCTAAGGTTCGGCAAGTTGACAATGATTAGTGGCCAAAAGGTTAACTTTTATTCAAGAAAAGATGACGTTTTCCATTAGTAGAAAGGTTCAAATCGACATCTGCTGTGAAAGAGAGATCCTAGCCGCTAACAATACCAATCTCCTCTTCGGCTTTTCCGCTACCTTTGTTTATTGTTCCGGCGCCATGGGGCGAATGGGAAGCGATTCTCGTCGCTGCCTTTTGTGTAGCGGGTTGTAGTCTCGCGGTGATGTTACTCCGGAGGTGATGGCGGTGTCATCTCCAATAAAAGTCCTCTAACCATAATTCAGTGCATGTGATGTGATGCATACTACGACGTTGCCGAGTTTTCATCCCTATAGTTCTTCATGTATGATGGGTTGATTATTTGTGTTGTGTGTCGACGTAGCTCCATGTGCATCATCAGCGAGAATAACATGTTCTTTAACAACCCCTTCATTGAAGGCTTTGCAAGCATGATCACTGGCTTGGTTTGATGATACTACCGCGGATGCATATCTAGGCCGTGGCGATCCACTGATATGCTTGGCAGAATTGCCAATCTACGCCATACACGACGGTCTATTATTGTGCTGATTCAACGATAATTATTCCTCTACAAGTCTTTGTAGGTACATTATCTCCAACAGGCGCCCAAAAACTGCTCCGCGCGTTAAAATCCGAGTTTTTTGGGCGCCGGGCAGCTCCAACAAAAGCTGTAAAATAGTGCGGGCGCAAAAAATGATTGGGCGCGCGCTGAAAAGCGCCATCAAAAGCTGCAAATTTGAGGCGCCGGATTGCGCGCGCTTCATAATTTACACTGCGTGTTTTTTTGAGCGCGCGTTTTTGGACATCTGCTAAAGCAATGTTGGATTCGACGCGCTAAAAGTGCTACAGTGGCGCACTAATTTTTTTTTTTTGCGCTGGTTTTTTGCGCCGCTGTTGGAGATGCTCTTAGCGACCGGAACCTCAATGTTACTCATTGTCAGTGAGAGCTGTGGAGGTGCAATGATAACAAGTTTAGTTGTGGCAAGAAAATTGAGGCATATGGTTGTGGTTGTAATATGCCCTTTGTTTAGGGTGGCTTTTGTCAGGTTCAGTTACCTTATATATATAGGTGAAAAAAAATTCCGAAGATGTATTAGCGATAAATTATACTCCCTCCATTCCTAAATATAATGTGTATAGTTTTTGCATAGAAATTAAAGTACGCACGTGAAGGAAAAATTTCACAAGTTTTGGGCGAGATTACACCTGACTATTTGACATGAGAAAATAGAGGAGCTTGCCTGATACAAGGAAATGTAATCAAATCCCTAAAAAAACATATTCAAACGAGTGGTGCAACGCAATACACCTTATATTTTGGAATTTTTTTCTCAAAAATCTATACACCTTATATCAAGGAACGGATGGAGTATATAGGTGGAAATTTTCTCCGGAGATGTTAATATATATATATATATATATATATATATATATATATATATATATATATATATATATATATATATATATATATAATGGTATAAAGGTATTTAGAATATTTTATATTTAATTTAAATATCAACGGGTCTAAAAACGGCCAAGAGATGGAAGGCAGGCCAAGTGGGAAAGTGCCTTGGAGTGGGGGAGGAGTTCAACTCCTCCTCCCTTGGCCGGGCAATGGAGAGGGACATTCCCTCCCCTTGTGGCGCCTCTCCTCTCTCTTCTAACCTATATATACTAGAGGATTTTCATCTTTTGTATATACAAGTTTTGGAGCCTCCTCTAGTTCTTCCAGTTCTAGTTCTAGTTCTAGTTGGTTCTAGTTGGCCAATTAGAGCTAGCCTAATCCTCTTGTCTTCATAATTAGAAGTCCCGTGCGGTTTTAATCTCCCCCCCCCCTCTAATTCTCTGGTAACGATTAGCTACGGACGGCGAAGCGCTGTCGGATCGTGAAGGCTGCATGCTTGCAACCAAGTAGAGAGGTCGTGCTTTTGGTCTTTGGTTCGAGAGACTGTTCGTGGGCGGTACGAGGGAACGTTCATCTACGGGTCGAGGGACTCCAAGTACGATCTAAACAGACACGTCCTTCTTCCTCTGTTACTCGGTGACGGTAATGATCGTGATCCCTACCCGTTATGCATGTTCATATTGATCTTGGGTGATCGTAGATATGATTTTTTTGTTTTGTTTTCTATTACATTTCCCAACACTAACATTAATCACTTTAGAAGTTTCTTCAATTCTTTTAGGGTGACCTTCAGGATACAAAGGGCCCTGGGTAGATTTACCTCCTCTAGTATCTACCCCATAAGCATGTATATTTTGTTGCTTATACACTTCTCTAAACAAATCATGTTGTGATCCAGGAACTTGTTCAAGTTGAGTGTGAACAATTGAAAAATGCTTGCATAAAACTTGAACATCATTAGAAATTTTAACTGACACATCACTCAAGCGTTCAATATTAATAGCATTTTTTCAATTTATCACTTATTTGCATATTAAATTTTGTCGTTTGACAATTTATTTAGCAAATTCATCTACCCATTGACTTGGTGATTTATTGTAAGGAATATCACTCTCATAAAATTTGTAAAGAGATTGTACCTCTACTACCTATTTCGGAGGGTCAAGTCCATGTATTATTAGTGCAATTTATTCACACCTTCAACTTTAATGTTTTTTTCTTTCATTTATTTCTTGACCTCTTGCATATAATTAGGACTTAAGAATAGAATTCCTCGCTTCTTCGGAGTTGGCTTAGGTGGTGGCTCAGGAAGTGTACAATCTGTTGGGGAACGTTGCATGGAAAACAAAAAAAATCTACACACACGCAAGATCTATCCATGGAGATGCATAGCTACCAGAGGGGGAGAGCATCTTCATACCCTTGAATATCGCTAAGCGGAAACATTTATCACGCGGTTGATGTAGTCGTACTCTTTGCGATCCGATCACGATCCCACCGATCTAGTGCCGAACGGACGACACCTCCGAGTTTAGCACACGTGCGGCTCCTCCTTCTTGATCCAGCAAGGGGGAAAAGAGAAGTAGATGGGATCACAACCAACACGATGGTGTAGTGGTGATGGTGGTGGTGGAGCACCGGCAACGCTTCGCTAAGCGTCGCCGGGACAAGGCGGTGGAACTACAGAGTAACGGGAGAGAAAGGGGCACCAAGGTCTTGGTGTGTCCTCTTGAGGCGCCCCTATATATATATATATATATATATATATATATATATATATATATATATATATATATATATATATATATATATATATATAGATATATATAGGTGGAGGGGCGTGGGAAACAACCCCTCCAAGCCCTAGGGCGTAGCTAAGGGGAGAGGACTTGGAATCCAAGTCCAATCCTATTCCTACTAGGACTCCTTCCTTTTTTGCCTTCCCTAGCCACATAGGATTTTTAGGACTTGGTGCGCCTAGCCCAATAAGGCCAGGGCGCCTCCCCGCAGCCCATGCTAGTCCTTGGGCCGTGGTGGACCCACTTGTGGACTTCCGGTCCCTCTGGAATCCTTAGGAAGCTTCCCGGTACAATACCAAAAAAATGCATCTTTTTCCCGAACCCAAAATAGGGCTTTCCATAGATAAATCTTAACCTCTCGACCATTACGAGATGCCTCGTGATGTCCGGGATCTCATCCGGGACTTCGAACAACATTCGGTTTGTCAGGACCCCGATCCTAAGTCACACAGGTCTAGCATGTAATACATCATATCACTTTGCGGCCTCACGCACGGTATCCCCACGGGTGCCACCTTACCTGGCCCGGGACCGTTTGCGCATTTTGGCACATGTATATGATAGTGTCGCTAGCATCCATATGACAGAGAACCCGGGCCAACATGACTAGTTATAAACCAAAAGTGGCTCTAAATTACAGAGACAGGCATACATGACCCAGCAACGAATGTGTCGGTCATCAATGTATGAACCCAAGTCGTAGCAAGCTACAAGGACTTAAAGGAACAACGCGTGACATTTCCCCTAAGGGACAGACACAAGAACGAAGAAGGACACATGTCGGCCAACCTAAGTGTTCCGGAGCAGTAGCAAGCTACCAAGGCTCAGTGGAAGCACTAAGAGACATTTCCCTGTAAGGTAGGCTACCAAGGGTAAACAACTAGGCGTCGGATCCCACACATAGCAATACACATTACACGTACGCATAACATGCAAGTATGTGTTGTACAAGTTCACCGCCTTCCAGGTGAAACACAAATCTAAATCATCACATGACTGGATTACGACCTGGCCCAGCCAGAGTTTTGCGTATTCAAGTGACGAACGTGTATGTATGTCTTGTTGTTCGACACAGGCGGGGCCTCGGATCTGCTTGGGGAAGGAGTTCGCGTACAGGCATATGAAGATATTTGCGGCTGTTCTTCTTTACCTCTTCAGGTTTGAGATGTGGGAACGTGACTCAACGGCGGGGTACCGTCCGATGCTCACGCTTAAAATGAACGGCCCGCTCTATGTCCGTGCGTCGCCCCGGCGAGCAAGCGGGTAGCGTGCTTGCTATCAGAAGTCGAATCTAAAAAATGTGTGCATGTTGTAGTGTTCCGTTGTGTTAGAGCTTTGATAATTCGATAATGTGCATATAACAATGTGGCCGCTTTCTGGAATGAGCAGTTCCAAAACTGTTTTTGATAAAGGCAATTCTGAAGTTGTACATATAAAAATGTTATACAGTTCAGAGTTGTACATACACTAACTTATACCTGAGCAGTTGTAGGTACTATACACTCTAAGACAGGGGCGGAGCCAGGATTTGAAGGGGGGGGGGGAGACCAACAAGCAAACAAATTCTGGCATTGCAAGTTTGCAACATGATATTATTTTTTATGGTTCATTACGGAACATATGTTCAATCAGCAACACAAAGAAGTTATTTCTATTAGTTTAAAATTGTTTTTGTGAACACAAAGAAGATCGGTGACAAATTAAATTTACAGTAACTCAATCTATTGTGACGACCCCGGCTCGACCGTGTACTAATCATACACGCAAATGCACACGATCAAGCCTAAGGACTCACGTGAAGGAATCACAGCACAACTCTAAAACATAAATAAATACATACAAGTTATATATTACAAGCCAGGGGCCTCGAGGGCTCGAATACATAACAAGTGTCATACACATAGTCAGCGGAAGCATTAGATGTCTGGGTACAGACATAGAACACAAGTTCAGATAGGCCTCATACGAGGCGGGGCAAAAGAAAAGCTACGATCGAAAAGGCGCAGGCCTCCTGCCTGGGACCTCCGATCCTACTCCTGGTCGTCGTCCGCCGGCTCCTCGTAGAAGTACTCGCCGGCCGGGTAGTAGTAGTAGCCAGCCTCGGGCTGGTAGTAGTAGTCGTCAACGGGGGCTGCAGGCACCATGGCTCCGTCGTCTGGTTTATCATGCGGGTAGGACAAAAGAGGAAGCAAAGCAACCGTGAGCACTCATCCAAAGTACTCAGCAAGACTTACATCAGATCTATACTAGCAATGCATCGTTTTCAAAGGAGGCTTTATGTGGGTGGACTAGACTGCAGAAAGCCAGAGTAGAGAGGGGAAAAGCCTAGTCCTGACGAAGACTAGCATCTTCAGGGTCTTGCAGCAATTAGAAGGGAACAGAATAGTTCATCATAATGTATAGTGTTTATAGCAATATCATCTTCATATCCCAAGTCACCAGTTCTAGTTGTACCGAAGTGGATACAACTCCGAGTGTCCGTTACCGTAGGACAGGCTATCGATAGATTGTTTCTTCCCTGCAGGGGTGCACCAAGTTACCCACCACGCTCGCTTAACTCCGGCCGGACACACCATCAGGTCGTGCCCGCCCTCGGCCAAACAATACGACGCAACCCGACCGGATACCGCCAGAGAGGATCGAGCACGCCGGACTAATCCTATGCCCCCGGGGGTCGGGGCCATCGCCCCGGACGCTCCGCACGTTGCGAGGCCGTTCGGTAGCAGACCTAGCAACCCCTTATACAAGCACGCAGTTGCATCCTAAGTCCAATCCGAACGGACCGCTCAATCGCTGACGTCGTGACGACTCCGGCTGATGTATACGACGCAGAGCACCCACTCACACCCACGTGGTGGTTAGTGCTATCGGACCCGGAGGCCCCTCGGATTAAATATCCAAATCGCTTAGTGGATTTGGAGCGCGCGGTAACGAGCGTTGCCACCACACCGGTGGCCACGACGTCTCGTCTCGAAGACTTGTGACAAGGACCTTACGGACCGGCCACGCTTCGTAGTTATCTCGCGGGTACCCTCACTGGTCACCCGACTCCACAGCTCACGCCTCAAGGGCACTCGCGGGTACCCCTCAGGGTCAACCCGTCTCTATCCAACATGTGTAGTAGTCACCATAAAGTGTCTTCAGACGCACGATACCTCTGGCCGCACGCCTTTGTTCCTGGCGACGTCCGGCCTCGGGGATCGATACGTCTTTAAACACGGTATGGTAATCCAGGGCATCCGTGTGGTTTCATGCCGATGAGGAATCCGAGGAATCACCCTCGTTGGATTCCTAAACGACAAGTCCCGTTAAGGTGATACCGGAGGAATCACCCTCGGCGGTAATCACCATAGCGGATGCACGACAAAAGCTAAGTCGGAAGTGGGAAGAGGAATCACCCTCGGTAACCCACAACGAGCTAGCTATACTACAGGGACAACATCGAAAGTGAGTTCGGAGGTATCACCCTCGTCACCCGATGTTAACTCTGCGGAGTCGAGCATATTAGGGGGGTTGTGCGGTGATGTGAAGAAGGTCAGGGGAAGGGGCTCGATCGCTTGATCGAGGCAAGGGTACTATGCGAGGCAACTACGAGAGTGTGGGACCATAGCAGTGCTACCCAACCTATACTAAGCAGTTTATGAATAAAGACAGGTATCAACAGTTTAGCAAAAACAGGCTATGCAACAGTAATAGGAGCAGTAGCAGTAGCAGCAATTCTAATGCAAGAATAAGAGAGAATAGACATAGGCGATATCGGAATGATCAAAGGGGGGTTGCTTGCCTGGTTGCTCGGTGGCAAAAGCAAGGTCGTCGGAGGGGGAACCAATCACCGGGACGGCGTCGGTCTCGGGATCTGCGTCAGCGCCGGGCTCTACCGAGAGAGAAGAGGGGGAAGAAACAGATAAATACACAAAACATATGCAACACAGAGCGTGCTAAGCTAACGTGCAGTGCAGAGTTGCCTAAAAACATGTCTAAGTCATGTTGGTTATTTTTAGTATTTAACTGAAATTATTTACCAGTGTATGTGCACTATTCATCTACCGAAAACGGGCTAAAAGTTGCGGGTTCACCTCCATAGAGGGTCCCGACACGGAAACGGATAGTACGGTTAGAATCGTCTCGTCGTTCTGAGCAACTTTCATATAGAAAGTTTTTCGATCCGAGCTACGGTTTAAAAGATATGAATTTCTAAAGATTTTAGCATTTTCTGAAATTATTTTTATTAACAGAAATGAATTATTGCGCCAGCATGACATCACAGTGACGTCAGCAGTCGGCTGACCAGGTCAAACCTGACCTGTGGGTCCAGTGGGACCCACATGTCAGCCTCTGTTCTTTTAACAGTGGATTAAACTAACTAATTAGGTTAATTAGGGGTGTGGGCCCCATATGTCTGTGACTTATCAGTTAAACTAGTTAACTTTTATTTATAAAAACGTTTAATTAACTCTAATTTCGCAGGGGCCCACATGTCAGTGACTGGGGCTGCCCAGTCAGCAAAGTTGACTGGGTCAACCCAGTCAACGGGGGCCTCGGGGCCCACTGGCAGCGACACTGGGGCGGGCCCCACGCCTCGCCACGCCAGCGCGTCGCCGGAATAAGCTCCGGCGAGCTCGTTCACGGCGGCAGAGCGCCGGAGCCGCTCGGAAATCCTATACAGGCGGCCAAAATGGGTGCGGGCGGGCGCGTTCGAACGCTGGAGATCTCGCGCGTCGAGTGGTGCCACTGGCCGGACCAGGGGACGGCCGGAACATCGCCGGCGACGATGGTTGGCGGCGGTTGTTTACGGGCCACGGTGAAATCGGCGCGGCAGCGCGTGCTAGGGCAAAGTAGTGGGGCAGGTCGCACCTGTGCGACGCCCTGAGCTCAACGACGAGCTCGGTTGGACACGGTAGCGACGTCAACGACGACGACGGGCCACACGGCGGAGCAGAGCTCGGTCGTCCATGGCGGCGTCGTTAGGCGCAGCAGATCGAGGAAAAGGGCAGGGGAAGGGCGTGTGGTGCTCACCGTAGCGGTCACGAAAGACCCACGACAGCTTTGGAGCAGCAGTCGAGCTCGATGTCGCCGGCGAGCACCGGAGACAGAGAAGGAGGGGGCGGCGGCGATCGACGGCTACACGGCCTCCCCGCTCCGGCTGAGGCCACCGGTCGATGGAGAAGACGATAGCGGTGCTCCTCGACACGACGGCGGAGCACGATGGTGGCTGTGGCCGCGTCGTCTACGGCGAACGGCGGCGACCGCGTCGGGATCTGAGAGGGGAAGGAAACGGCGCGAGCGAGGGGGAGAGGGGAAAATGAGATGGAGGCCAGGGGAGAGGGGCTCGGGGCCGATCTTATCGCCTCCGCGGCGTCCTGTGCTCGCACGCGTCGCGCTCTCGCCGGAGAGGGGGGGTGCTCGTCCACGGCGGGCGTGACACCGCGCGGGAGCAGGTGAGGGAGGGGACGGGGGCAGGTAAGTTGGGCCGGGCCAGTTGGGCCAGAAGTGAGCAGCAGTTAGACTTCTCCTTCTCCTTTTCTTTTATTTAATTTGCAGAGAAGGGAAAGAAAAGATAAGGCACCCAAATGACTTTTGCAAAAAGGGTGAGTTGGTCCAAAAATTACCTTGCAATATCCCTTGCCACCAAAAAGTGGTTTGGGCAAATTTGGATCATTAATGAAATATTCAAAAATGAATAGGCATTTTAAAGTGCTGTTTTGGCACTGTTTAAATGCTCTAGCCCATTTATGGAGTTGTTGGTGATGTTGTTTTCACCAGGAACAATTGTTTTGGAATATTTGCAACAACATGGACATTTTTCCAAAAATTTTGGAACAACTTCATTTTGCATTTGAATTTGAATTTGAAGTTTCAGGGGCAAAATTGAGTTGCTTTGATTAACCACTGTGATTAGCTTTGCTAATGAGCATGACATGGCATGATTAACATTATGACACAGTGATTAATACAAGGGGGTGTTACAAATTCTCCTCCTCTAAAAGAAATTCTCGTCCCGAGAATTTAGGAGGTAGAAGCAAAGAGGTCGGGGTATTCCGCCCGAAGATTTTCCTCGCGTTCCCAAGTGGCTTCATCTTCGGTATGATTTGACCACTGCACTTTCAGGAACTTGGTTGTCTTCTGACGGGTCCGACGTTCAGTTTGATCGAGGATGCGGATCGGATGCTCCTTATAAGAAAGGTCATCTTGAAGCTCGAGCATCTCGTGATCCACAGCACGATGCGGGGACTCCTTGAAAGATCGGCGAAGTTGCGACACATGGAACACATCGTGGATATGCGAGAATTGCGGAGGCAATTGCAATTTGTAAGCCACGAATCCACGTCTAGCAACCACGGGAAAGGGGCCAATGTAGCGCGGAGCTAACTTGCCCTTGATACCGAAACGGTGCGTGCCCTTCATAGGGGTGACACGGAGATAAACTTGATCACCTGGTTGATAAGTCAGACCCCATCGCTTGCGATCATAATTGCTCTTCTGGCGGTCCTGAGCCGCCTTGAGATTTTCACGCACGATACGGACTTGCTCTTCGGCGTGTTGAATAATGTCCGGACCAATAACTTGTCGTTCCCCAGTTTCTGACCAGTTCAGAGGGGTTCGACACTTACGTCCGTACAGAACTTCAAAGGGAGCCATCTTCAAGCTTGCTTGATAGCTGTTGTTATACGAGAACTCGGCATATGGAAGGGATTCTTCCCATTTCTTACCGAATGATATAACACAAGCTCGCAGCATATCTTCAAGCACTTGATTGACTCGTTCAACTTGACCTTGTGACTGGGGGTGATAAGCTGAACTCCAGTGGATATGAGTTCCCAAAGCTTCTTGAAAACTTTCCCAGAACTTGGATGTGAACAGGGTGCCACGGTCCGAACTGATCTCCTTCGGAATTCCGTGGAGGGATACAATTCGGGAGATATACAGTTCTGCTAACTGGCTAGCAGTGATAGTCTCCTTGACTGGCAGGAAGTGTGCAACCTTTGAGAGTTGGTCGACGACGACAAGAATGGCATCGTTACCCTTCTGGGACTTAGGAAATCCAGTAATGAAATCCATCTGCACCTTATCCCATTTCCACAGCGGAATAGGAAGAGGTTGCAGAAGTCCAGCAGGCTTCTGATGTTCTGCCTTCACGCGACGACAGACATCGCATTCAGCAACATAACGAGCAATATCCCGCTTCATATTAGGCCACCAGTACCTTTGGCGGAGATCACGATACATCTTAGTACTACCAGGATGAATAGACAGCGGTGTATCATGTGCCTCCTTCATGACCTTGTCAGTCATTAGGTCGAAACGAGTTACTACAATGCGGCCTCGGAAATACAAGGTTCCATCTTCGGATATTGAGAAATCCCTGTATTTCGGAAGATGCAGTTCCTGTTTTATAACATCAACGTGAGCATCTTTGGTTTGCGCTACCTTGACAGCCTTCTCAAGATCCGGCTGTATCACAAGGTCATTAAGCGAACCATGTGGAACGATATGCAGATTCAGCTTGCGTAATTCCTCATAAAGACGAGGTTGAGCTCGCCTAACCTTGAGGTTGGTGCTGTATGACTTGCGACTCAAGGCATCGGCCATCACATTAGCCTTGCCAGGGGTATAAGAAATACCGCAGTCGTATTCAGAAATAGTTTCCAACCATCGCTGTTGGCGGAGATTAAGATCCGGCTGAGTGAATAAATACTTCAAACTTTGGTGATCAGTATAAATCTCACACCGGTTACCGAGAAGGTAATGTCGCCATAACTTCAATGCAAAGATCACTGCAGCAAGTTCAAGATCATGCACTGGATAATTCTCTTCATGCGGACATAATTGACGCGATGCATAAGCAACTACTCTTCGTTCTTGCATTAGGACACAGCCTAATCCTTGACGAGAGGCGTCGCAATATATCACAAAGTCCTTGCGAGAATCTGGAGGAGCAAGCACTGGAGCAGAAACGAGCTTGTCCTTAAGAGCTTGAAAGCTTTCCTGGCATTTATCTGTCCACTCAAACTTAACGCCTTTGTGAAGCAGATTAGTCAGGGGCTTGGCAATCTTGGAAAAGTTCTCGACGAAGCGACGGCAATAGCTTGCAAGGCCGAGAAAACTTCTCACTTGCTTGACATTCTTCGGAGGAGTCCAGTCAAGAATAGCCTGAACTCGTTCCGGATTAACGGCAATACCATCCTTGGAAATCACATGTCCAAGGTAGGTCACTTCGGAAAGCCAGAACTCGCACTTGGAAAACTTAGCATAAAGCTGATGCTCTCGCAGCTTCTCCAGAACAAGGCGAAGATGTTCGGCGTGTTCTTCCTTGTTCTTTGAGAATACCAGAATATCATCCAGATATACCACGACGAACTTATCGAGGTAATCCATGAATATATAATTCATCAGGCGGGAGAAGGTAGCTGGAGCATTAGTCAGTCCAAAAGACATGACAGTGTACTCATAAGAGCCATAGCGAGTAACAAATGCAGTCTTTGGAATATCCTCTTCGCGAACACGGATCTGGTGATAACCCAATCTCAAGTCGAGTTTAGAAAACACCGATGATCCAGCCAGTTGATCATATAAGTCATTGATCCGAGGAAGTGGATATTTGTTCTGGATGGTTGCCTGGTTGATAGGTCGGTAATCTTGTACCAGCCTATTCGTACCATCTTTCTTCTTGACGAAAAGAGACGGTGCTCCCCAGGCAGAGGAACTAGGACGGATGAAGCCCTTCTGGAGTGACTTGTCGATTTCCTCCTTAAGCTCAAGGAGCTCATGCGGTGGCATCTTGTAAGGACGCTTCGCAATAGGAGTAGTACCCGGCTTTAAGTCAATAACAAATTCGACGGCTCGAGCAGGGGGTATTCCTGGAAGTTCTTCTGGGAAGACATCCGGGAAATCACATACAACTGGTATGTTCTCGAGCCCTTCAAGTGGTGAAGCATTCAATGCATTTAAGGCATAGATTTGAGCCTCGGCATTACAAGATACACGAGCGCGGCAATTCACGAGTTGATTCGAGGGGTGCCGAAGACGTACAGTCTTGGTGGCACAATCAATTTGGGCCTCGTGAGCCTCCAACCAATCCATTCCTAGGATAAGGTCGATGCCGCAGGATTTCAGGACAATGGGGTGTGCCTGAAACTTCCTTTCTTCTATCTCCACTACCACTTCCGGACAGAATAAGGTAGATGTGCACTGACCCGCGGAGGTTTGTACGGACACCGTGTGATATAGTTTATCTTGTTTAAAGCCATGTTTAATGGCAAATGGTTCTGATATAAAAGAATCAGATGCACCAGTATCAAACAAAACAGTAGCAAATACTGAGTTGACAAGAAGTGTACCCATCACTGTGGCTGGCTGCTCTGGGTCTTCGCTCAGATTGACGTGGTGAAGCTGACCACCACGAGCATTCGAAGGCCTGACATTATTGTTGCGCTGCGGAGGAACTCCACGTCCACTGCCACGGCCAGCAGATGGAAGAGCCAGCTGACCCTGAGCCTGCGGACAGTCTCTGGCACGGTGACCCGGACGGCCACACTTGAAGCAGAGTCCACTCTCTGGACGAATCGCAGGTGCTCGAGGTGCTGGGACTGCAGGCTTGTACTGCATTGGCGGTGGAGGAGGCAGACGAGGTGCAGCATAAGAAGGCCTGTACACTGGAGCGTTTGGACGATACATGCTCTGGGGAATCCATATGCGGCGCTTCTGAGAAGACGAGCCCGAAGATGAGCCCGACTCGCGAGAGCGCTTAAGAGCATCCTTGTGTAGCTTGAGTCCAGTTTCAACCTGAATGGCCTTGTTCACTAAAGTGGCGAAGTCCGGAAAGTCCAGTGCCACTAGAGCAAGCAGAATATCAAGATGAAGTCCGCGCCTGAACTTCTCTTGGCGTCTAGCGTCAGTAGCAATATCCTCCTCAGCATAGCGGGACAGTTCCAGGAACTCCCGCTGATAGGCATCAACTGACTTGTTGCCCTGAATCAGGTTACGGAACTCCGTACGCTTGCGGTCGATAACCCCTTCCGGGATATACCGAGCACGGAAGGCAGTCTTGAAGTCTGCCCAGGTGATGACAGTTCCAGTAGGCACTGTGTTCCGGTGCGTGTCCCACCACTGGGCCGCCGGACCCTTCAGGAAATATGTCGCAAACTTGACATAGTTGTCAGGGGACACGGCGGCAGAATCCAGCTCAAAGAAGATGTCACGCAGCCAATCATCGGCATCCAATGGGTTGGCGGCACTGCGAAATATCGTCGGATTGAGCCGCAGAAATTCTTGCAAAGTGATAGCGGCTGGCTGATGCTGAGCATCAGCGTTGACCTGGGGTATCTGGTTGAGCATACCCTGCAGCACCTGACGCTGCATGTCAAGGGTCTGCATTACGGCAGCCATGTATTCTGGCGGCGGAGGCGGAGGCGGAGGTGGAGGTGGATCATCGTTACCAGCCATCCTGATAATTCCAACAGGGGTGGTTTAGAGACAAGAGTACACGTTGCATGAATTCAACAATGTAGTAAATATGCACGACATAAAGGAAGTGCATTAATACAACATCGTACATATCATGACATACGGGTTCGTACATAGCGTCGGTTACAAACGGGTAGCATAACGGCGCAAAATCAAAAACTAGACATAGTAGGCGGCGCGCAGACCGCGGTAAGGAAGTACACAACGAGACATAGCAAAGGCTACATCAACGTCGGAGAAAGGAACTGAAACGGGGTAGCTGCAAGTGCGGACGGCGGATCTCAACCGCAGAAGGATCCTGAGATCCATGTGCACTCTGATGCAGAACCCGGTATCGGTCGGGAATCAGAGGTCCACGAACTGGCGTGTGACCTCCAACCGCAGGCCACTCGACACCTGGAGGTGTATTGATCCTGCGCGGGCAAAGGATAGACTGAGGAAGTGTCCCTGCTTGGACAGCCGGTACCAACTGCGTCAACGTCTGGTAGAGAACTGTCCGAGTGATGGACAACTCAACCGCCAGGGCCCGAGCAGTACGATCCAGCGCCTGAGTGTGCTGAATCAGAACCTGCGGGTCATAACGTCGACTCTTGTACGGGGCACAGATAGCTGAGTAGTATCCAGTCTCATCTCCAGCAGGTGCATACGGAATGTACAGAAACTCAGAGGCATCCAAGCTATCTCTGTGCTCTCCTCGGAGGCGTGTGACAGCAGCGTAGGCAGCATCATGGACTGCCATCGCAACCGTCACGCCACTACCGCGAAAGCGGTACAGCTCAGTGTCTGAGTCATCCTGCCGGTCATAGATACGAACAACAGCATAATACTGCTCCTGGTTGAACTCGCGATACTCCTCGTAGACCATGTACTCGGGGTACCAGCGGTAGCCCAGTCTGGTCAGGAGAGCGACTAGAATGGCCGGAAACCCAGGGGCATCTCGAGCCCAGGTGCGAAGCACAAGCTGAGTCTCCGGGCGAGGTGGAAACAGAGGATTCATCTGAAAGAAGAAGAATCAGACTGGTCAAGTCCTGATGAAAATTAAACAGAACTTGGTAGGAAAGGTTAAACAAACAAATGGAAAGGAATGATTATCAGACTATTCAGGTCAATGATAAGAAACCGCACTGATATCCAGCTCTCCGGGTAGATGTGAAAACGAGAACCTAATGGAGTTAGTAAAACTTAACCCGAATAGACGAGAGAGAAGAGTCCCAGAGTATAGACGAGGAATAAAAGAAGCTACACCACCCAAGTGGCGACGTGGGGCCATAAGCCACACAGCCAAGTTAGTAAAACATTTTTGGACCTCTAGACTCGACTTCGGCCAAGGAGTTGGAAAGGGGGTTCCTACAGGCAGTCGGCTCTGATACCAACCTGTGACGACCCCGGCTCGACCGTGTACTAATCATACACGCAAATGCACACGATCAAGCCTAAGGACTCACGTGAAGGAATCACAGCACAACTCTAAAACATAAATAAATACATACAAGTTATATATTACAAGCCAGGGGCCTCGAGGGCTCGAATACATAACAAGTGTCATACACATAGTCAGCGGAAGCATTAGATGTCTGGGTACAGACATAGAACACAAGTTCAGATAGGCCTCATACGAGGTGGGGCAAAAGAAAAGCTACGATCGAAAAGGCGCAGGCCTCCTGCCTGGGACCTCCGATCCTACTCCTGGTCGTCGTCCGCCGGCTCCTTGTAGAAGTACTCGCCGGCCGGGTAGTAGTAGTAGCCAGCCTCGGGCTGGTAGTAGTAGTCGTCAACGGGGGCTGCAGGCACCATGGCTCCGTCGTCTGGTTTATCATGCGGGTAGGACAAAAGAGGAAGCAAAGCAACCGTGAGCACTCATCCAAAGTACTCAGCAAGACTTACATCAGATCTATACTAGCAATGCATCGTTTTCAAAGGAGGCTTTATGTGGGTGGACTAGACTGCAGAAAGCCAGAGTAGAGAGGGGAAAAGCCTAGTCCTGACGAAGACTAGCATCTTCAGGGTCTTGCAGCAATTAGAAGGGAACAGAATAGTTCATCATAATGTATAGTGTTTATAGCAATATCATCTTCATATCCCAAGTCACCAGTTCTAGTTGTACCGAAGTGGATACAACTCCGAGTGTCCGTTACCGTAGGACAGGCTATCGATAGATTGTTTCTTCCCTGCAGGGGTGCACCAAGTTACCCACCACGCTCGCTTAACTCCGGCCGGACACACCATCAGGTCGTGCCCGCCCTCGGCCAAACAATACGACGCAACCCGACCGGATACCGCCAGAGAGGATCGAGCACGCCGGACTAATCCTATGCCCCCGGGGGTCGGGGCCATCGCCCCGGACGCTCCGCACGTTGCGAGGCCGTTCGGTAGCAGACCTAGCAACCCCTTATACAAGCACGCAGTTGCATCCTAAGTCCAATCCGAACGGACCGCTCAATCGCTGACGTCGTGACGACTCCGGCTGATGTATACGACGCAGAGCACCCACTCACACCCACGTGGTGGTTAGTGCTATCGGACCCGGAGGCCCCTCGGATTAAATATCCAAATCGCTTAGTGGATTTGGAGCGCGCGGTAACGAGCGTTGCCACCACACCGGTGGCCACGACGTCCCGTCTCGAAGACTTGTGACAAGGACCTTACGGACCGGCCACGCTTCGTAGTTATCTCGCGGGTACCCTCACTGGTCACCCGACTCCACAGCTCACGCCTCAAGGGCACTCGCGGGTACCCCTCAGGGTCAACCCGTCTCTATCCAACATGTGTAGTAGTCACCATAAAGTGTCTTCAGACGCACGATACCTCTGGCCGCACGCCTTTGTTCCTGGCGACGTCCGGCCTCGGGGATCGATACGTCTTTAAACACGGTATGGTAATCCAGGGCATCCGTGTGGTTTCATGCCGATGAGGAATCCGAGGAATCACCCTCGTTGGATTCCTAAACGACAAGTCCCGTTAAGGTGATACCGGAGGAATCACCCTCGGCGGTAATCACCATAGCGGATGCACGACAAAAGCTAAGTCAGAAGTGGGAAGAGGAATCACCCTCGGTAACCCACAACGAGCTAGCTATACTACAGGGACAACATCGAAAGTGAGTTCGGAGGTATCACCCTCGTCACCCGATGTTAACTCTGCGGAGTCGAGCATATTAGGGGGGTTGTGCGGTGATGTGAAGAAGGTCAGGGGAAGGGGCTCGATCGCTTGATCGAGGCAAGGGTACTATGCGAGGCAACTACGAGAGTGTGGGACCATAGCAGTGCTACCCAACCTATACTAAGCAGTTTATGAATAAAGACAGGTATCAACAGTTTAGCAAAAACAGGCTATGCAACAGTAATAGGAGCAGTAGCAGTAGCAGCAATTCTAATGCAAGAATAAGAGAGAATAGACATAGGCGATATCGGAATGATCAAAGGGGGGTTGCTTGCCTGGTTGCTCGGTGGCAAAAGCAAGGTCGTCGGAGGGGGAACCAATCACCGGGACGGCGTCGGTCTCGGGATCTGCGTCAGCGCCGGGCTCTACCGAGAGAGAAGAGGGGGAAGAAACAGATAAATACACAAAACATATGCAACACAGAGCGTGCTAAGCTAACGTGCAGTGCAGAGTTGCCTAAAAACATGTCTAAGTCATGTTGGTTATTTTTAGTATTTAACTGAAATTATTTACCAGTGTATGTGCACTATTCATCTACCGAAAACGGGCTAAAAGTTGCGGGTTCACCTCCGTAGAGGGTCCCGACACGGAAACGGATAGTACGGTTAGAATCGTCTCGTCGTTCTGAGCAACTTTCATATAGAAAGTTTTTCGATCCGAGCTACGGTTTAAAAGATATGAATTTCTAAAGATTTTAGCATTTTCTGAAATTATTTTTATTAACAGAAATGAATTATTGCGCCAGCATGACATCACAGTGACGTCAGCAGTCGGCTGACCAGGTCAAACCTGACCTGTGGGTCCAGTGGGACCCACATGTCAGCCTTTGTTCTTTTAACAGTGGATTAAACTAACTAATTAGGTTAATTAGGGGTGTGGGCCCCATATGTCTGTGACTTATCAGTTAAACTAGTTAACTTTTATTTATAAAAACGTTTAATTAACTCTAATTTCGCAGGGGCCCACATGTCAGTGACTGGGGCTGCCCAGTCAGCAAAGTTGACTGGGTCAACCCAGTTAACGGGGGCCTCGGGGCCCACTGGCAGCGACACTGGGGCGGGCCCCACGCCTCGCCACGCCAGCGCGTCGCCGGAATAAGCTCCGGCGAGCTCGTTCACGGCGGCAGAGCGCCGGAGCCGCTCGGAAATCCTATACAGGCGGCCAAAATGGGTGCGGGCGGGCGCGTTCGAACGCTGGAGATCTCGCGCGTCGAGTGGTGCCACTGGCCGGACCAGGGGACGGTCGGAACATCGCCGGCGACGATGGTTGGCGGCGGTTGTTTACGGGCCACGGTGAAATCGGCGCGGCAGCGCGTGCTAGGGCAAAGTAGTGGGGCAGGTCGCACCTGTGCGACGCCCTGAGCTCAACGACGAGCTCGGTTGGACACGGTAGCGACGTCAACGACGACGACGGGCCACACGGCGGAGCAGAGCTCGGTCGTCCATGGCGGCGTCGTTAGGCGCAGCAGATCGAGGAAAAGGGCAGGGGAAGGGCGTGTGGTGCTCACCGTAGCGGTCACGAAAGACCCACGACAGCTTTGGAGCAGCAGTCGAGCTCGATGTCGCCGGCGAGCACCGGAGACAGAGAAGGAGGGGGCGGCGGCGATCGACGGCTACACGGCCTCCCCGCTCCGGCTGAGGCCACCGGTCGATGGAGAAGACGATAGCGGTGCTCCTCGACACGACGGCGGAGCACGATGGTGGCTGTGGCCGCGTCGTCTACGGCGAACGGCGGCGACCGCGTCGGGATCTGAGAGGGGAAGGAAACGGCGCGAGCGAGGGGGAGAGGGGAAAATGAGATGGAGGCCAGGGGAGAGGGGCTCGGGGCCGATCTTATCGCCTCCGCGGCGTCCTGTGCTCGCACGCGTCGCGCTCTCGCCGGAGAGGGGGGGTGCTCGTCCACGGCGGGCGTGACACCGCGCGGGAGCAGGTGAGGGAGGGGACGGGGGCAGGTAAGTTGGGCCGGGCCAGTTGGGCCAGAAGTGAGCAGCAGTTAGACTTCTCCTTCTCCTTTTCTTTTATTTAATTTGCAGAGAAGGGAAAGAAAAGATAAGGCACCCAAATGACTTTTGCAAAAAGGGTGAGTTGGTCCAAAAATTACCTTGCAATATCCCTTGCCACCAAAAAGTGGTTTGGGCAAATTTGGATCATTAATGAAATATTCAAAAATGAATAGGCATTTTAAAGTGCTGTTTTGGCACTGTTTAAATGCTCTAGCCCATTTATGGAGTTGTTGGTGATGTTGTTTTCACCAGGAACAATTGTTTTGGAATATTTGCAACAACATGGACATTTTTCCAAAAAATTTGGAACAACTTCATTTTGCATTTGAATTTGAATTTGAAGTTTCAGGGGCAAAATTGAGTTGCTTTGATTAACCACTGTGATTAGCTTTGCTAATGAGCATGACATGGCATGATTAACATTATGACACAGTGATTAATACAAGGGGGTGTTACATCTATGTGTGAGGATAAACAAGAGAATTAGTGTGTCATGCCTAATTTACAGTAACTATTTGTGAGGATAAACAAGAAATTGTTGGCCCTAATTAATTCGATCTATCTGAAGAATTGAATTTCTGCAGCCTATTACTAGTACTAGTAGTAGAGATCAGTTCGTAGGTATATATAATTACATGGTATGAATTAAAGAAGACTCACTGCCTTACTGGAGAATTTCCTTGCTCGGTTGCTCGTGCCGTTGATTGTGGCTGGTCGCAGGTTCGGCCGTCCGTGTCGCCGGAGCCGGTGCAGCCGCGCTGTGCGATCTGGCGGATGTTAGGGAGCGCCGAACTGCAAGGAGAGATGCATGCGTTGTGCGGCGGCGTCGAAAGACGAAACGATGGAGAGATCGATCCCCTGATCAGCGGTTCCATACGACGACCTGGGCACCTGCTTTTGTCTTACGTGGTTTTTTTGAGCATCTGTAACCTTTATTATAGTTGGATGTTCATAGGGGATACAGATGATATCGGGCGTAGAAACAAGCCACACATGGCACCCGTTAGACAAAGATACAGCAGCTTTCGCAAGCGAATGTGCTTCAAAATTAAACTTCCTATTTTCATGAACAAAGCGAAAATTATGAAAAGCAGCAGAGCGATGGTTAATCTCCCGGAGTATCGCTGTATAGTGGCAAGGAGCTTCTGTCCCGATCTTGGAGATCACTTCAGCACAGTCCGATGCCACACAAACATCATTCAAGTTGAGGTCCTCGGCCAGTGAAAGGGCTTCATTGCATGCTTGCGCCTCTAGCGAGGCTGGGTCCGTAAGACCTTCAAAAACTCTCGCTGAAGCTCCCAAGAAAGTTCCCGCCTTGTCTCGGCATACGACCGCCGCAGCACCTCTTCTACCACATCTTGACACTCCACCATCAGCATTAATTTTCACCTCGAAGTCAGTTGGGGGAATCCATGTCGATCTGGTGATTCTGGCCCTTGCATTATCAGCTGTTACATGCAAGTCCCCATGCACCGTAGGCCGGTCCTTGGGCGGGCGCCGCTTGCTTTCTGCCACCAAAACAAGATCTTCCAGGAACTTTTTGACAAAAATCAAGGTGCTTAGTGAACTTTTTGTCTTACGTGGTGGGCTTCCACACAAAGCTACTGAGACATCACAACAGTACATGGGCTTGTTTGTGGGCTTCAAGGATTGAGCCCGCGTTAGGGGGGAGGCTAATTAGTCCTAATTGTAGAAATCTGAGCCAGTTATTCGTACGCGGACATTGGGGGGGGGCCCGCTCGTCTCCCCGTAGCTCCGCCCCTGCTCTAAGATTCGGCAAGTTGACAATGATTAGTGGCCAAAAGGTTAGCTTTGATTCAAGAAAAGATGACGTTTTCCATTAGAAAGGTTCAAATCGACATCTGCCTTGAAAGAGAGACCCTAGCCGCTAACAAGACCAATCTCCTCTCCGGCTCTTCCGCTGCCTTTGTCTAATGTTCCGATGCCATGGGGCGAATGGGAAGTGATTCTCGTCGCCGCCCTTTGTGTAGCGGGTTGTAGTCTCGCGGTGATGTTACCCCGGAGGTGATGGCGGTGTCATCTCGAATAAAAGTCCTCTAGCTATAATTCAATGTCTGTGATGTGATGCTTACTACGGCGTTGCCGAGGAGTTTGAAAGTTTTCATCCCTATAGTTCTTCATGGATGACGGGTTGATTATTTGTGTTGTGTGTCGTTGTAGCTCCATGTGCATCATCATCAACAATAACATGTTCTTTAATAACCTCTTCGTTGAAGGGTTTGCAAGCATGATCACCGGCTTGGTTTGATGATACTACAAGGGACGAAAATGGAGCGGAAACGGAGGGAAATGAGTGCTGCCACACTTGTTTTCATTTATTTTGCAGAAACAGAAACGAATATAGAAACCGCAGAAATGAATACAGAAACAAATACTACCGGAAACGAACATGGAGTGAATACAGAGCGGAGACGGAAACAGAAGTGGTCATTTGTCGGAACTTAAAACCCTCTTGATTCATATAAAAATACACACAAAAACAGACAAATTTAAAGAATTATTATCATGGCTACAAAATAATATGATTATGCCAGCAACTTAGCGTAGTATTGTAGTAATACTAGAGAATTGCGTACGGGATCTAGTTGAGTACAACTGTGATAGTGCAAGTTGGGCCTCAAATGATTCATTCTGCTCAATGTGTCATTGTGTGTTGTTTGGTGGTTTGGCTACAAAGCACCCATAGTAAAAACAGAAATTTCATATTCATGGAAACAGAAAGTTCCGTTTCCACGTCTGTTCCACCGGAAATCACTGTTCCATTTTTTCTGTTTCCACATAAAAAATTCCATTTTCATTTTCTTTTTGCAAATTTCCGTTTCCGTTTTCACATTTCCTCTTCGTTTCCATTTTCCTTTGGAACAACAGAAAGTTTCTACTCCATTTTTATCCCTAGATAATACCGCAAATGCATATCTAGGCTGTGGTCATCCACTGATATGCTTGGTAGAATTGCCAATCTACGCCATACACGACGGTCTATTATTGTGGTGATTCAACGAAAATTATTCCTCTACAAGTCCTTGTAGGTACATTAGTGACTAGAACCTCATTGTTATCCATTTGTCGGTGAGAGCTATGGAGGTGCAATGATAACAAGTTTAGTTGTGGTTTCGGCAAGAAAATTGAGGCATATGGTCGTGGTTGTAATATGCCCTTTGTTTAGGGTGGCTTTTGTCAGGTTCAGTTACCTTATATATAAGTGGAAAAATTCCGGAGATGGATTTTTATCATGGTATTAGAATAGTTATTCTGATCAAGCGCGCCCTATATAGGCTTCGACGGATTCTCCCGAACTAAGAACACACAGAGAAAAAGAGCCCACCCGCGACACCCCATGACCACGTATCGCTCGTCCTCCCACCTTCCCCGACCCCCAACCTCCCCGTATCCCATCATCGGCGACCGTCGACCTCCACCGCCGCGCACCTAGCTTCTCCTCCTTCCACTCCTTGCCCGTGTCTAGCGCCTGCCGCCGGCCCTCCCATGGCATCACTGCCGCAGCCACCCTCTTCTCCTCCCGCCCCATCGCGCGACGCCGCCCTGGCCACTCCTCGCCGTCTCAATGAGTAGCCACCCTTCCCCAGGACGGTTCCGACATCCGGCACCATCACCGGCCGTGGATCCTAGGCGCCATCGCCTGCCGTGGATCCTGGGCGCCGCCGCAAGCTCTGATCTCGTCTGCCGCCGCCGGGATCCCCGACTGAAGATGAGCAACCCTGCTGCCCCCTCAAGGAGCCTCCTCCCTCTGGGGACCCAAAGCCGCGGCACTCAAACCATTCGTAACCGCCACCTCCGGTAGTTCAACCACGGAACTCTCAGAAGTTCACTGCTTCATTCGCACGCCCTTGTTGATTTCCCCTCTATCCCTCGTTGCTATAGGTAGCAGTAGGTGCATCTCTATCAACACAACTATGTTCTCTTTGAAGTTCAGTTTGTTGATTTTCTGAAGAAAAAGGTTCATTCACTTGCACTCCTCTATTTAGTCTTGTGTGGTGATCTCCTCGACTCCTAGGTTAGGCACAAACTGAGAATTGTAGGCATCTTTTGAGTTTAAAATGCTTGAATCTACAGTACATGATTAGATAACTTCCAGAAGGTCTGTAGTTCATACCTCGCTGTGACAGCAGCGAGCGGTCGTAGGTCGCCTGGCCTGCTCTTGGCTTGTTCTATTGAGAAAAGTTCAGAAAACTAACTGAACTCATGTGCTATTTTATCAAAACCTTGTTGTCTTCAGAAAAAACGATTTTTCATATCCAAACAAACAGAAGTTCAGGTTGATCTGTATTGTTAGTTCAAAAAATTCCGCGTGCACGGTCTCGCGGTGTATGGCTGCATCGGTCACCAGACTGCCAACCTCCATCACCTGACCGCAAGGAGCCAAGGTGGTGAGCTGTCGACACTGGCACAACACCCCGATGCAAGCCGAGTCAATTGTAGCCAACGCAAGGAGAGATTAGTATAGTGGTTTGTAGTGTTCAAATCTACACATGGCGTTTTCTGGTGGAACTGGTCAACATGAAGGAGCTATGGGTTAATACTACAAGCGCTTCACTTAAATAGTCCTAGTTGTTCGCCAACTTTTAGTCATTTGCTTTTGCAAGAAGTGCTCATATTTTTCCTATTGCATGACTAGCTTTCAATGGTGATGGCTCTGATTTTTTTGGGAGATGTATGAGAACAAAGGTGCGTGTGTGGTATATATATTGTGGTCATTTTGTTCTTTGGACTATGGATGTTTATGACATTGGATTGCTATGGTTTTATTGAACATATAAAAAAATTGACATTAGATTGCTCTAGTTTTATACACATTTGTTTGCGTTTATCCTTTGAAAAAATTGGCCATTGTTGTAGGCCGGCTTCGCCAGATTCTTCAGTTCAGCTCTAAAAAGGGAGAATTATATGTTGTTGTCCAGTTTGCTCACTTGTTGGAATAAAAAAAAGATGAAGGTCAATAGAAATTGTTCCCGAAGGTCAATAGGAAGTGTTCAAGAAGGTTTGTAGTTGTAGGCATCTCCTAGGTTCATCCCACTAAATCATTCCATGCTTGCTCCTTATATCTCATGGATGAAGAAGTACAACTACAGTATGGGGTTCAGATCAGCACCGGGCGTCAAAAGAACAATGGCGATGTTGTGGCAGCGTTTGTGCATGCGTTGGTTATGTGTGTGTGTGTGTGTGTGTGTGTGTGTGTGTGTGTGTGTGTGTGTGTGTGTGTGTTTTAGGACCATGGAAACACTTAAACCATGGGTGAAACATACTCGTCTCTCATTACAAAACTAGCATCTAAAGGGACGTCAGTAACCATAGAGAAATCGTCTGTTCTCCTTGCTATGGCTTCCAGTTCATGGGCCAATATGTTTTTGTCCCTGGTGACGATGCTAATTTCCAAACTGGTGAAGCTGGAAAGGATCCTTTTTGTGTCAGATTGCACAGCGTGACAGGCTGATCTGCAAATCTGACTAGATTGCAGTCCTCATCCCGATCCGGCGTTGTCCGTTTCAAGAACCCGTTGTCCATCGAAATGCTTTGCTAATTCTATGAAACCCATCATAGCTGATGCGCCTTCTGCTTCTTCTGCCGAGTTGCAGCGGCCAAGCCTACGTCCAACCGAGATGAGGACATGCCCCTTGTGGTACCTAGCCACAGCACCTTCCCACGTTTCTCATGTTTCCTCGAAGTACGTCGCATCGCAGTTAAGTTTCACTTTGCCCGGGTCCGAGGCAAACCACTTGCTGGGCACAGGGTTTAACGGAATGCACACTATTTCTGGGAATAAGGATTGTTTGTTCTTAATTCCAGCATCGGTAGGCTCACCTGTGGACACCATGAGATCTTCTCTCAGCCTTAGCAGATACTGTTCTAAACCAACGACGATGTTTTCTGATCGCCATGCACCAGGTTGTTCCTCAGACTCCACACCTGCCAAAGAACCAACAGAACGTTATTTCTGACATTCTCTGTTTGAGACAACATTAGCATCTGAAGCCAGTCCTCTCCAGTATATCTGAGATCAGACTCCCTAGGCAATTCCCAACAGTTTCTCATTGCATGCCTTAGCGCCCGGCTTCTTGTACAGGTGATGATGGCATGGAATTCATCTTCTTTCTCCATCCCACAGATTTCATACACATTGCCGTCCACTATGGTTCGTCTAAATGTGTTATGCTTTGTGGGCAGGGAATTAGTGGCCACTCTCCAACCAAAAATCTTGACCTTCTCTGGGATATTTGCTTTCCAAATAACATCCCAAATGATGCGGTCACCCGGTTCCCTTGAAGAACTTGACGCCCTCTCCGTTTTGTTTCTTTGGATCGAGTCTGCAAGTTTATAGGCGCTCTTGACTGTAAAAATCCCAGATTTTCCGTAATGCCATGCTACACAATCCTCCACATCCTCTCTCGGGATTATTAACTTGCAGATCTCATTTGCATCGAACTCATGGAAGATTTGTTTCACTAGTTCCACCTTCCACTCCTTTGTTACCGGGTCAATCAGTTGGTTGACCCATCGGAGTCTTGACCTCCGTATGAAAGCAGCAGCTTTTAGTCCTTCTTTCCTTGTGATCCATTGATCTCTTGTTATTTGTATGCTTCTATCATTTCCTATACGCCAAATCAAGCCCTTCTTCAACAGATCGAGTCCAAACTCAATCCTCCTCCATGCAGGAGAGGCATCTGATGAGAAAACCGTATCAAGGAGTTTTCCATTGGGGTAATAGTTAGATTTTAGTACTCTTGTGCATAGGCTCTCTGGCTTAATAAGCAGCCTCCAACCTTGCCTAGCCAGAAGGGCCTGGTTGAACAAGTGCATATCTCTAAATCCTATCCCGCCATTTCTTTTTGCTTTGGTCATATTTCCCATGACATCCAATGAACCTTACGTTTTTCCTCATTGTCCCCCCACCAGAAATCCCTGATTATTTTCTCATATTTGTCACAGAAACTCTGGTTGAGCTTGAAGACACCCATCACAAAGGTAGGTAGTGATTGTGCCACCGCCTTGACATTAACTTCCTTCGCCGCCTGGGACATAAACCTCTCGTTCCAGTTGGTGCACCTTTTTCCAAATCTCTCCATAATCGGTTGGAAATTGTCGTCTTTCATTCTCCCATCAGGTGTAGGCAGTCCCAAATATTTGCTTTCAAAGGAAGCTGACACTACTCCCAATATTTCTTTTATTTCCTCTATGTCCTGGCTTGGACTCGCCTCGTTGAAGAGTAACGAGCACTTATTTTGGCTTAGGAGCTGCCATGTGCTCTTCTGGAAGGAAATCAACACCTCTTTCACTTTCATTAGTTCTGTAGTCGATGCCTTGAAGAATAGAAGGCTATCATCGGCAAAATAGCAGATTTGAAATTCTGGGGCTGTTTCGGGCAACCTTCAAAGGCGTGATACCTCCAGCCCTAACCTCTCTATCAAGTAAGGTTAAGAGCCCGTAAGCCACAAAAAGGAACATGTACGGGCTGAGCAGATCACCTTGTCTTAGACCCCTAGATGGAGTGAAAGCTTCCAGAAGTTGCCCGTTGCATCTGACAGAGAATCTCACCGTTCTGACACATGTCATCACCCAGTTTACCCACTTGTCATTGAACCCCATCTTCCTTAGCACACCCTCTAAGAAGTTCCAGTCAACTCGATCATACGATTTTGCCAAGTCAAGCTTATATGCACAATGGGTGTCTCTCCTATTTTTGCTATGTTGTATCTTATGAAAGCATTCAAAAGCAATTACTGCATTGTCCGTAATCATTCTGCCTGGTATGAAAGCGCTCTGAGTCTCGGAGATTACGTCATCAAGAAACGGATGCAATCGGTTATCCAACACCTTCGAAATGACCTTGTATATCACATTGCACAGGCTGATGGGGCAAAAATCCTTGATACATTGGGGGTCATTGTTTTTAGGTATTAGGACAATCGTTGTCTCATTCCCTCCTTCTGGCATCACTCCATCTGCAAAAAAACCCTTAACCCCCTGTATCACGTCCTCTTTTAGTGCAGCCCAGTTTCTCTGGAAAAAACGCGCCGGAAAACCGTCCGGACCCGGGGCTCTGAGTGGCCCAATCTGAAAAGGGCGTCGCTCACCTCTGTGTCCGTGAAAGTTTTTGTTAGAGCTTCGTTCATATAGTCCTCCACCCTCCTTGGTATTGCATCAATTAGTTTCTGTGGGTCTGTATCATCATCCTTCTCATAGAGCTTCTTAAAAAAATTGTTGATTTCTGAATGTATTTCCTCCGTTTTCTCAGTCCAGAATCCATCCTATCTTTTGAGTTTGACAATCTTATTTTTCTTTCTTCTCCAATTTGCCTTCCTATGGAAGAACTCTGTGTTCCTATCCCCTTCCCGCAGCCATGCTATTCGTGATCTCTGCTTCCACATTACTTCCTCACGTAGCAGCCATTCATCAAGATCTTTCTCAATTTTTTTGATTTTGCTTACAGTATCTGGTGTCGTGGGGAGAAGTCTTAGTTTCTGCAGCTGAGACCTCAAGGACTTGATGCTTTTTAAAACTAAGCTAAACTCCTTTAGTGCCCACTGCCCGAGAATGTTTTGCATTGTTTTTAGCTTACCTGCTATGCCACTGAGATTTTCATCATATCCCCCTGCCTTCCAAGAGCTGCTCACAGTTTCTGACAAAGACTCAACTCGCTCCCACATTGATTCATTTCTGAAACTTTTCCTAACAGGCCTCCATTCTTTTCTGGCCCCAAAGCGCAGTAGTAGAGGTACATGGTCCGACCTGGAGCTACAAATATGTTCAATTGTGGCCTCCCCAAAGGCCCTGCACCACTCAGGGGACGCAACCCCTCTGTCCAACCGTGCCCTCACATTATTCTTGCCACTTTGTTTATTGTTGTATGTCGAGGCAGTGCCCTTGTACCCTAGGTCCTGGAGGTTGCAATCACCCAAAATTCTTCTGAAATCTGCCATGTTCTTTTCTGACCTTCTTGCTCTTGAGAAATGCTCACTTTGCCACATAGTCTCATTAAAATCCCCAATCATAAGCCACGGTTCAGTTCTATTGTTTCTAATCCTTATGAGAAGTTCCCACATATGATGCCTTTCGTGCGCCCTCGGTTCTCCATACACAAAGGTACCCCTCCATTGCAACCCATTTGGACTCAAGCGAATTAACACGTCAATGTACCTCGGACCAACAATGATTTCTTTTATTTGAACATCCTCATCATAGAAGAGGGCAATCCCAGCACTCTTACCGGTGCCAGGTTGCATGATACAATGCTTGAGGCCTAGCCTCCATCTCAATTTATTCACGTACTCCTCACTTTTCCGAGTTTCCGACAGAAATACTATCTTAGGATTATGAGTGCGCACTAGGCACTCTAGTTCACGAACTGTGCGAGGGTGCCCAATCCCTCGACAGTTTCAGCTGATGAGCGTCATGGTTCCTGGCGGACGCTTGCATCAGCACCCACCAGTTGACCGAGAGCCCCGGGCTCGGTTGCTTCCTTACCACCATCCTTTCCAAGCATGCCGACCTATCCACCTTCTTCTCTGTCCTTGTCCTTCTCTTCCATGTTCTCTATACCTTTCTTTTTCTTGTATTTGTCACTATGGTTCCCTACAGCAGCTCCTTCAGATTTGCCTATTTCTGTAGTGCCACACATACCTCTCTTGCCAAGCATAGAGTTTCCATCTCCTAGTCCCTTCCTGGCCCTCTTAATGCCCTCTCTTTTCTTTACCTCAACACCTCCCTGGTTTGTCTTCTCCAGCTCCTTAAGGCCTGTATCCTCCTTCTGCAGCCCAGCATTATCCAATGATTTGGCATCCATCTTCAGCTTTCCTTCCTGCTCATCTCCATTGACAGTATCATTTACTTCGCAGCAAAGGTTGAACCCAGCAGCCGGGCCAAAGCCCGGTGGGAACGCCAGGCTTTGAGAGCCCTTCACCTGCTCTTCTGTGACTTGGTTTTCAACCGCTACTTGGCCTGAAGGGGTGGGGTTGGAGTTGCTCCCTGTTTCAGCTATCCCAGTTACCGCAACAGCAGGTGCAACATCCAACTGCATACCAACATGAAGTGGTGTCAGGCTATGCTCCGCGCTTTTGTTCCTCTCTGCATCAAGCCTGATCGCACTGACCGCCGCAATGGCCTCTTGCACCAGTGGGTCGGCCAGCACATCTTCCGGGACGGAGTTGTATCTCTCAGCTGCAAGCCTTGGCGGAGCTGTCTTTGCAGGTCCTGCGTTCTCTGAACTGAAATGAAGGAATCGTCAGGCACTACACTCTTCTGGAACTACAATTCCACCTCTGGTGCTACTCCTTTTAAACAGGGACGAGCGCACTGCTGCCGAAAACCTCATCTCTTGGAGGTCTTCAGGTAGCTTACAGTCGCGCTGCCCATGTCCTAATTGACCACAGTAGGTACAGAACCTAGGAAGCCTCTCATACTTAACATTAAGAACATACACTTTACCCTTAGCCAGATCATGGGATTCTAACTCGCTACCTACCATGTCCTAAGTGACTACAGTAGGGTTCATCGACATCATGGTTTATACGGACCCTCATATAGTCACCCCAAATCCTTCCATCCCTGTCCGCATCCACTTCCAGGACCTTTCCAAGCTTCGCGCCGAGCTCCCGTGCAACATGTTCAAAGAGCATAATCGGTGGAGCGTCGAAGAAGCGCGCCCATATCGGCATGTGGGCGACCTCAACGTCACCCGGCCGAGCGCTGTCGTCCACCTCCACCATGAGGAAGGCATCGCCCTTGTGCGTCCATGGTCCATTGTTTAGGATGAACCGGAGATCGCCCTCCCGCTCAAACTCAAGGAGGAAACGATTGTTCTTCAGTGTGTGTGTTCTTTGTGTGTGTCTCCGTGGAAATGGGTTAAAAATCATGTTTTGTGTATAAAAAGGAAGAGGTTCAAAACTAAGAAATGTAAGAGTTCAAAATATGCAACAAAAAAAGTTCGTGTATGAGAAATTCATGTGCGAGAAAATATGTAAATTCACAAAAAAATATAAGTCATGTTTATGACGTACGACTAGTGCGTGTTTAGCCATATTATTTAATTTGTTGTTGAAGCCTATGGGAGTTCAAATGCAACAAGGTAAACAAAAAGTTATTAGACGATTTCTTTAGAAGAAAACAAAAAATATGTAATTTCTCGGGATACAGTAGAAGTTCGCATAGTAAAAATACAGAAAATCTTATTACAGTGAAAATTGTAAGAAGTTCATAAACAAATAAAGAAGCACCGATTAAAAAAATGGAGCAATTTAATGTTTATAAAATATCAATCACATTTTCTAAAAAGATAAAACAAAGAAATTCAGATTAAAAAAAGATTAGTTTGATGTGTTTTTCTAAACCATTTTTTCTGCTTCTAAAGAATAAAAAAAAATAGATTTCAAACTAAAAAGAGAGTAGTTTAAAAAGTGTCAAAACATTTTCCCATGGATTTTCCACTTATTGTAAAAAATATAACCAAAAATTTCAAATTAAAATAATATAATTCTTCAATATTGTAACAAAAAAATAGTTATCACATTTTTAATTTCTATAAAATAAAATAATAGAGCAGTTCTAATATTTTGTAGAAAATTGATTTTTTCGTTTGTAGGAAAAACATATAAGTTCAAATTTAAACAACAAAAGTGTTCAAAGTTTTTTTTTACAAAAAGGATTTTCCTTGATACTAAATGACAACAAGTTCATATTAAAATAACAAAAGCAGTTTGATGTATACAGAAAATAGCTCAAGAAAGTTCAAAAAGTTCCTCCTATTCAACAACTTTCCAAGGGTATATAATATTCTTATTCCAAAAATGGTTAAAACAAATTGGTGTATATTGTTCGAAACAAAAGTTTAACCGCATTAGAAATAAGTTTGTTCTTTTCAACATGTTTTTAAAAGGGTATATCATTCGTGTGACTCCGACGAATGGGTGAGAAATTATGAACAAAAATACGTGAGAGAAGTTCAAAGTGAAAACTGCGGGAAGTTCAACTACTACACGGAATGCGTTTCAGATTAGAATAATTAGAATAAAAAACTAAAAGCCCAAAAGGTTTGTTGCAAGTTCACGTGCTTCTCCCTGTACGGTTCGAAATTTATATTGCTAGATGTCCGATCTTCCATTCATTGTAAAAAAAAGGCAAAAACTATGTTGTTTTTGATATTTCTAAAACTGCAGTCAAAAGTAGAGAGAAGTTCAAAGTGAAAGCAACCAGCGGTTCAACTACTACATGGAGTGTGTTTCATATAAGAAGAAAAGAATAAAAAGACAAGGTCTAAAAAGACTTTAGCTAGAAGTTCACATGGTCGGCTCAGGAAGTTCAAATATTCTTGTAAAGGAGGTTCGCCGTCTATTTACTTATGCAAAAACACACAAAAATGTTGTGCAAGTTTAACGAATGGGTGATGAATTACGAACAAAAATACGTGACCGAAGTTCAATGTGAAACCCACGAGCTGTTCAACTACTATACGGAATGCGTTTTAGATGAGAATAAAAGAATATAAAATTAAAAGCCTAAAAGGTTTGTTGCAAGAAGTTCACGTGCTCCACCCTGCACGGTTCAAAAATTATATTACGAGACTCCGACCTTCAATTACATGTTAAGAAAGAGAGAAAAATAACAACCTTTTTGCCATTTTTAAAACTTCTCTCAAACGGCAAGGAATTTATAACATCTGTCTACATGAAAAAGTTGCTCCTATTCATAAGCTTTCCAACGGTATATTATATGTTACATTCCGATGTACAATCTAAAAGTTTCATGCATACCAATTAAAACACGATTTTACATATTGGAAAAATTATTTTGGATCGTCACGAGTATGAAAAAATGGTAAACACGAGAAAGTTGCGTGTTTTCAACACCTTTCCATTGGTATATCATTTTCTCAATTGCAATAAGTGGTTGGGGAGTTACGGGCAAAAAGCAACACGTGAAAAACAGAGTCAAGTTCAAACAAAATTGCTCCAGAAGTTCAACCTCTTCACGAAGTGCATTTTCGGGGACCCTGTTTTTGCGACAAAGGTGGAACGCATGATCTCGGAAATTCAGATTGATAACTGGCAGAAATTCACCTATTACACGGTGTGTATGTGGTATAAAAAAGAGTAAAAAAGTAAAGGCTAAAAGTTTTCTCATTACAAGTTCAAGTGCTCGGCCCGAGAAAGTTTAAAAATTCTTGTGAGAGTGGTTGAACAAAAATACGTGACAAAAGTTCAAGGTGAAAACAGCGGGAAGTTCAATTACTACACGAAATATGTTTCAGATTAGAATATAACAATAGAAAACAATAATCTTAAAAGGTTTGTTGCAAGAAGTTCACATGTTCCTCCTATCATAGTTCAAAATTCATGTGTGAGACGTCCGTTGTTCATTTACATGTTGAAAAAAGGCAAAAAAAATCAATGTTGTTTTGCAATTTTAAAAACTGCTCTCAAACGGCAACGAATTTGTAACACATGTCGACATGAAAAACTTGTTGCTATTCATAAGATTTCCAACGGTATATTATGTGCTACATTTTGATGAACGGTTTAAAATTTTCATGTATACCGTTTAAAACACGTTTTTATGTATTCAAAAAATTATTTTAAACCATCGCGAGCATGAAAAATTGATCACCATGGGAAAGTTGCGTGTTTTCAACAGCTTTCCATCGGTATATCATTTGCTCAATTCCGGTAAGTAGTTAGGGAGTTACGAGCAAAAAACAGCACGTAAAAAATAGAGTGAAGTTCAAACAGAACTGCACCAGAAGTTCAAGTACCTCACGCGGTGGATTTCCTTTTGCGATGAAGGCAAAAATCATGATCTCACCATTTTCTAAATTACTTGAATACAACTAGAAATTAGAGAAAACTTTACATATGAAACAGTTTCACATTGTCCGTAGCTTTTCAATGGTATATTATTTGCCCAATTCCGATAAATTTGTAGAAATTACGGCTAGAAAACATGTTTATCCATTTTCAAAATTGATTTAAAACCGTAAGGAATTGGGAGAAACAATAATACCAAAAAGTTTCACATTTCCTCAAGCTTTCCAACGCCATATCATTTGCTGCATTGTGACGTACAGTTAAAATATTAACGCGAAAATACAAACTCGGTGGAACTTGGACCGTTTTCTAAATTACTCTTAAACCGTTCAAAATTAGGAAAAACTTTGTACATGAAAAAGTAGCACATTTTAGTTAGATTTTCAATGCCATATCATTTGCCTCAATTGGATTAGCTGTTTAGAAATGACATCAACAATACAAACTCGGTTGTTCGGTTTGCAAAATTTTACGATTTTACGATTTCACGATTTACCAAATTACTCTTTAACCATAGGGATTTAGAGAAAACTTTCAACATGTGGAGGAGCAATTTTGCACCAACTTTCCAACGCTATATTATTTTCCCAATTTCGATAACTGGTTTAGAAATGCGATCGAAAATACGATTCATGTTTTTTGTATGAAGAAAAAACGGTTTTTAAAACTGCTCTTAAATCGCTTACATATCGCGTTTTTTGCAATTTTACTGCGTGAGTTGTTCGACCTGAACTTCCCCGTGTGCTAGGTTGAACTTCTGCCAACATTGACCAAATGGGGCTTGCTATATACCGTTGGAAAGCTAAGGACACGAGTATCATGACCTAAGTAAATTTTTTTGGCAAAATGTAAGCGGTTTAAGAGCAGTTTTGAAAACCGTTTTTTTCTTCACACAAAAAACGTGCATCGTATTTTCGATCGCATTTCTAAACCGTTTATCGGAATGAGGAAATTAATATGGAGTTGGAAAGCTGCTGCAAAACCGCTCCTTCCACATGTTGAAAGTTTTCTCTAATTCCCTATGGTTAAAGAGTAATTTGGAAAATCATAAAATTTTGCAAACCGAACAGCCGAGTTGGTATTTTCGATGCCATTCCTAAACGGCTAATCCAATTGAGGCAAATAATATGGCGTTGGAAAGCTTATGAAAATGCGCTACTTTTTCATGTTGAAGGTTTTTCCTAATTTTGAATGATTTAAGAGTAATTTAGAAAACTGTACAAGTTCCACCGAGTTAGTATTTTCGATCTAATTTTTTAACCGTACGTCCGAATGCAGAAAATGATATGGCGTTGGAAATCTTGAGTAAATGCGAAACTTTTTGGTATGTATTGTTTCTTTCAATTCCCGACGGTTTTAAGTCAGTTTTGAAAATGGGTAAAAACGTATTTTTGCCGTAATTTCTACAAACTTTGTCGGAATGAGGCGAGTAATATACCATTCAAAAGCTATGAAAAATGCGAAACTTTTTTATGTTGGTGATTTTCTCTGATTCCTAGCCATTTTCAAGTAATATCGAAAATGGCGAGATCATTCATTTTGCCTTTATCGCGAAACAGATTCTTCAAAAATGCACCGAGTGAAGACTTGAACTTCTCGGCATGTCTACTTGAACTTCACTCTGTTTTTCACAGGCTTTTTTTCCTCATAGCTCTCCATCCACTCACCGGAATTGAGCAAGTGATGTACCGATGGAAAGCTGCTGTAAACACGCAACTTTCCCGTGTTGATCATTTTTTCATACTCGCGACATTTTTAAATGTTTTTCATGTGAGATTCATTCGGTGTAGTAGGTGAACTTCGTGGTGTTTTCACGGTGAACTTCTGTGACATATTTTCGTTTGCAATTTTTCTTATACATTCATCAGTGTTACACAAATGATATTCCTTGTTTTTTTTTAAAGATTTTTGAACTTGAATGTTTTTTAAATTTGAACTTTTCCATTTTTTAGTAAAATGTAGAAACACCATTTTTTATAAACTTTTCGAACTGCTCCAGTTTTAGTTTTTTAACTTCTTGGTTTATTCTGTAGTAACGGAGAAAATTACAAGTTTGTAATAAACACTGAACCGCCCTATTATTTAAATTTGAACTTCAAGGTATTTTTTAGAAATGGTTAAACGTACAAAACAAATTTATGTTTTTCCACCATTTCTATGAACTTACTATGTTATATCTTATGCAGTTTTTTTGTCTCACGACATTTTTTGCTGTTGGTGAAATGGCCTAGGCAGTCATTTTTTTACTTGATGAATTTCTTCAGTATGAGGTACACGTGAACTTATGAATTTCTGAAACATGAACTTCACATGCTATTATAGTCCAAACCTTTTTGTGTGGTGAATTTGTCACGGGTTCTTTTTTAGAACCAGTAAACATTTTCTGGTAGTATAATTTTGTTTTTCTATGAGACAGAGTTGCAGAACACACAATACAAGCGTTCAGTTACTTTTCTGGTTGCACACAACAACATCTGGAGAGTAAGAAAAAAGGTCCACACATTTTTTCTATAGAGGATTACAACAAGCTAAGCACACGGATCTGCTATGAACAAACCAACTCATCAATTCAACATAGTTGTGAGAGTTGCGGCTGGAAACGTAGTCTAATTAACACATGACGTGGAGCAGCAAGCTTTGTTCGAGGTGAGACATTGCTAATTAGCAAAATGGCACAGTTTTTGTGTCCTTTGGCGGTGGCTGTGTTGGGCAGCAGCGGTGCTCCTTCTTGACGTTGATCCACAAGCCATTCAACTAACACGGTCAGGTTGAACTCAATGCTTTCTGAAGTCTGAACTTCATAGGAATTGGGAATGGCCCTGGTGGTTGGTGTTACAGTCTTTTCGCTAGCCATATGGTTGAGGAAAGAGAGCAACCCTGTGATCCATTTCACCAACACAAAAATGAGATGAGCTGAGAGAACAGGAGATGCTGAAACTACCAAGTGATGCTCTTGATCCATTCACCAAGAAATTGAAGGGAGATAGCACCGGGGATGTAGGGACTCATCGGCGCGAGTCTCTGGTTTTGCTGCAGCACGGGAGAAGCCAGGGGGCTTGGCTTGAGCAGTCCGGTAGGGGACTCTAACACGAGCACCAAATGCAGACCATGCTCGCGGACGCTCAATCCAGGCCGTTCATGAGTGGTGGCGCGTGCAGAACCAAACCAGCAGTAGAGGTGGAGCTTCACGCACAGAACCAGCACTGGGATGCTAACAGCCGACGGCGATCCGTGCAAATTGGGGAAACCAACACATCATCGGAGGAGAGGCGGCAGAGCTCGACCGTCCCCAAAGCCGAGCAACGCACTGGGCCACCTGGACGGGACGCGGTGGCCGGATCCGGGTGCAGGGGTGTGGTAGCGGCCGGATCCAAATGTCGAGGTGGTGTAGCGGCTGGACGAGGCACGACGGCCTGATCCAGGTCTGGCGGCGCCGCATCGCCGGCGCGGGAGTGCGGGGCTCTAGACGGTGAGATCCCGGCGGTGGTGGTGGTGTGGGGTTCCCGGCGACGCGTGGGGGTTGTGGTGGCTGTGGCAGCGAGATCTCCGTGTTGGCGGGGCTGCGGGGTTCCCCGACATCGCGCGGGGGTTGCAGGGGTCGTGGCGCCAGCGAGACGGTGGAGTGGGCCGACGGTAAGCTAGAATCAAGTGGAGGGGGTCGGCGGTGCTGCACTGGAGGGGAGGGAGTCGTGGGTTAGTGGGGTGCCTGATTTTTTCCTTTCCTACCGATTCGAGAGTTCAGGAGGAGCTGGCCCGCCCCTATAGGGAGAGCCGTGATCCAAATAGTTATTCTAATCCTGGGATTAGAATAGTGTTATCCTATATATATATGGTCACAACTATCGGAATCGCATGTGGGTGCATCAAGATTGGAACCTTTTCTTCCCATCGGTTCTGTCGGTGTACTAAAGTAGGGGTACCCTTAGTATCCCGAACTTGTGCACGGGCAGTCGCAGCGGACAAGGCCCCGGCAAGAGGAGCTTGCCGGGAAGGCCACTCAAGGCGCAAGACCCTGGCAAGAGGAGCTTGCCGGGAAGGCCAACCAAGGCACCTCAAGAAACTTGCCGCGACGCACCACGCGTCCCGGCAAGGCCCGGTGAGCGACAAGCTCCCGGAAGCGACAAGATAGCGACCGCGGCAAGGCGCTTGCCGCGGCAAGCTTCCACTCGGTACCTGCGCTCCAGCACATCCACCCACGTGTCGCTCTGGGATCCTCCCAGGCGTACGTGGTGGAAGGCTGTGCAGCCAGGGGTACGCGGTGGCAAGCGGCGATGACAAGGATGCCATCGTGGCGAACGGTGGCGCCCCTGACGGCCCTTTTTGCACTGTTTGGGCGACGGCGATGGGCATTTAATGCCCTTGTCCCCTGCCGTCAGGGTTAGGTATGGAACACTGTACCAACTACCACCCTTTTTCCATTTTTACCCTCAACTGCGTTGCCACCTGTCGGTGACCCCTTGAGCATATAAAAGGAGGCCCAAGCGCAACGTAGGGGGGGGGGGGTTAGACATTGGAACACTCTCACGCTCGGTCTCGTTAGCCGCTGAGGAGTACTGTAGCTTCCAGCGCTCCCGAGCCAAGAACACAATACAAACCAAAGCAGGAGTAGGGTTTTACGCATCCGTGCGGTCCAAACCTAGGTAAACTGCTCGTGTGCCTCACCGCGATCTTCTCTTCGTGCAATCTCCGCCCCCTGCCGTACCGAAAAGGGGTTCCGTCCCCATAGGTGTTCGTGGGTGGATCAGTTTCCCCGACATCTTTGGCGCGCCAGGTAGGGGGTGCTTCGAGGTTGTGTGAACCTGCTCCGGCGTCCACACGAGCTAGATCTTCATCATCTTCATCAACATGCCGCCGAAGAAGAAGGCTTCAGAGGCAGCAGGTCCGTCCGCGTCGATCCCACCACTGCCGGAGCCAACGGCTGGTGGAGTAGACGCCGGCGGAAGAACGGACGTCGACGAGGGAATTCACGGTGCTGCCAGGTCCAAGGACAAGGCTGCGCTGCCCATCGGCGGCGTATCCGGCTCCCACGACGACCGGGCGCACTCCAAGACCTCGGCGTCCGTGCATGCACCGCGCCCATCTCAGGAGGCGTGGGACCGGCAGCGTCCTGGTACTCACGGTACCATACGCTTGCTGGGCCAAGGTCAAGCTGGTGGGTCCCGGAACGCTCAAGACCAGCATGCGCGCCAACATGCTGGCACGGGCAAGGCGCGCTCGCCTGGACGGGATATTGCTCCTTCTAACGTAGTTAGAAGTCCGAGCATATCCCGCTCCTCGCACCGCTCGCCACCGCTACCCACCACTCCAGCAGAAGCTCTGGCACGAGCTCAACTGCTTCTAGACTTCCCTCCAGCGGCAGACAAGGCCGACGACTGGAGGGCCATCATTCAGAGTCTCATCGCTTTCGCCAACGGCGACACTCCGCGGCAGCCAAGCACATCGCAGCCGCGGCAAGTCAGCCAGGCGCGGGCCGATGGCGACAAGACTGGTGGGGGTGCAACCACCGTGCACTCTCCGCCCCGAAGGCCAAAATCACCGACTCGCCGGATCAACATCGACGACGACTCCACCGCGTCATCAGATCCGCGAGCTCGTCGCGACCAGCGCCAAGTTTTCCACGAACGACAACAAGAAGACGCTCGTACACGCATCGAGCGCCGAAGAGAAGCGCGACGTCAATCCGACCAGCGCGCTGGGCCCACTGTCGACATGCATGCGCCAGGGGGACCAGGCGACTTGCCGTACGTGGTAGGTTGTCCTGCGTTCACTCGTGAGCTGCGGCAAGTCCAGTGGCCCAGCATGAAGAATTTCAAGCCAGACGTACCGGAGAAGTACGATGGCAAGACGCATCCGTCGGAGTTCCTCAGCATCTACACCATCGCGGTGCAAGCTGCCGGGGGGGGCGGGACGACAAAATCCTTGCCAACTACTTCCCTCTGGTACTCAAACCCAACGTCAGGTCCTGGCTCATGCACTTGCCGGACAACTCCATATCCTCCTGGGCAGACTTGTGCCATCAGTTTGTCGGCGCCTTTACAGGCGGCCACAAACCCCATGGTTAAGAAAGTGGCCTTCACCTGCTCGCCCAGAAGGAAGGAGAACCCCTGCGCAAGTATATCCAGAGATCCAGCCGCGTACAGCATAACATCCCAGACGTCCACCCTGCCGCGGTTATCAGCGCGTTCCATCAGAACGTGCGTAACCGCAGGATGAGGGAGGAGATGGCGATGTGCAAGATCAGGGACGTCAGTGAGCTGTATGCCCTGGCCGACAAGTGTGCACGTGCTGAGGAGGGGAGGAAACTCCCCGGGGAGGATACAGGAGCAGGAGGATCTGACAGTGAGGATGCTGCCCTGGTAAAGAAAAACCGGCGGCGGAACAACAGGAAGAAGAAAAACAAAGAGGTGCTAGTCGTTGAGCAGCCCGGCAACGGAGGTGGCGCCGACAAGGCCAAAGTTGGTAGCTCCGGCAAGGAGACTGCCGCATGCACCAACTGCCAGGCTGTGGCGGCCGCCGACAAGCAGGACGGCACCGACAAGCAGTATTGCAAGATCCACCGCACCAAGGGCCATGACCTCCAGAACTGCAAGAGGGTCGAACAGCTCGTCGAGCAGCAGAAGGCTGAGTACGAGCGACGCGACAAGGAGAAGGCCCAAGAAGGTGATGGAGGATCCGGCAAGAAGCGGACATTTGCTGGCCGGGGAGGACGCCGCGGCAAGGCCAAGCAGCGACAAGGAGACAGACCTCCCCGCAGCCGCGACAAGGATGAAGATGACGACGACGACGAAGACATGGAGGATGCTGAGACCAGTGAGCAGGAGTTCCAGAAAGCCACAAAGGTCTTGTGCGTTGACGGCGGTGCTTCTCTGCATACTTATCACCGCCAACTCAAACAGTGGGTGCGGGAAGTTAATGCGGCAGAACCACCTGTCGAATCGCGCAAGCTTCTGAAATGGTCCAGCACGCCTATCATCTTTGATATTGAGGACCACCCCGATCACACAACTGCGGTCGGGTGCTTGCCGATGTTGGTTTCACCAACTATCTGCAACCTCAAGGTCACTAAGATGTTAGTTGACGGCGGGGCCGGCTTGAACTTGATCTCCTCCACTGTACTCCAGAAGCTCCAGATCCCTGACAGCGAGCTCGAAGAGACCGATACATTCCAAGGAATCAACCCGGGAAGGAGCAAGCCGAAGGGAAAGATTACACTGCCGGTGACATTTGGCGGCGAGCTAAACTTCAGGACTGAGAGGGTCACTTTTGACGTTGCCGATTTTCCATTGCCTTACAATGGGATACTTGGCCGTCCAGCACTCGCCAAGTTCATGGCAGCCTCTCACTATGCATACAATATGTTGAAGATGCCCGGCCCAATAAGCGTCATTTCTGTCCCTGGCGACAAGAAAGATGCCCTTATCTGCGCCGACAAGATCTACCGGGAAGCAGCAGCCGCAACAGATCGCAACACACTTGCCGCTGAAGCTCCCGGAGGGAAGAAGACCAAGACCGGCGAGAGCTCTGGGGCCCACTCCGGCAAGCGCACCTCTTCGGAGTGCTGCGCTGCCATCGAGGACGCACCATCGAGCTCCACCGGCAAGTGTAAGAAGACGATGGCAGCTCCGCCAGAGACCAAGAAGGTGTCCGCCAAGGAGGACGACACTGGTGGTACCCTCACCATCAGTGCCACGCTTGACCCTAAATAGGAAAGCGCGCTCGTTGCTTTCCTGCGGGCGAACGTCGACGTGTTTGCATGGCAACCGTCTGACATCCCCGGTGTTCCCAGGAAAGTGATTGAGCACAAGCTTGCCGTTTGTCCTCATGCGCGGCCCGTCAAGCAGAAAGTCAGGAAACAAGCAGTGGAGCGCCAAGAATTTATCGCAGAAGAAATCAAGAAGTTGGAAGCAACAGGCCTTGTCAGAGGTGTGCTCCATCCTACGTGGTTGGCCAATCCTGTAGTCACGCGTAAGGCAAACGGGAAATGGAGGCTTTGTATCGACTTCATCGATGTGAATAAAGCTTGTCCCAAAGACCCATTTCCCTAGCCGCGCATTGACCAGATTGTTGACTCCACGACCGGATGTGACCTGCTTTCATTTCTTGACGCATACTCAGGATACCATCAGATCTTCATGGCAGAAGAGGATGAAGAGAAGACTGCATTCATCACTCCAGGTGGCACATACTGTTTCATACGGATGCCTTTTGGTTTGAAGAATGCTGGTTCAACATTTGCAAGGGTGGTCCATACAGCTTTTGAGCCACAAATTCACAGAAATGTGGAAGCCTACATGGATGACATAGTGGTCAAGAGCAAGGACAGGGCAACCCTAGTTCAAGATTTAGACGAGACCTTTGCAAATCTGCGCAAGATCCAGCTCAAGCTCAACCCCGAGAAGTGTGTGTTTGGAGTCCCTTCCGGCAAGCTTCTCGGGTTCTTCGTGTCTCAGAGGGGAATTGAAGCCAATCCCGACAAGATCAAAGCCATCGAGCAGATTGAAGCACCCAAGCGCGTCAAGGATGTGCGAAGACTTGCCGGTTGCGTGGCTGCTCTAAGCAGGTTTATCTCTAAGTCTGCTGAGCGCGCCCTGCCGTTTTTCAAAATTTTGAAAAAGGCAGGTCCAATGAAATGGACTCCGGAAGCGGAGGCTGCGCTGCAAGAATTGAAGAGATACCTATCCTCTACTCAAATACATGTCGCACCTAAGCCACAAGAGAAGTTGCTGCTGTACCTAGCGGCAACCAATCAAGTGGTTAGTGCTGCGTTAGTAGCGGAGAGGGAGGCAGACGATGAGCCAGCAACCACGGCAAGCACGTCCAGCGACAAGCAGGGGGCTTCCCCGACAAGCTCTGGTCCCGACAAAGATGGGTCTGCGCAGACGCAAGAGGAGATACCGAAGAAAATGGTGCAGCGCCCAGTTTACTTTGTTAGCTCCCTTCTGCAGGGGGCTAGGTCGAGGTACTCTGGTGTGCAGAAGTTGCTTTTCGGCCTTCTCATGGCCTCGAGAAAGCTGCGCCATTACTTCCAAGAACATGAGATAACAGTTGTCACTCGCTTTCCGCTGAAGAGGATACTGCAGAATCCAGAAGCAACAGGCAGGATTGTTGAGTGGGCACTGGAAATGTCAAGCTTTGGCCTCAAGTTTGAAAGCACTTCAACTATCCAAAGCAGAGCATTGGCAGAGTTTATAGCAGAGTGGATGCCAACACCAGATGAAGAGATTCCAGAAACGAGCATCCCCGTCAAGGAAGCAAGCAAAGAGTGGCTGATGTACTTTGATGGTGCCTTTTCGCTGCAAGGCGCCGGGGCTGGCGTGCTGCTTGTCGCACCCACCGGAGAGCACCTCAAGTACGTAGTCCAGATGCACTTTCCCAAGGAGCAAGCGACAAACAATACTGCAGAGTATGAAGGTTTGCTTGCCGGTCTCAGGATCGCGGCAGACCTTGGGATCAAGAAGCTGATTGTCAGGGGTGACTCGCAACTTGTCGTCCGCCAAGTGAACAAGAGTTATCAGAGTCCGTTGATGGAAGCTTACGTCGATGAAGTGAGGAAGCTTGAAGAGCACTTTGACGGCCTCCAGATGGAGCACGTACCAAGAGCTCAGAACGACATTGCTGACGACCTGTCAAAGTGCGCCACACTTAAGTTACCTATGGAACCAGGGATTTTTGTGCTCAAGCTGACTCAACCATCCGTAACACCATCAATTGGACAGAGCAAGAAGAGGAAGTTGATTTCTGGCAACTATTTTCTGGCAGAGCTTCCCGAACCCGCCACCAAGAAGGTCCCCAAGATCAACACCAAGAGTGCTGAGGAGGAGTCTGCTCCGGCAAGCCCTAGGGTTTGTTTCATTGAAGCAAACGCTCCCGACAAGTTTTGCTCCGACAAGCTTGCCGGGGAATGTCAAGCTCCGGCTGAGCCGCAGGTTCTTGCCGTAGAAGCGGACATTCCCGCAGCAGCAGATGTGCCTTTAGTCCTTGCTGTCGAGCCACAAGCTCCAGCATGGGCGCAGCAGATTGTCCGTTTCCTTCAGACAGGAGAACTTCCCGAAGAATAAGAAGAAGCGGAAAGAGTAGCCCGGCAGTCAAGTATGTACCAGTTTGTTGACAACACACTATACAGAAGAAGACTCAACGGTGTGAAATTGAAGTGTATTCCCCGGGAAGATGGACAAAAGCTGTTGGCAGAGATACATGGAGGTATATGTGGTCACCACATTGGCGCAAGAGCACTTGCCGGCAAAGCATTTCGGCAAGGTTTCTTTTGGCCAGAAGCCCTCCAGGATGCAACTGCACAAGTAACCAAGTGTGAAGCATGCCAGTTCCATTCCAAGCAGATACACCAGCCAGCTCAAGCTCTCCAGACGATCCCTTTATCCTGGCCATTTTCGGTCTGGGGGCTCGACATCCTCGACCCCTTTCCCCGCGCAGCCGAGGGCTTTGAGTACTTGTACGTTGCAATCGACAAGTTCAGAAAGTGGCCGGAAGTGGAACCAGTGAGAAAGGTGACCGCACAGTCAGCAGTCAAGTTCTTCAGGTCGATTGTTTGCCGCTTCGGGATCCCTAACAGGATCATCACCGACAACGGTACGCAATTCACGAGCCGCACCTTCATGCAGTACGTCCAAGATCTTGGCGCCAAGGTCTGCTTCGCTTCTGTTGCTCACCCGAGAAGCAACGGTCAGGCGGAGAGGGAAAATGCTGAAGTGCTGCGAGGACTCAAGACCAGAACTTTCGACAGGCCGCACAAGTGCGGAAGAAACTGGATCGAGGAGCTGCCGGCAGCTCTTTGGTCGATCAGGACGACGCCAAATCGAGCCACCGGACAGACACCTTTCGCTCTAGTCTATGGAGCGGAGCCAGTTCTCCCCACGGAACTCGTATACGGGTCACCTCGAGTGCTCGCTTATGATGAGCTCGAGCAAGAGCAGCTGCGACAAGATGACGCGCTGCTCCTTGAGGAAGACCGTCTTCAGGCTGCTGTACGAGCTGCCCGCTACCAGCAAGCTTTGCGTCGCTACCATAGCCGCAAAGTTAACGCCAGAAGTCTCGAGGAAGGCGGCCTTGTTCTTCGGCGCGTTCAGTCCGCCAAGAATTCCAACAAGTTGACGCCGAAGTGGGAAGGCCCTTATCGGGTGAAACGAGTCACTAGGCCTGGAGCTTTCCGCCTTGAGACCGAAGATGGCTTTCCGGTGAGCAACTCCTGGAACATAGAGCATCTTCGTAAGTTTTACCCGTAAGGCGCGGTTGCCGTGACCCGCTCCGGCAACCACCTTTTGTACAAGTCTTGCCGCTGTTGCATGTAATCCTTTGTACAAAGCCGGGCGCAGACCCCATGCATCAGTAAAGCTCATGTGCTCTGCACATCTTTTCAATTTCATGCTTCCTATATTGCATGCGTTACCTGGAACTTTGTGCAGCACCTACCCCCGGTAAGCAATAACGAGCCTTAAGGCTCCATATTGTTATTTTCTCTACTTTCTTTTTTCTCAAGGAAAGGAAGGTCCCCTCGCGCACA
>LR738710.1:760111923-760131638 GCA_902687465.1 Secale cereale
GGGGGGGGGGAAGGAGAAGATAGTGGTATGGACCAAGCGCCGTTCAAGAAAGTTCTGCCTTGCCGGGAAGCAAACAACACAAAAGCTAAGTTGCCGAAGTTTGAGCAATCAAATTTTTAAATTTTTAAGTTATCTTCCTTGAACGACCGCGCTTTGTATGGAAAACCTGTGCGCGGAGGAACCTACTCGTAGCTAGTTGCGCCCTTACTTTGTTTCGAGTCCGCTCAACGACTTAAGTGTGCTGCGACTAGTGTCGTGCCCTTGCTTTGTTTTCGAGCACACTCAACAACTTAAGTGTGCTGCAACTAGTTGCGACAAGGTTTCTTGCCGGTAGCGGCACCGCCAGCAGGCTGCTGAAGTTCCGCACTCAGCGCTCGCGGCTAAGGTGCCTGCGCCGACAAGTTCCCTAAAAGCGCAGGGCAAAAACATACAAAGCAAGAGGTCAAGTAAAGGAAATAACGCTGCAATGACTACCCAAATTAGAGTTATATTACAAAATAGCTTGTCGCAGCTCTAACAGATCGTTTCCGTAACATGACTAGCAGCGACAAGAAAAGAAGAAAATGGACAGCCTAATCTGCGCGATCACCCTCGACCCTCTTGATACCGCTCACCTTGTCCACAATGGGTGCGACAAGGGCCTTGAGCACGTCCAGATCAGCGTCCGACGGCAAGCTCCTGAGGACGTTGGTGAGGTTGAGGCCAGGATTGCGGAAGGCCACCTTCATCAACACCTTTTGAAGGGCTCCCGCACAAAGCTTGCACGACTCGTTCGCCAGTTGCTTTGGGATCCTTTCCCGGAGCTGCTGGAGGGCCGTCGCCACGCCTCTGAAGAATAGGGTGAGCTTGGCGCTGGGGTGAAGATTCTCGTCGGAGGAGTACCCGAGATACTCCGCCCCCAGCTGCGCCAGCTCCTTGTCGATGTCAGCGGCGGCGTTGACAAGACCCTCCGTCCAGTGCTCGACGGTCGCCCTGAAGTTGTTCTGAGTGACGGCAGCGCTCGCCAACAACGCCTTCTCGGCCCTGACCTCCTCCTTCAGGGCCGCCTCCCGCTCCTTGGCGCCGTCCAGCGTCTTGGTCAGGGTGGCTAGCTTCAATTCGAGATTAGCATTGGAGTCCTTGGCGGCGGCAAGCTCCTTGCCCTTCTCGGCGAGACGCACCTGCAGCTCTGAGTGGCTGTGGGCGTCCTTCTCCCGCTCGAGCTTGAGCGCGGCGATCTCTTCGCCTCTCGCCTTGATATCGGCCTCGAGCTGCGCCACCTTCGTCTCCAACTCTTTCTTGGCGGTCTCGGCAGCTGCGGCAGCGTCCTTTGCTTCCTGGAGTGCCCCGCCAAGTGACTGCTCGCGCGCGGCAAGCTCTTCCTCGTGGCTGTCGAGGTTGACCTTCCGCTGCGCCAGCTCGCCTTCTCACGTAGATAGCTTCTCGGCGGCAAGCCGTTGCTGCTCTTCGACTTCGGCCTTCTCAAGGAAGAAGGCCGTCTGCTCTTCGGCAAGCTGCTCCCGCTCCTCTGCCAAGGTCCGGAGAGCTGCCTGGTTGAGGGCCCGGAGCTCCTCCGCGCGCTTCTCAATGTCGATTCTCGCCTTGGCGGCCAGCACTTCGCGGGACTCCAGCTTGGCCTGTCAGGCGCGGTAGAGCGAGAGCAGCTTCCGCAACAGCCGCTCCTCTTCAGGCTCGCCACTGCTGCTGCTCGGCGCGTCGACAAGCGTCAGCCCGACAGAGGCGAGCACTTCCCCGTCAAAGGCTTCTCCTTCGACCGGCGCCCTGGAGCTCGACGCCCAGGGGAGCTTGATGAAGACCCCGTCGCCGGCCTTCAAGTAGGCGCCTGGCTCAGGCTCCTCGGAGCCTGGGGCTGCGGCAGCGGCGGAGGGATCGGCGGTCGGCATAGCGCCTGACGCTCCTGCGGCCTCAGGGCCGTCAGTGCGATCGCCGGACCCCTCGCCAGTTGCTGCGGCGGCAGCCTTGGCGGCCTCGTCGCCGGCGGGCTCGTCGGCACCGGCCGCCTCTTCGGTAGCAGCGGCGTCGCCGGTGTCGCCGCGCGCATCCTCCTCAATAGCAGCCTCCGTCTCCATAGGCTCCGCAGCAGATGGATCTGACGGTAGGAAAGGGGAGGAAAACAGTCAAGAAAATATCCAAAAAAAGAAGAAAAGCCCAAGGGGAGTTTTTAAACAAGAAGATTACCTGCGCGAGCCGGCTCCTCGGCAGTGTCCCTCGCCGGAGAGCTCTCCCTTGGCGGCGTAGTTGTAGTCCCCGCCGGCGGAGGGCCACTGGTGCTGTCCCTGGCCGGAGAACTTGCCCTTGGCGGAGAATTCGCCCTTGGCGGAGAACTCTCCCTTGCCGGGGAGACCCTTGCCGGGGAACTTTCCCTTGGCAGCGTAGTTGTAGCGGGTGGCGCTTCGGGGGCGGTCTCCGGGCGCTCCTGGAGTGTATGCTCTGCTCCTACACAAATCAACGAACAAGACGTCAGCAAAGATAGAGCGCCCATGCGCGCCTAACAGCGGAAAGTAAACTATGCACTTACGCTGGGGGCTGCGCTGGGGGCTGCTCTGAAGATCAGTTGCTGGGTCCGGCAAGGTTGTTTGAGGCGCACCCCCTGCTGACACGGCGGGCTCGTCCTCGATGACAATCACCGGGACCTTGGCCCTCTTTGCCGCCCTCTGGGCCAGAGTTCTGAAAAAAGGAACAAGTTCAGAGTGAGGCAAAAGATATACAAGACAAAACAGCAAAAAATGAAGAAATACAAGAACAACAAAATCTTACTCTTCTTCTTCCTCGTCGGAGCTGAGCGCGGAGAAGTTGAAGTCTGGCTCACGCGTCCCGGCACGAGGAGGTGGAGGAGTAGGCTCCCTTGGCCGCTTGGCGGCCGCAGCGGCGGTGGTCTGAGACGATCCCGCTCCAGCTGCCGCCGTGGCGTGGGGAGCGGCAGGGGCAGAAGCGGCGGTCCGGGAAGACCCCGCTCCAGTTGCCACGGAAGCACGAGGCGCTCCCGCGGCAACCTTGCTTGCCGCGGCGAAGCGCGTCGAGCGGCGCGACGGCTGTTGACCCGTCTGCTGCTCCGTTACGACCCCGGCCTTGCGGAGACGCCTTCTTGGTGGGGCTGGAGGCTCTGCTGGTGGTGGCGAGCTGCCTGAGGACGATGAGGAGGAAGAGGAGCCGATCCCCAGCGAGCCGCCCGGATCCTCGGCAGGCTCGCTCGACTCGGCACCCTGCTCGGCGGGCTCGCTCGGCTCGGCGTCCTGCCCGGCAGGCCCTCCCTCGCCGACTGGCCCGCCCGCGCCGAGAAACTCCTCTCGCTCGGCAAGGCTTGCCGCCTCCGCTGCCTCCGCCTCCTCCACGGTGTATCCGAACTCGCCCGCGGCCGCGGCTGCCGCCGCCTCTTCCAGCCTGGTGGCGATGTACGCCATCTCCTTGTCGGTGGTGTCGCGGGTGAGGCCCTTCTTCTCGTCGGAGCAAATCGGCGTTTCTTCCAAGTTGTCGAAGAACTCCTGCACGGCTTCGTCGGCAGGCTCTTGCCAAGTTGGGTCAATCCCATGAGAGTCGCACAGCGGCATCATTGCGCGGATGCGGCTGAGCGCGGAGTTATTGCACAGCGGGACGACCCCCCTCGGCAACCTGAACACTTCGGGATGATCGGGGTCATACTTGAACAGCTCCTGGAGCATCCCGTTAAGCTCCAGGACAGTGAAGTTGAAGTTGAGGCCCGGGCGCAACCTCATGATATCTGCCGCGTTCTCAAACTCCCAGGCGAGCCTCTTCCTCTCCTGCAGGGCGGCGATGTGGCGGCGAAGAAAGTCTGCGCCAACTGCGCCTACAGTTACCCTGACAAGCCTGAGGCGAAAGATCCGGGCAGTGGCAATCTTCAGTCTACTGTCTTCCGGGGCCAGGTCGCTCCAGTCGTTGCCGCGTACTACTGGGGCTTGGCGCCGGGCGGTGAATAGCTGCGGGTTCTCCTCTACGAGCCAGCACCAGTCTGCTCTCCATTCATCCCATTTGCCGCGGAGCTCTCCCTCCAGATAAGCTTCCTTCTTGTGCATCCTCGAGATCCAGGAGACCCCTCCGGATAACGGACGCGTGCCGTTAGGGGAGGGCGCGGTGGATACGGAGAAAGATATGGCGAGAACCAGGCCGCGCGTGCCCGTGCACTGTTTTGGGCCTGGCCCAACAGCGCTTGGCACCGTGTATGGCCCAGGCCCGGGGGCTCCTGTCGGTGTACTAAAGTAGGGGTACCCTTAGTATCCCGAACTTGTGCACGGGCAGTCGCAGCGTCCCGCGGCCAGGTTTGCCGGGTGATCGCCAAGGTCCTCCGTGGTTCCTTTGGAGCCATTCAAGAACAAAGTATCCAAGCCAAGGAGACAAGGCCCCGGCAAGAGGAGCTTGCCGGGAAGGCCACTCAAGGCACAAGGCCACTCAAGGCACAAGACCCTGGCAAGAGGAGCTTGCCGGGAAGGCCAACCAAGGCACCTCCAGAAACTTGTCGCGACGCGCCATGCGTCCCGGCAAGGCCCGGTGAGCGACAAGCTCCCGGAAGCGACAAGATAGCGACCGCAGCAAGGCGCTTGCCGCGGCAAGCTTCCACTCGGTACCTGCGCTCCAGCACATCCACCCACGTGTCGCTCTGGGATCCTCCCAGGCGTACGTGGTGGAAGGCTGTGCAGCCAGGGGTACGCGGTGGCAAGCGGCGATGACAAGGATGCCATCGTGGCGAACGGTGGCGCCCCTGACGGCCCTTTTTGCACTGTTTGGGCGACGGCGATGGGCATTTAATGCCCTTGTCCCCTGCCGTCAGGGTTAGGTATGGAACACTGTACCAACTACCACCCTTTTTCCATTTTTACCCTCAACTGCGTTGCCACCTGTCGGTGACCCCTTGAGCATATAAAAGGAGGCCCATGCGCAACGTAGGGGGGGGGGGGTTAGACATTGGAACACTCTCACGCTCGGTCTCGTTAGCCGCTGAGGAGTACTGTAGCTTCCAGCGCTCCCGAGCCAATAACTCAATACAAACCAAAGCAGGAGTAGGGTTTTACGCATCCGTGCGGCCCGAACCTGGGTAAACTGCTCGTGTGCCTCACCTCGATCTGCTCTTCGTGCAATCTCCGCCCCCTGCCGTACCGAAAAGGGGTTCCGTCCCCATAGGTGTTCGTGGGTGGATCAGTTTCCCCGACAGGTTCCTTTTCTCTCTCCTCATTTGATTTTCCTCGCATATATGCTACTGTAGACATCCTGACTTGTTATGTAAAAGTTGCGGCCCAAAGCTGTCGGCTGGAGCTTGTCCCTACACGGCCTGTCACATGCGAGCCCATCCAACGGTTCCAAGGTTTTTTGTTTTCTTGAACAGTTTGTTGCCATGTCTTACTGACAATTCCCAACGGACTCCGTCAACTAGCTTTTGTACCGATTTTCTTGCTTCTACATGGTGCACTGTGGTTCTTTGCGTATTTTACGGTTCTGTCAGATCCGCTGAGTGCTAATTAGAGAACCATAAAGGGGTATGAAATGCCTAATGGAGCTCTATCCCTTAGAATATTCACATCCTTGGTAAAAAAAGGTAGTACAACCCTCATGACCGCGGTGGGTCATGTAAAATCAACATGTTAGAAAGGTTCATTTAATGTTCTTTGATTTATCATACAAATTAAGACATAAAATAAAAAAAATCTGTAATCTCATACAATGTTTGTCAGCACACCAGGAATCTTCTTTGATTTTCATACAAACAATTTGGTATTGTTGCGGATCACGACATACACAAAGGAAAAAAATGGCTAATTAGCACAACACAGGGAGTTCTAATTATATCTAAATATATTAACCAACCCTCCAAAGATGCTAAAGATTCTCATATCCCGGGAGGGAAGGACATCACGAAATTATGAGGATCCAAAACATGACCCAAGTTAACAGAAAGTAACAACAAAAACAAAGAACGAAGAAAGAACATGCTGGTTGGACCACCAGCAGAACGAACTGCAAACACTCATTTCCATGATTCCATCTCATCTTTCTTCCACCAATTCCTACATCCCTTCATCTCTTGGAGAGGCAGATCTACACGGGAAGATGAAGCAAATCTGACGGGCGACCAAGGGCAGGTCATCTCTTTGTGGGGTAACCCACCGCCTGCAGCCACTCCACAGTAGAGTTGTGGCTGGGGAAAGCAGAGTGAGCCCAATCTAGACAGGAAGAGCCACCGCACCGAGCTCCAGGACCACAGATCCCCGTGCGGGGAACCATGGAGAAGAGGACTGGGAGAAGAGATAGGTGGAAGCACATGGATTTGGTTCTACTAGGACTAGGTGAGCTGAGTGGATGGAAAGAGTTTTCTGGATGATGGGTACACGATGACGTTGGTGAAGAGAAAAAGGTCCACAACTCATGGTGGCCCCAGCGACAGGAAGGTTGGCTCGTACAATATGCACATGAGGTGGCTGCCCATATCAATTTGTTGTGCTTCCACTTGCTTTTCACCAAGTCTCGAAGCAACAAACTCCAAGCAGGTTAGAGCTTCTACATCCGGGCACCCCAAACCGGCTTCAAACGCCCGTGCGGCTCTCCCGATCACTGATCGGTCATGATTTTTCGATTCAAACAGACCACTCAAATGGGCCTCAGACGTCCGGGCTGACCAGCACCGCTCATATCCAGTCCAAATATGGGGCTCCCGGGCACGCTCACCACGTCGGTCTAATAGCTGGGTCCCACGCAGAAATGCCCGGAAACCCGGCGGTCTGACGGGTGCCACATCCGTCACCGCAGTGTGAACACCATGTGGCACCGCTCCGGCTCGCCGCCCAAGACCGAATCTGGATATTTAAGCCGGCCGGTTGCCCGCAAACCTAACCCATCCTCCTCCCTCCTCTCCGTGCCACAAACCCGACCCCATCCTCCTCCCCACTCTCCCGCTCCAGCGTTCTACCCACAGTACAATGCCATGCTCCGACACTCCGCCATGGTCCAGAGAAAGATCACTTACTACGCCATTTGCGGTTGAATTGCGTGCACGCAAACGCAAGACGGACGCGCCGCACATTCTTTGCAAATCGTGTTACAGTTCCAAGTGTAGTTTTGACGGTTCTTCATTGCGAACCCACCTCCTCCCTCTGTGTCATGTCGTCTGATTCCTTGAAAGTCGGATGCCGGCTCTTTGCAAATCGTATTACAGTTCCAAATGTAGTTTTGAAGGTTCTTCGTGGCGAACCAACCTCCTCCCTCTGTGTCACGTCGTCCGGTTCCTTGAAGGTCAGATGCCGGTTCTTTGCAAATCATATTAAAGTTCCAAGTGTAGTTTTGAAGGTTCTTCGTGGCGAACCCGCCTCCTCCTTTCATGTCACGTCGTCTGGTTCCTTGAAGGTTGGATGTCGGTTCTTTACAAATCGTATTATAGTTCCAAGTGTAGTTTTGAAGGTTCTTTATGGCGAACCCACCTCCTCCCTCTGGGTCACGTCGTCCGGTTCCTTGAAGGTCGGATGCCGGTTCTTTGAAAATCGTATTACAGTTCCAAGTGTAGTTTTGAAGGTTCTTTGTGGCAAACCCACCTTTTTTTGAACAGTGATACCAGCAGGAGAGGCTCCTATTGTTTATATATTAAAACAAAAAGGTTAATATTTACAGATGGAGGGGGTGGATTTACATAGCCATTTTGGCTAAAAATGGGGAGAGAGTGAAATCACATGGCTAAGCTTGCAACAAAATTGTCAATGAATGTGGCCACCTCAGGGGCAACTCTAAATATTAGAATCAGTAAGTCTCTCTTCAATGCTCTCTTCGAGTCTTGTATAGATGCATGTATTTTTTTTTCAAAATACACTCATTTCCTTTGCTTCCATATATTCTAGGTAGCCAAAATGGAGATTTCTTTGAAAATGGGGCGCCTCCAGTTGTGTGTTGCAAGGGCAAACATGTCTTGTGGCTCTAGTCTTGTGTCCCATCGAATGTTAATAGCCTGCCAACAAGAAGCACTGAAGCTGCAATCAAAAAAAGATGTTTGCTAGTTTCGAGGGGCTCAGTTTGGCAGAGAAGACATGAGTGGTCATCCCCTATGTTAAACTTTCGTCGGCTAGCATATATCTCGTGTTGATTCTGTCCATGTGCATCAACCAAGCAAACACTTTGTGTTGCATAAGGCACTTACTTTTCCAAATCTTAGTGATATAAGGAGGGGGGCATCAGATCTCTAAAACAGAACTTATAGAACTTGTCTGGCTTGTACGATGTGTCTCCCCAGCAAGTAATCCAGTCTTCGGCCACCATTGGTTCTAGATTGATTGTCTCTATTTGTGTTTGTAGTAGATTGTATTCTTGCATGGCTTCAACTGAGAGTGGCATATGGAAATTGTTCTGCAGGTTGGTGTCATCATGAAAGCGAGCAAGTGAGACATCTTCATCCTTGGCATAGGAGAAGAGATGAGTATAAGTGTTCTGTAGAGCTGAATGGTCAGTCCAGACATCCCTCCATAGCAGGATTGTGTCACCCGCACTCAGAATACAGACAGTGACACCCTTGTATATGTCGATCAGTGAGAAGACATCATGCCACCAAAAGGAACCGCAAGTGTGCATGGCATGTGGTGGCACCTCGTTGTAATATTTGTCCCACAAAATCATGACCCAGGGTGTGTCCTGCTTGTGCATGAATTTTGTATGAACTTCAGAAGTAGAGCTTGGTTCTGAATCTTAAGGTTGACCACACCCAAACCTCCTTTGTTTTTTGGACGACTAACTAAATGCCAAGCCGTCAGAGAGTTCGTGTGCGTGTCCCTGTCCAAAACCTTGCGCCAGATACAATGTCTCCGTGCTCGGTCGAATAGTTCAATCAACTTATCTGGTATTTGTAGAACACACATGGCGAATGATAGCAAGGAAGAGAGGGCAGAGTTCACATACTGAATTATGCTGCCATAATTCAACCAAATCATCGTCGCGGTCAGTCTCCTTTCGATCTTGTCAACAATTGGCATAAGTTCTCTAACTGTTGGTCTAGTAGTTCCAAGTGGGAGCCCGAGGTAAGGGAAAGGCATGGACCCAATTTCACATCCAAGTATTTGAGCTAAATCATTGACATCCTCCAGTCTGACAATTATAGGTATGAGCTGATATTTGACATAATTTATTTTAAGACCAGTCGCTCTAGCGTAAGAATCCAGGATATTTTTAATTACCTGAAGCTGATCATGATCAGCAGGAAGCACAACCAGTGTCGTCTGGTTCCTTTAAGGTCGGATGCCGGTTCTTTGCAAATTGTATTACAGTTCCAAGTGTAGTTTTGAAGGTTCTTTGTGGCGAACCCACCTCCTCCCTTCGTGTCACATCATCCGGTTCCTTGAAGGCCGGATGCCGGTTCTTTGCAAATCGTATTACAGTTTGATATGTAGTTTTCACGGTTCATCATGGTGAACCCACCTCCCTCCCTTCGTGTCACGCCGTCCGGTTCCATGAAGGTGGGATGTCGGTTATGGGCTTTGGCGGGGCAACGAGGAGCATTTTTATTTTTTTTCTTACATTTTATGGTTAAAACATTTTTAGTCCGATTTTGAGAATAATCAATCAGTGTTTTCCAAAAGGCATAAATGGCAATACTTTTTTCTAGAATACTTTAAACCAAATTACATTCTTTTATGAACACTACATTTTGACCAAACATATAACACGTGTGGTTTATTGTGCTTTTCACGTAAGTAGTCAAGTGTAATGAGAGATAATACTAGTTGTCGTGCGACAACACTAGCTCCAACCTCCAAGTAAACAAACTAGTTGTCCGTCCGGTTTTTATTTGATGCCCAACTTGAAATACTACTCCAGTTTGCATGCCGACAGTCCTTCCACTCTACCAAAAATACAAAGAGGCAGACTCCAGAGTGGGTGGTAAGCAGCCAATACTACAGAAGGCGTCTTGTTCACGTGCTCTGGGAGCCTGAAGCACTGGTCAGCTATGTAGGGATTTCGACATGGGCTCCCAAGTCAACCGTGTGTTGTTCATCAATGCTCGTGAACTATTACCGAAGAGGAAAATACAGTCTCAACCTTTCTGTGTGTGGCTTTACACAGTGTGTCATTCTCTCCCATGCGACGTCTGGTAGAGAGAGCAGTTAAAATTTCGTAACCGAGCCCCAGACCATGCAGATAGTTGATACGTCTCCAACGTATCTATAATTTTTGATTGTTCCATGCTATTATTTATGAAGTCTTGGATGTTTAATGGGCTTTAGCATTCACTTTTATATCATTTTTGGGACTAACCTACTAACCCAAAAGCCCAGTCCAGATTGCTGTTTTTTGCCTGTTTCAGGGTTTTGCAGAAAAAGAATATCAAACGGAGTCCAAACGAAATGAAACCTTCGCGAGAGATATTTTTGGAGAAAATCACGCACGTGGAGCTTGAGGACCAAGTCAGGGGACAGAGGGCTGGCCCTCGAGGGTGGGGGCGCGCCCCCCTTCCCAGGGCGCGCCCCCCTGCCTCGAGGCCCCCTCAAGTGGCCCCCGGTGCCCTCCTTCTTCCTATATAAGTCCACGTACCCTAGAAACTCCGTGAACAGAGAGAAAACCCTAATTTCACCGCCGTAGCTTCTGTTCCCGTGGAGATCCCATCTTGGAGCCTGTTCCGGAGCTCCACCAGAGGGGGATCCATCACAGAGGCCTTCATCATCACCATCATCGCCCTCACCATGAGTTGTGAGTAGTTTACCATAGACCTTGGGGTCCATAGCTAGTATCTAGATGGCTTCTTCTCTCTCTCTTTCTAGATCTCAATACAAAGTTCTCCTCGGTCTTCGAGGAGATCTATTCGATGTAATCTCTTTTTGCGGTGTGTTTGTCGAGATCCGATGAATTGTGAGTTTATGATCAAGGTTATCTATGAAAGATATTTGGTCCTTCTCTGAACTTTTTATGTGTGCTCATAATATCCTTGCAAGTCTCTTCGAATTATTGGTTTGGTTTGGCCTACTAGATCTATAGTTCTTGCAATGGGAGAAGTGCTTGGCTTTGGGTTCAATCTTGCGGTGTCCTTTCCCAGTGACAGTAGGGGCAGCAAGGCACATATTGTATTGTTGCCATCGAGGATAAAAAGATGGGGTTTATATCATATTGCTTGAGTTTATCCCTCTACATCATGTCATCTTGCTTAAGGTGTTACTCTGTTCTTATGAACTCAATACACTAGATGCATGCTGGATAGCTGTGGATGTGTGGAGTAATAGTAGTAGATGCAGGCATGAGTCGGTCTACTTGTCTTGGACATGATGCCTATATACAATGATCATGCCTAAATAGTCTCATAATTATTCGCTTTTCTATCAATTGCTCGACAGTAATTTGTTTACCCGCCGTAGAATATCGCTATCATGAGAGAAGCCACTAGAGAAAACTATGGCCCCCAGGTCTATTCTCAACATATCAATCTACATCTACTTTACTTTTCTTGCTTTTATTTGATGTTCTTATAAACCAAAAATACCAAAAATATAACTATCATCTCTATCAGATCCTCACTTTCGTAAGTGACCGTAAAGGGATTGACAACACCTTATCGCGTTGGCTGCGAAGTTCTTATTTGTTTGTGCAGGTGCGAGGGACTCGCGCGTGGTCTCCTACTGGATTGATACCTTGGTTCTCAAAAACTGAGGGAAACACTTACGCTACTGTGCTGCATCTCCCTTTCCTCTTCGAGGGAATACAACGCAAGCTCAAGAGGTAGCAAGAAGAATTTCTGGCGCCGTTGCCGGGGAGGCTTACGCAAAAGTCATATACAAAGTACCTATCACAAACCCTTATCCTTCGCATTACATTTATTTGCCTCTCATTTTCCTCTCCCCCACTTCACCCTTGCCATTTTATTTGCCCTTCTTCCGCCGTGTGTTTATCGTTCGCTTGCTTCTTGTCTGGTGTTGCTTGCTTGCTTGCCCTCATGTCTGAGATGGGAGATGATTTTATCGAGAAGGGTAGCAATGTCGAGGGAAATGTTCATGTTGACCCCCCGGATGAAGCTACCACTTTACATATTAAGAAGTTCCGGGTTGGAAGTGGTAATATTATTGGAAAAGGAGTTATTCAAGACTTCTTTACTTGTGCTGGTGCTTTGCCCACTATGGGTGGCTCTATTCTTCAAAGAACTAGTAGCCTTGCAGATGTTGTATCTATGCTTATAGTAGAAATTGAAAGGCAATTTATCCATATGCATCCCTGTATTCAGAGAATCTTTTTGGAGTTTTCCAATATTGAGCATTCTTCTGTTAAGCATGCAGCTACTATCTATTTGGCTCATGAATTTAGATATATCATGAAAGAGGCCAGAGAAATCTTTGCTCATTACTGAGTAATGCCGGTCGACCTCCTATAGAGGCTATCTTGTTCAATCAAGAAGACCTAATGCAGTTGCGATCTCCTGATCATGTTGCTTTTAATGAAAACCTTAGAAAAAGGGTTCCTGTTGAGATCTTGATTGATAGAATTCCTGAGATATTCGATGATTTTGCTGTTCAAAATAATGGGTTAGGCTTTTCCCTTGAGCGAAGGCACATGACCTTCTACCAAAAGAATGCCTATAATGATGAATTGTTCATCCACTACAAAGGGCCAAAGGAGGAACCTGTTCCTCCCGAGATTGATGTAGGGGACTTTTGTCCCATTAAATTTAGTCCTTTTGATTACTTTTGCTTGCCACAAAGGAAGCTTGCTGCTGAACGTAGGGAATATGAGATGAGCTTTCGTGACATATCATACCACTATGGCTATCCCTAGATTTATCATGTATCGTGCCTAGCTAGGGGCGTAAAATGATAGCGCTTGTTGGGAGGCAACCCAATTTTATGTTTTTTGTTTTTGTTGCTGTTAGGGAATAAATATTGCATCTAGCCTCTGATTAGATGTGGTTTCATTTTTTGTTTAGTGTTTGTGCCGAGTAGAACCTTTGGGAAGACTTGTGTGAAGTTTATGTGACCTTGCTGTGAAAAACAGAATCGTTATCGCTCGCTAAAGTGGTCTTCAGATTTTACTGGAGCATGATTTTTAGTTGATTCTTTTTGCAGATGATTGGTAGACAAATTCCTCAATTTTAATAATTTAGTTTGAATTTTTTGGAGTTCCATAAGTAGGCAAAACCTTCAGATTACTATAGACTATTCTGTTTTTGACAAATTCTATTTTTCGTGTGTTGTTTGCTTATTCCGATGCATCTATGAGTAGTATTGGAGGATATGAACCATAGAGAAGTTGGAATATAGTAGTTTTAACACCAATATAAACAAAGAATGAATTCATTGCTGCATCTTTGAGTAGTGGCTTGCTTTCTTATACTAACGGAGCTCACGAGAATTTTTCTCAAAGTTTTGTGTTGTGAAGTTTTCAAGTTTTGAGTATCGCTTTGATGGACTATGGAAAAGGAGTAGCAAAGACCTAATCTTGGCGATGCCCATGGCACCCCAAGTAAATCCAAGATAATCAAAAGCCTAAGCTTGGGGATGCCCCGGGAAGGCATCCCCTCTTTCGTCTTCATCCATCGGTAACTATACTTGGAGCTATATTTTTATTCGCAACATGTTATGTGTTTTGCTTGGAGCGTCTTGTATATTTGAGTCTTTGCTTGTTAGTTTGCCACAATCATCCTTGCTGGACACACCTATTTGAGAGAGTTAAATATGGCCTAGAAATTGTTAGAACACTCTATGTGCTTCACTTATATCTTTTGAGTTGAATAGTTTTTGCTCTAGTGCTTCACTTATATCTTTTAGAGCATGGTGGTGGTAATATTTTGTAAAAGTTGTTGAACTCTCATGCTTCACTTATATCCTTTTGAGAGTCTATTAAAACAGCATGGTAATGTGTTTAGGCTAAAGAAACTAGTCTTCACATGATAGACATCCAATGTCAATGTAGTAAAAAATTTCACACCAAGTGCATTGAATAGAATGAGATGTTGGATGCTTGATAATTGTTTTGAGATATGAGGATAGTGATATTAGAGTCATGCTAGTGGAGTTATTATGAAATTCAGGAATACTTCTGTTAAGGTTAGTGATTCCCGTATCATGCACGTATGGTGAACCGCTATGTGACGGAGTTAGAGCATGAGGTATTTGTAGAGTGCCAACCTTTGTGTGGAGGTCGGGGGAGCGTGATGGTTAACTCCTACCAACCTCCCCCCTAGGAGAATGCATTGATTGCTTTGTTTTGATGACTCGTAGATTTTTGCAATAAGTATATGAGTTCTTATGACTAATGTTGAGTCCATGGATTATACGCACTCTCACCCTTCCAACATTGCTAGCCTCTCTTGTACCGCGCAACTTTTGCCGGTGCCATAAACCCACTATATATCCTTCCTCAAAACACCCACCATATTGTTCCTCAAAACAGCCACCATACCTACCTATCATGGCATTTCCATAGCCATTCCGAGATATATTGCCATGCAACTTTCCACCGTTCCGTTCATATGACACGCATCATATTGTCATATTGCCATTGCATGATCATGTGGTTGACATCGTATTTGTGGCAAAGCCACCATGCATAATTCTTTATACATGTCACTCTTGTTTCATTGCACATACCGGTACACCGTCGGAGGCATTCATATAGAGTCATACTTTGTTGTTGTAGTATCGAGTTGTAATGAAAGTGTGATGATCATCATTATTAGAGCATTGTCCCATGGGAGGAAAGGCTAAATCTATAAAGCCCCTCCGCCAAAAAAGGAAAAAAAAAGAAAGGCCAAAGAAAAAAAAAGAAAGGCCCAAAAAAAAGAAAAAAAAGAAAAAGAAAAAAAGGGACAATTGCTACTATCTTTTTCCACACTTGTGCTTCAAAGTAGCACCATGTTCTTCATTGTAGAGAGTCTCATGTTTAGTCACTTTCATATACTAGTGGGAATTTTCGTTATAGAACTTGGCTTGTATATTCCAACGATGGGCTTCCTCAAATGCCCTAGGTCTTCGTGAGCAAGCAAGTTGGATGCACACCCACTAGTTTCTTTTGTTGAGCTTTCATTCATATTTAGCTCTAGTGCATCCGTTGCATGGCAATCCCTACTCACTCACATTGATATCTATCGATGGGCATCTCCATAGCCCGTTGATATGCCTAGTCGATGTGAGACTATCTCCCTCCTTTTTGTCTTCTCCACAACCACCTCTATTCCACCCATAGTGCTATGTCCATGGCTCACGCTCATGTATTGCGTGAAAGTTGAAAGGTTTGAAAAGATAGAGTATGAAAACTAATGCTTGGCTGAAATCGGGGTTGTGCATGATATGAATAGTTTTGTGTGATAACGAGGGAGCATAGCCAACATTATATGATTTTGTAGGGATAACTTTCTTTAGCCATAGTATTTTGAGAAGACATGATTGCTTTGTTAGTATTGCTTGAAGTATTATTATTTCTTATGTCGATATAGACTTTTATCTTGAATCTTTCAGATCTGAACATTCATGCCACAATTAAGAGAATTACATTGAAAAACTATATTGGTTAACATTCCACATCAAAAATTCTTTCTTTATCATTTACCTATTCGAGGACGAGCAGGAATTAAGCTTGGGGATGCTTGATACATCTCCAACATATCTATAATTTTTTATTGTTCCATGCTATTATTTATGAAGTCTTGGATGTTTAATGGGCTTTATCATTCACTTTTATATCATTTTTGGGACTAACCTACTAACCCAAAGGCCCAGTCCAGATTGCTGTTTTTTGCCTGTTTCAGGGTTTTGCAGAAAAAGAATATCAAACGGAGTCCAAACGGAATGAAACCTTCGCGAGAGATATTTTTGGAGAAAATCACGCACGCGGAGCTTGAGGAGCAAGTCAGGGGACAGAGGGCTGGCCCTCGAGGGTAGGGGGCGCGCCCCCTTCCCAGGGCGCGCTCCCTACCTCGAGGCCCCCTCAAGTGGCCCCCGGTGCCCTCCTTCTTCCTATATAAGTCCACGTACCCCAGAAACTCCGTGAAGAGAGAGAAAACCATAATTCCACCACCGTAGCTTCTGTTCCCGTGGAGATCCCATCTTGGAGCCTGTTCCGGAGCTCCACCGGAGGGGGATCCATCACGGAGGCCTTCATCATCATCATCATCGCCCTCACCATGAGTTGTGAGTAGTTTACCACAGACCTTCGGGTCCATAGCTAGTACCTAGATGGCTTCTTCTCTCTCTCATTCTAGATCTCAATACAAAGTTCTCCTCGGTCTACGAGGAGATCTATTCGATGTATCTTTTTTTGCGGTGTGTTTGTCGAGATCCGATGAATTGTGAGTTTATGATCAAGGTTATCTATGAAAGACATTTGGTCCTTCTCTGAACTTTTTATGTGTGCTAATAATATCCTTGCAAGTCTCTTCAAATTATTGGTTTGGTTTGGCCCACTAGATCTATAGTTCTTGCAATGGGAGAAGTGCTTGGCTTTGGGTTCAATCTTGCGGTGTCCTTTCCCAATGACAGTAGGGGCAGCAAGGCACGTATTGTATTGTTGCCATCGAGGATAAAAAGATGGGGTTTATATCATATTGCTTGAGTTTATCCCTCTATATCATGTCATGTTGCTTAAGGCGTTACTCTGTTCTTATGAGCTCAATACACTAGATGCATGTTGAATAGCGGTCGATGTGTGGAGTAATAGTAGTAGATGCAGGCAGGAGTCGGTCTACTTGTCTCGGACGTGATGCCTATATACAATGATCATGCCTAGATAGTCTCATAATTATTCGCTTTTCTATCAATTGCTCGACAGTAATTTGTTTACCCGCCGTAGAATATCGCTATCATGAGAGGAGCCACTAGAGAAAACTATGGCCCCCGAGTCTATTCTCAACATATCAATCTACATCTACTTTACTTTTCTTGCTTTTATTTGATGTTCTTATAAATCAAAAATACCAAAAATATAACTATCATCTCTATCAGATCTCACTTTCGTAAGTGATCTTAAAGGGATTGACAACCCCTTATCGTGGTTGCTGTGAAGTTCTTATTTGTTTGTGCAGGTGCGAGGGACGCGCGCGTGGTCTCCTACTAGATTGATACCTTGGTTCTAAAAAACTGAGGGAAATACTTACGCTACTGTGCTGCATCTCCCTTTCCTCTTCGAGGGAATACAACGCAAGCTCAAGAGGTAGCAATAGTTAGAAAATTTTGAATCCAAGATCCAGAAATCATCACAGAAAGTTTCGTTGATGAAATTCAGCACTAATCATTTGTGAAGTTCAAGTGCATCATACTCAAATAACTTGCATCATATTCAGAGAAGATGTGTGTATATCTAAAAGGATGTGCGTTCCTTCAGATAACATGGGAAATTGAGGTTAAAGTCAACATGCGTTGATTCATATAACAGTTTCTTCAATGTTTCACTTACAATATTCAATCAGATTAAATCTCCCCAAAATTACCTAAATCAGAAGTTAAAATTATTTCATCCATGACCAGAAAATGATCTCAAAATGTCCATTAAAGAGCCAGTAAACTTTCATAAGATTGAAGCTCGGTGCACGAGCACAATCATCACACTTTCAGAAGTTAAAAGTGTTTTCGAACATTGTAAATATCAAAGTTTGATTAGGTGAGTTGCAAAGTCCTCTACAAATAATTAGATGTAAGCGTTCCATAAAAACAATTAGATGTACAATTTGGCATCCAGGCTCGTTAACATAAAAAAGAGAAGTTTAGACAAAATAGGCTCAGGAAGTGTACAATCATCGACACTTTTCAGTAAGTTATTCAATAATTCTTAGGCTTGTTCAACTATCCTTTCCCTGAAAACACAAGCAACACAACTATCTAGGTAGCCCCTAGATTCATTGGTTAATCCATTACAGAAGATATCGATCATACAAAGCACTTAATAATATAAGAAGCCTCACCCAACCTTGAGGGATACATTCTTCCTCAAGTTGCTTAAGATTGAGTATTTCCAGTAAGGCAACTTGTTTCACATGAGAGCAGGAAAATATTTTCCAGATAAGCAGTATATCATATCCTAGGGACTACACACACAACCAGGAGAAAGATTATTGAACAATGTTTTAGCATGACCCTTTAATGATAAAGAGGAAATGACTTAAGAATATAATAATAGAGAATCTTTTCCTCTTGAGCAAATAGAGTCTCAATATCATTCAATTTACTAAGGTGTGCGATAACTTTTTAGATCCATAACCATGAAAAGGATTAGATTGTGCAAAAGTAATAAGTTCAGGATCGACATAGAATTCATAATCCGTATCATCAACAAAATTAGAGAAGTAGCAAACTTAGGACCATGTTTCATCATTTTGTTCATGTCCCATTCTTTTATTATAGTAATTAAACAACCTATATTGCTATCCGTATCATAAGCCATAAACTCTCTAGTAAACTCCTCATCAAAAGTGTAATCATCATAAACATCAAATATTTTATCTCTAATATGAGTACTAGGTGTAGCAGGTGATTCATAATTTTCAGTAAATTCAGCATTATCAACTAATTCACTAGGAATAGAAGAAGTTCGGTACTATGAGCATCTAGCAATTCACCAAGTGTAAAACATTATCAACTAAAGTAGAAGCATCATCATGAGTATCATAAATAACATAAGAAGTGCCTGTTGTGAAGGAAATATGCCCTAGAGGCAATAATAAAGTTGTTATTTATATTTCCTTGTATATCATGATAAATGTCTTTTATTCATGCTAGAATTGTATTAACCGAAAACTTGATACATGTGTGAATACATAGACAAAACAGAGTGTCCCTAGTACGCCTCTACTAGACTAGCTCGTTAATCAAAGATGGTTATGTTTACTAATGATAGACATGTGTTGTCATTTGATCGACGGGGTCACATCATTAGGAGAATGATCTGATGGACAAGACCCACCCATTAGCTTAGCACTATGATCGTTTAGTTTTATTGCTATTGCTTTCTTCATGACTTATACATGTTCCTCTAACTATGAGATTATGCAACTCCCGAATACCGGAGGAACACCTTGTGTGCTATCAAACGTCACAACATAACTGGGTGATTATAAAGATACTCTACAGGTGTTTCCGAAAATGTTTGTGGTGTTGGCATAGATCAACATTAGAATTTGACACTCCAAATGTCGAAGAGGTATCTTTGGGCCCTCTCGGTAATACACATCATAACAAGCCTTGCAAGCAAATGACTAATGAGTTAGTCACAAGATGATGTATTACGAAATGAGTAAAGAGACTTGCCGGTAACGATATTGAACTAGGTATGATGATACCGACGATCGAATCTCAGGCAAGTAACATACCAATGACAAAGGGAACAACGTATGTTGTTGTGCAGTTTGACCGATAAAGATCTTCGTAGAATATGTAGGAACCTATATGAGCATCTAGGTTCCACTATTGGTTATTGATCGGAGATGAGTCTCAGTCATGGCTACATAGTTCTCGAACCCGTAGGGTCCGCACGCTTAACGTTCAATGATGATTGGTATTATGAGTATGTGTGATTTGATGTACTGAAGGTTGTTCGGTGTCTCGGATGAGATCACAGACATGACGAGGAGTCTCGAAATGGTCGAGGCATAAAGATTCATATATTGGAAGGTTATATTTGGACAGCGGAAATGTTTCAAATAGGTTCGGGCATTTTCCGAAGTAGCGGGGGGCTAATGGGCCTTCATGGGCCTTAGTGGAAGAGAGGAGGAGGCGGCCAGGTGGAGGCGAACGCCCTCCCAAGCCCAATACGAATGTGGGGGGGGGGGGGGG
>LR738710.1:760131778-760147770 GCA_902687465.1 Secale cereale
GGGGGGGTTACTTCTCCCCCTCTTCCTCTTTCCTTCCGCTCCTAGTTGGACCAGGAAAAGGGGGAACCTACTCCTAGTAGGAGTAGGATCCCCCCCTTGGGGCACACCCCATGAGGCCGGCCGGCCCCCTCCTCCACTCCTTTATATACAGGGGAAGGGCGCACCCCAAAGACACACAATTTGATTTCTTAGCCGTGTGCGGTGCCCCCCTCCACAGTTACACACCTTGGTCATATTGTTGTAGTGCTTAGGCGAAGCTGTGCGTCGGTAACTTCATCATCACCGTCACCACGTCGTCGTGCTGACGAAACTCTCCCTCGGCCTCAACTGGATCAAGAGTACGAGGGACGTCACCGAGCTGAACGTGTGCAGATCGCGGAGGTGTCGTGCGTTCGGTACTTGATCGGTTGGATCGCGAAGGCGTTCGACTACATCAACCGCGTTACTAAACGCTTCCGCTTTCAGTCTACGAGGGTACGTGGACACACTCTTCCCGCTCGTTGCTATGCTTCTCCTAGATAGATCTTGCGTGATCGTAGGAATGTTTTTGAAATACTACGTTCCCCAACAGTGGCATCATGAGTCAGGTCTATGCGTAGATGATATGCACGAGTAGAACCCAATGAGTTGTGGGAGATAATAGTCATACTGCTTACCAGCATGTCATACTTTGATTTGGCGGTATTGTTGGATGAAGCGGCCCGGACCGACATTACATGACCACGTTCACGAGACTCGTTCTACCGACATGCTTTGCACATAGGTGGCTGGTGGGTGTCAGTTTCTCCAACTTTAGTTGAATCGAGTGTGACTATGTCCGGTCCTTGTTGAAGGTTAAAACAACACACTTGACAAAAAATCATTGTGGTTTTGATGCGTAGGTAAGAACAGTTCTTGCTAAGCCCGTAGCAGCCACGTAAAACTTGCAACGACAAAGTAGACGACGCCTAACTTGTTTTTGCAGGGCATGTTGTGATGTGACATGGTCAAGACGTGATGAGTTATACGTTATTTTATGAGATGATCATGTTTTGTAAATTATCGGCAACCGGCAGGAGACTTATGGTTGTCTCTTTATTGTATGAATTGCGAAAGCCATGTAATTGCTTTACTTTATCACTATGAGTTAGCGATAGTAGTAGTAGCAATAGTTGGCGAGACGACCACGACGCTACGATGAAGATCATGGTGTCAAGCCGGTGATGATGGAGATCAAAAGCACAAGATGATGATGGCCATATCATGTCACATATTTTGATTGCATGTGATGTTTATCTTATAATGCTTCTTATTTTGCTTAGTACGGCAGTAGCATTATAAGATGATCCCTTACAAAATTTCAAGGTACAAGTGTTCTCCCTGAGTATGCATCGTTGCGACAGTTTGTCGTGCCAAGACACGACATGAAGATCGGGTGTGATAAGCTCTACGTTCAAATACAATGGGCGTAAGATTGTTTTGCACATGCATAATACTCGGGTTAAACTTTACGAGCCTAGCATGTACAGACATGGCCTCGGAACACTGGAGACCGAAAGGTCGAGCGTGAATCATATAGTAGATATGATCAACATAAGATGTTCACAATTGAAAACTACTCCATCTCATGTGATGATCGGACATGGTTTAGTTGATTTGGATCACGTGATCAATTAGATAACTAGAGGGATGTCTATCTAAGTGGGAGTTCTTTAGTAATATGATTAATTGAACTTTAATTTATCATGAACTTAGTGTTGATAGTTTTTGCATATCTATGTTGTTGTAGATCAATGGCCCGTGCTACCGTTCCCTTGAATTTTAACGCGTTCCTAGAGAAAGTTAAGTTGAAAGATGATGGTAGCAACTACACGGACTGGGTCCGTAACTTGAGGATTATCATCATTGCTGCACAGAAGAATTATGTCCTTGAAGCACCGCTAGGTGACGGGCGTGCTGCAGGATCAACTCCTGACATTATGAACGTCTGGCAAGCTTGTTCTGATGACTACTCGATAGTTCAGTGTGCCATGCTTTACGACTTAGAATTGGGACTTCAAAGACGTTTTGAACATCATGGAGCATATGAGATGTTCCAAGAGGTTAAGTTAATATTTCAAGCAAATGACCGAATTAAGAGATATGAAGTCTCCAATAATTTCCATAGCTGCAAGATAGAGGAGAACAGTTCTATCAGTGAACACTTACTTAGAATGTCTGGGTACTACAATCAAATGACTCAACTTGGATGCAAAGTTGATGAAGATAGTGTTATTGATAGAGTTCTTCAATCACTTCTACCAAGCTATAAAGGCTTCGTGATGAACTATAATATGAAAGGGATGTAGAAGACTATTCCCGAGCTCTTCTCTATGCTCAAAGCTGCAGAGGTAGAAATCAAAAAGGAGCATCAAGTGTTGATGGTTAACAAGACCACTAGTTTCAAGTAAAAAGGCAATGAAAAGAAGGGTAACTTCAAGAAGAATAGCAAGCTAGTAGCTACTCTCGCGATGAAACCCAAGTCTGGAGCCAAGCCTGAAACTGAGTGCTTCTACTGCAAATGGACTGGACACTGGAAGCGGAACTGCCCCAAGTATTTGGCGGATAAGAAGGATGGCAAAGTGAAGAAAGGTATATTTGATATACATGTTATTGATGTGTACCTTACTAATGCTTGTAGTAGCACCTGGGTATTTGATACTGGTTCAGTTGCTAATATTTGTAACTCGAAACAGGGGCTACAAATTAAACAAATATTAGCTAAGGATGAGGTGACGATGCGCGCGGGAAATGGTTCCAAAGTCGATGTGATCGCCGTCGGCACGCCACCTCTACATCTACCTTCGAGATTAGTTTTAGACCTAAATAATTGTTATTTGGTGCCAACGTTGAGCAAGAACATTATATATGGATCTTGTTTATTGTGAGATGGTTATTCATTTAAATCAGAGAATAATGGTTGTTCTATTTATATGAGTAATATCTTTTATGGTCATGCACCATTGATGAATGGTCTATTTTTGTTGGATCTCGATTGTAGTGATACACATATTCATAATATTGAAGCCAAAAGATGCAAAGTTGATAATGGTAGTGCAACTTATTTATGGCACTGCCGTTTAGGTCATATTAGTGTAAAGCGCATGAAGAAACTCCATGCTGATGGACTTTTGGAATCACTTGATTATGAATCACTTGGTGCTTGTGAACCATGCCTCATGGGCAAGATGCCTAGAACTCCGTTCTCCGGAACAATGGAGCGAGCAACTGACTTTTTGGAAATCATACATACTGATGTATGCGGTCTGATACGTCTCCAACGTATCTATAATTTTTTATTGTTGCATGCTATTATTTATGATGTTTTGGATGTTTAATGGGCTTTGTTATACACTTTTATATTATTTTTGGGACTAACCTACTAACCCAAAGGCCCAGTCCAGATTGCTGTTTTTTGCCTGTTTCGGGGTTTTACAGAAAAGAAATATCGAACGGAGTCCAAATGGAATGAAACCTTCGGGAGAGATATTTTTGGAGAAAATCATGCACGAGAGACTTGAGAACCACGGAGTAGGGCATACATGGTGTCCACGAGGGTGGGGGGCGTGCCCCACCTATAGGGCGCACCCCTTGCCTCGTGGGCCCCATGTTTGGCCCTCGGTGCCCTCCTTCCTCCTATATATACCTACGTAGCCCGAAACCATCAGAACAACAAAGAAACCCTAGTTACACCGCCGTAACCTTCTGTTCCCGTGAGATCCCATCTTGGGGCCTGTTCCGGAGCTCCGCCGAAGGGGGGGATCTTCCACGGAGGTCTTCTACATCATCATCATCACCTCACCATGAGTTGTGAGTAGTTTACCACAGACCTTCGGGTCCATAGCTAGTATCTAGATGGCTTCTTCTCTCTCTTTGGATCTCAATACAAAGTTTTCCTCGGTCTTCGAGGAGATCTATTTGATGTAATCTCTTTTTGCGGTGTGTTTGTCGAGATCCGATGAATTGTGGGTTTATGATCAAGATTATCTATGATAAATATTTTGTTCTTCTCTGAACTTTTTATGTATGATTATAATATACTTGAAAGTCTCTTCGAATTATTGGATTGGTTTGGCCTACTAGAACTATAGTTTTTGCAATGGGAGAAGTGCTTGGCTTTGGGTTCAATCTTGCGGTGTCATTTCCCAGTGACAGTAGGGGCAGCAAGGCACGCATTGTATTGTTGCCATCGAGGATAAAAAGATGGGTTTTATATCACTAAGTTTGAGTTTATCCCTCTACATCATGTCATCTTACTTAAGGCGTTACTCCGTTCTTATGAGCTTAATACACTAGATGCATGCTGCATAGCGGTCGATGTGTGGAGTAATAGTAGTAGATGCAGAATCGTTTCGGTGTACTTGTCTCGGAAGTGATGCCTATATAATGATCATGCCTAGATAGTCTCATAATTATTCGCATTTCTATCAATTGCTCGACAGTAATTTGTTTACCCGCCGTAGAATATCGCTATCATGAGAGAAGCCACTACAGAACACTATGGCCCCCGGGTCTCTTCTCAACATATCAATCTACAATCTACTTTACTTTTCCGCTTTTAGTTTTTGTTCTTATAATCAAAAATACCAAAAATATAAACTATCATCTCTATCAGATCTCACTTTCGTAAGTGACCGTAAAGGGATTGACAACCCCTTATCGCATTGGCTGCGAAGTTCTTATTTGTTTGTGCAGGTGCGAGGGACTCACGCGTGGTCTCCTACTGGATTGATACCTTGGTTCTCAAAAACTGAGGGAAATACTTACGCTACTGTGCTGCATCTCCCTTTCCTCTTCGAGGGAATAGAACGCAAGCTCGAGAAGTAGCAAGAAGAATTTCTGGTGCCATTGCCGGGGAGGCTTACGCAAAAGTCGTATACCAAGTACCTATCACAAGCCCTTATCCTTCGCATTACATTTATTTGCATCTCGTTTTCCTCTCCCCCATTTCACCCTTGCCATTTTATTTGCCCTTCTTCTGCCATGTGTTTATCGTTTGCTTACTTCTTGTTTGCTTGTGTGTTGGATTGCTTGCTTGTCACTATGGCTCAGAACAATACCAAATTGTGTGACTTCTCCAATACCAACAATAATGATTTTATCAGCACTCCGATTGCTCCTATTACCGTTGCTGAATCTTGTGAGATCAATGCTGCTTTGTTGAATCTTGTCATGAAAGATCAATTTTCCGGCCTTCCTAGTGAAGATGCCGCTACCCATCTAAACAACTTTGTTGATTTGTGTGATATGCAAAAGAAAAGGGATACGGACAATGATATTGTTAAATTGAAGTTATTTCCGTTTTCACTTAGAGATCGTGCTAAAACTTGGTTTTCCTCTTTGCCTAGAAATAACATTGATTCGTGGAATAATGCAAAGATGCTTTTATCTCTAAGTATTTCCCTCCTGCTAAGATCATCTCTCCTAGAATTGATATTATGAATTTTAAGCAACTAGATCATGAGCATGTTGCACAAGCTTGGGAGAGAATGAAATTAATGATACGTAATTGCCCTACACATGGTTTGAACTTATGGATGATTATTCAAAACTTTTATGCTGGCTTGAATTTTGCTTCTAGAAATCTTTTAGATTCGGCCGCGAGAGGCACTTTCATGGAAACTACCTTAGGATAAGCTACCAAACTCCTAGATAATATTATGGTTAATTATTCTCAATGGCACACCGTAAATTCTACTAGTAAAAAAGTGCATGCTATTGAAGAAATTAGTGTTTTGAGTGGAAAGATGGATGAACTTATGAAATTATTTGCTGCTAAGAGTGCTTCTTCTGATCCTAATGATATGCCTTTATCCACTTTGATTGAAAATAACAATGAATCTTTGGATGTGAATTTTGTTGGTAGGAATAATTTTGGTAACAATGCTTATAGAGGGAACTTTAATCCTAGGCCTTTTCCTAGCAATTCCTCTAATAATTATGGTAATTCCTACAACAACTCTTATGGAAAGATGCTTTCTGAATTTGAAACTAGTGTTAAGGAGTTTATGATTTCGCAAAAGAATTTCAATGCTTTGCTTGAAGAAAAATTGCTTAGGATTGATGAACTGGCTAGAAGTGTGGATAGAATTACTCTTGATGTTGATTCTTTGAAACTTAGATCTATCCCACCTAAGCATGATATCAATGAGTCTCTTAAAGCCATGAGAATTTCCATTGATGAATGCAAAGAAAGAACCGCTAGGATGCGTGCTAAAAGAGAGAATTATATAAAAGCGTGTTCTTCTAGTTATCATGAAAATAAAGATGAAGATCTAAAAGTTATTGATGTGTCTCCTATTAGATCCTTGTTTTCTAGTATGAATCTTGATAAAGAAAGGATTGGAGATGATTCTACCATAAGGTGTCCCAATGATTCCGAGTTTTTAGATCTTGATGCTAAAATTGTTAAAAGTGGGAGTGAAGAGATTAAAACTTTGCATAGTGATGAACCCACTACTTTGGATTTCAAGGGATTCAATTATGATAATTGCTCTTTGATTGATTGTATTTCCTTGTTGCAATCCGTGCTAAACTCTCCGCATGCTTATAGTCAAAATAAAGCTTTTACCAAACACATAGTTGATGCTTTGATGCAATCTTATGAAGAAAAACTTGAGTTAGAAGTTTCTATCCCTAGAAAGCTTTATGATGAGTGGGAACCTACTATCAAAATAAAAATTAAAGATCATGAATGCTATGCTTTGTGTGATTTGGGTGCAAGTGTCTCCACTATCCCAAAAACTGTGTGATTTGCTAGGATTCCATGAGCTTGATGATTGTTCTTTGAATTTGCCTCTTGCGCATTCCACTATTAAGAGACCTATGGGAAGGATTAATGATGTTCTTATTGTTGCAAATAGGAATTATGTGCCCGTAGATTTCATTGTTCTTGATATAGATTGCAATCCTTCATGTCCTATTATTCTTGGTAGACCTTTCCTTAGAACGATTGGTGCAATTATTGATATGAAGGAAGGAAATATTAGATTTCCAATTTCCGTTAAGGAAAGGCATGGAACACTTTCCTAGAAAGAAAATCAAATTACCATATGAATCTATTATGAGAGCCACTTATGGATTGCCTTCCAAAGATGGCAATACCTAGATCTATCCATGTATCGTGCCTAGCTAGGGGCGTAAAACGATAGCGCTTGTTGGGAGGCAAACCAATTTTATATTTTTTGTTTCTTCTTCTGTTTAGGAATAAATATTGCATCTAGCTTCTGTTTAGATGTGGTTCTGTGTTTTGTTTAGTGTTTGTGCCAAGTAGAACCTTTGGGAAGACTTGTGTGAAGTTTATGTGATCTTGCTGTGAAAAACAGAATCGTTAGCGCTCGCTAGAATGATCACCAGATTTTACTAGAGCGTTCTAGTCGATTCTTTTTGAAGATGATTAATAGACAAATTCCTCATGTTTACACATTAGTTTGAATTTTTTGGAGTTACAGAAGTATGCGAAACCTGCATATTACTACAGACTGTTCTATTTTTGACAGATTATGTTTTTCGTGTGTTGTTTGCTTATTTCAATGCATCTATGAGTAGTATTGGGAAGTATGAACCATAGAGAAGTTGGAACACAGTAGGTTTAACACCAATATAAACAAAGGATGAATTCATGGCAGTACCTTCGAGTAGTGGTTTGTTTTCTTATACTAACGGAGCTCACGAGATTTTTGTCTAAGTTTTGTGTTGTGAAGTTTTCAAGTTTTGAGTATTGCTTTGATGGACTATGGAACAAAGAGTGGCAAGAGCCTAAGCTTGGGGATGCCCATGGCACCCCAAGGTAAAATTCAAGGACAACCAAAAGCCTAAGCTTGGGGATGCCCCGGGAAGGCATCCCCTCTTTCGTCTTAATCCATCGGTAACTATACTCGGAGCTATATTTTTATTCACCACATGATATATGTTTTACTTGGAGCGTCTTGTATAATTTGAGTCTTTGTTTGTTAGTTTGCCACAATTATCTTTGCTAGACACACCTATTTGAGAGAGTTAAATATTGCCTAGGAATTGATAGAACACTCTATGTGCTTCACTTATATCTTTTGAGTTGAATAGTTTTTGCTCTAGTGCTTTACTTATATCTTTTAGAGCACGGTGGTGATAATATTTTGAATAAATTGTTGATCTCTCATGCTTCACTTATATCCTTTTGAGAGTCTATTAAAACAGCATGGTAATGTGTTTAGGCTATAAAACTAGTCTTCACATGATAGGCATCCAATATCAATGTAGTAAAAACTTTCACACTAAGTGCATTGAATATGATGAGAAGTTGGATGCTTGATAATTGTTTTGAGATATGAGGATAGTGATATTAGAGTCATGCTAATGGAGTTATTATGAAATTGATAAATGCTTGTGTTAAGGTTAGTGATTCCCGTAGCATGCACGTATGGTGAACCGCTATGTGACGAAGTTAGAGCATGAGGATTTGTAAAGTGTCAACCTTTGTGTGGAGGTCGGGGGCATGCGATGGTTAATTCCTACCAACCTCCCCCCTAGGAGCATGCGTTGATTGCTTTGTTTTGATGACTTGTAGATTTTTGCAATAAGTATATGAGTTCTTATGACTAATGTTGAGTCCATGGATTATACGCACTCTCACCTTTCCACCATTGCTAGTCTCTCTTGTATCGCGCAACTTTCGCCGGTACCATACACCCACTATATATCATTCCTCAAAACAGCCACCATATATATATTCCTCAAAACAGCCACCATACCTACCTATCATGTCATTTCCATAGCCATTCCGAGATATATTGCCATGCAACTTTCCACCGTTCCGTTCATATGATACACATCATATTGTCATATTGCCATGCATGATCATGTAGTTGACATTGTATTTGTGGCAAAGCCACCATGCATAATTTTTCATACATGTCACTCTTGATTCATTGCACATCCCGGTACACCGCCGGAGGCATTCATATAGAGTCATACTTTGTTCTAGCATCGAGTTGTAATATCGAGTTGTAATTCAATGAAAGTGTGATGATCATCATTATTAGAGCATTGTCCCGTGTGAGGAAAGGCTAAATCAATAAAGCCCCTCCAAAAAAGGAGAAAAAAAAGAAAGGCCCAGAAAAAGAAAAAATAGAAAAAGAAAAGAAAAAGGGACAATTGCTACTATCTTTTTCCACACTTGTTCTTAAAAGTAGCACCATGTTCTTCATGATAGAGAGTCTCATGTTTAGTCACTTTCATATACTAGTGGGAATTTTCATTATAAAACTTGGCTTGTATATTCCAACGATCGGCTTCCTCAAATGCCCTAGGTCTTCGTGAGCAAGCAAGTTGGATGCACACCCACTAGTTTCTTTTGTTGAGCTTTCATACATTCGTAGCTCTAGTGCATCCGTTGCATGGCAATCTCTACTCACTCACATTGATATCTATTGATGGGCATCTCCTTGGCCCGTTGATACACCTAGTCGATGTGAGACTATCTCCCTCCTTTTTGTCTTCTCCACAACCACCTCTCTATTCCACCCATAGTGCTATGTCCATGGCTCACGCTCATGTATTGCGTGAAAGTTGAAAGGTTTGAAAGAATAGAGTATGAAAACAAGTGCTTGGTTGAAATCGGGGTTGTGCATGATATGAATATTTTGTGCGATGAAGAGGGAGCATAGCCAGACCATATGATTTTGTAGGGATAACTTTCTTTAGCCATAGTATTTTGAGAAGACATGATTGCTTTGTTAGTATGCTTGAAGTATTATTGTTTCTTATGTCAATATAGACTTTTGTCTTGAATCTTTTAGATCTGAACATTCATGCCACAATTAAGAGAATTACATTGAAAAAGTATGTTGGTTAGCATTCCACATCAAAAATTCTGTTTTTATCATTTACCTACTCGGGGACGAGCAGGAATTAAGCTTGGGGATGCTTGATACTGATACGTCCAAAATGCATCACTATTTTATATCGTAATTCATCCTTATTCATTGATATATTTCACATTACGATGATGTTCTTATGTTGTTTTGGCCTATTTTACACAGTTTGCAACTTTCCGGTGCCGAAGCAGCAGACGCAGGATTCAGCGGTAAAAAGTGGACGCTGAGTTGCTGAAGAAGAATACCTCCAAATTACCTGAAAATCGACGGAGGGTATTTTCTAGAAGGATCACGAAGATACGCAAAAGAGCAACCAGAGGGGGGCCACAGGGTGCCCAGGAGGCCACCTGGCGCGGCCCCCACCCTGGCCGCGCTGGGAGGGCGCCTGGAGCCCCTGGCCCACTCCAGGCTCCCCCCTCTGGCCTATATACTCCTCGTCATCCAGAAACCCTAAAGGGGGGGGGGAGTTTACGAAGTTCCGCCGCCGCTCCGTGGCGGAAACCTACAGAGAAGAAAAGCCATCTCCGGCGGGCAGATTCCGCCGGGGAGATCACCTCCCGGAAGGGGAGATCATCGCCATCGTCATCACCATCGTCACGGGCATCATCGAGATCATCATCAACACCATCCCCAACATCAGCACCATCTCCATCTTCATCCAATCTCATCTCACAATTGCAACTTGTGTTGTAATCCATACTATCTATCCTCTCTACCCTATCGGTGTTGATTACTACTTTGTGGTGAATGTATTGAGTTTTGTTGGAGAAATATCATTGTGTCCAGATTGTTTATCATCCATCTATCTCCACTGATCATGATCTCTTTTATGTCTTGTGAGTAGTTACTTTAGTTCTTGAGGACATGGGAGAAGTCTTGTTGTTAGTAGTCATATGATGTTGAAGTAATATGTGTTGTTTGATACTTAAGTTGTGTTGTTATTTTCCTAGTGGTGTTGTGTGAGTCGAACACTCAACACTTCACCTTATTAAGGACCTAGGGGAATACATTGTGTACAAAGAATGCTTACGGTGTGTTGCCGGAGTGACAGAAACCTGAACCCCAGTTTGCACGCTTTTGCACAAGGGAACAATGGATCATCGATCGTATTGCTATGGTTAGGCTTTTGCCTTAAATACTATCTTGTATTTGCGGATGCTTGCAAGGTGTTTAATCATAAGAGTGCACTCATCTTAGTCTACAGGGTGTACTAGCATAGATCCACCCACTCAACACTTATCAACACATAAAATAGTACCGATACGGAATATGGCAAAAGCACATGACTACCTCTCCCGTGTGTCCTCAAGAACACTTTAGCCTTTATAAGTTCAGTTGCTAGGCCTCTCCTTTGCTCAGAAAGGATTGGGCCACTTGTTACTCTCCAGTGCCTTTTACTTTGCTCGCTTTTACTTTCCTGTTGCTTATATCAAGAAAACCCCTATAAAGTTATCTTTCAGTGCTTGCAGTTATTCCTTGCTCAGAATCACTTATCAATACCTTCTGCTCCTCGTTGGGTTCGACACTCTTACTTATCGAAAACGCTGCAATAGATCCCTTACGGTTGTGGGTCATCAAGTACCGTTTTCTGGCGCCGTTGCCGGGGAGTGTAGCGCTATTGGTAAGTGAAGCTGGTAAGGAAGTTTTTATATTTCTGTTTTTATTTTGCTGTTGCTGCTCTTTGTCCTTATGGACAACCTTGCTATTGGATCGTTGCTTGTGGGAAGATGCCCCACATCTGTGGTGGCTGCTCCTCCCCCTACTGAAATTGTGCCCTATAAAATACCAGCTGGTATTATCGATTATGTTTTGGCTAATCGTTATGCAGGAGACAGACATCCCGGTGAACACTTGCTATATCTGTCACAACTATGTTCATTATTTAAGCTTGCAGGTGTATCAATGGAGTTTGTCATGAGGAAATTGTTCTCCGTATCGCTTATAGATAAAGCTTCAGATTGGTATAAGCTTCTCGATAACTCACACTTGCTTGATTGGCAAGAGCTTATGTCTCTCTTTTATACCAAGTTTTATCCTCTTCATGAAATTCATCGAGACAGGAACTATATCTATAACTTTAGGTCTCGTGACAGAGAAAGCATTCCTCAAGCTTGGGGGAGATTGAAGTCCCTAATGCTCAAATGTCCTATTCATGAGCTCCCCAAGAAAATTATACTTACAAATTTTTATGCCAGGCTTTCTCGTCAGGATAAGGAGATGCTGGATGCCTCCTCTAGTGGGGTATTTCAGACAAAGAGCGTTGAAGAAAGGTGGGATCTCATTGAAAGGATCCAGAGGAATACCGAAGATTGGGAAATCGATAAAGGTATTGAACCCGCTATAAATTATGAGCATGATTATATTGAGAGCTATGTGAAAACTGATTACTTCAATACCTTTTGCTCTAAGATTGGTCTTGATTCCCATCTAATGATTGATTTCTGTAAGGATTTTGCCTCTCACGTTGATTCTTTTAAAAAGAAGAGAGATCAGCATCATGAACCTTTCAAAGAGTTACCTGTTGATATTCATGTTGCTGACCCTATTTTGCCTGCAGTTATATATATGAAAAGCCTCCTTTTCCCGAAAGGATAAGGGAGCACTCTCTTGTGACAGGCATAATAAATAAAAGTGAGAGAAGAATTGATGAGCCCGAGGACCAGATCAAGGTCGATCCTCAAGTTGCATTGGTTAAAGACCTTGTTACTAATGATGTTTTGGATTCCAATGTAAATTTTTGTGCTGTTTCCACTAACCTTGTCACAGCCAAGAATAAAGGCCCAATTTCAGGTACTCCAGTAGTATCTGTTAAAATAGGAGATCACAATTATTATGGGCTATGCGATTTGGGATCGAGTGCTAGTGCTATCCCCTATTCACTTTATCAAGAGATCATCGGTGAGATTTCACCTTGTGAACTTGAAGAAGTTGATGTTACCATTCATCTTGCAAACAGAGCAACTATCTCTCCTATCGGAATTGTGAGAGACGTTGAAGTCCTATGTGGAAAGGTAAAATACCCTACCGACTTTCTAGTACTTGGTTCAGTGAGGGACAATTTTTGTCCTATTATTTTTGGTAGACCTTTTCTCAGAACTTGTGGAGCTATAATAGATTGCAAGAAAGGTAAAGTTTCTGTTGAATTCAATGTTGAGCCATATGAATTTAACTTTTCTAAGTTCTCTAAGCAGTGTCATGGTACCGATTTACCTAGTGATGATAAAATTATTGAAAGTATTGCTTCTATTTCTATTCCCCGTAATGATCCTTTGCAGCAATATATGGAGGACCACAAGAATGATTTGCATATGCAGGAAAGAAATGAACTAGATGAAATATTCTTGAGACAACCTGCTATCCTGAAGCACAACCTTCCGGTTGAACCTTTGGGAATTTTATCAAAACCAAAAGAAGACCCGGTGTTCGATCTTAAACCTCTTCCCGATACGCTCAAGTATGCTTATTTAGATGAAAAGAAAGTATATCCTGTTATTATCAACTCTAACCTTTCAGGATATGAAGAAGAGCGACTATTGGAAGTACTTCGTAAACACCGAGGTGCAATTGGCTATACCCTTGATGACCTTAAGGGGATTAGTCCATCTATCTGTCAACATACTATTAACCTTGAGCCCGATGCTAAACCAGTTGTTGATCATCAACGACGGTTGAACTCGAAGATGATGGATGTTGTAAGAACTAAGATTCTCAAGCTTCTAGCCGCATGTATTATCTACCCTATAGCTGATAGTAAGTGGGTAAGCCCGGTACATTGTGTTCCTAAGAAAGAAGGTACAACTGTGGTTCCTAATGATAAGAATGAACTAATACCTCAGAGAATTATTATTGGATATAGAATGTGTATTGATTACAGGAAGCTGAATAAGGCAACCAGGAAGGATCACTACCCGTTGCTGTTCATCGACCAAATGCTTGAAAGTCCCTATGGAGGACATCATGCAGGATTCAGGAGACAAACTTCTCATATGAGACTGGAGAACCCCTTCCATGGAAGTGCTTCGCCGAGGACTACGTGATCAACGTCAACAAGAATGAGGAGTGAAATCTCCTTGGGTAATGGCATCCCCTTGGCTTGTTCCAAGCTTGGGGGAGTGCCCGGTATCTTTATCTTTATCTTTTGTCTTTTAGAGTCAAGTAGAGTCGTATCATGTCTAGGGAGGTTATTATATGAAATAGGTGTGTGCATTGAGGTCTATCACTCCTTCTGTGGAGAGATTGTATCCGTGAGTGTGGAGTCGTCTATGATGGAATATTAATGAGAAGTCTATTTGTTCCTTTGCTGCACTCGGTATTCTCTTCACGCAATCGACCTTATATGATGATTCTTATGGGGAGTATTGACCTTATATCAGGTATGGCTTTGAAAACTTTATTTAATCTTGGCAAACATAGCTTTGGTCATAACAACAAGCATGATTTTCTTAAAGTAGCGACATAGCCAAAACCTTTATGTTATTATGCTTGAAGTGTTATGCTGACAAGGAAGACAACTTGATGTGTTATGCTTATTTTAATGTTTATGCTTTATATTGCTTTCCATCTTAGTCATCATCAATTGTCTGTTCTCTCAAAGCCTTTGCTAGCCTAAACTCTGTACTAAGCGGAATTCTGCTTGTGCATCCATACCCTTAAACCAATACCTTCCATATGAGTCCACCATACCTTCCTATTCGTGGTATTCCACTACCACCTCCTAAAGTATAGAATTTATGTGTTATCCTTAAATGTTCAAAATCTTCTATTTTGTGCCCCTGTTTTAGCTCATGAGGAAGTAGTAGTTAATTCATGATCTTTTTAAGTTGGACAAGTTTTACCCCGTGATTGCATGTCTAATCTGCAAACCCCTAATACAAGGAGGAACTGGCATGAGTGCGCCCGGCTCATAAAAGATAATGCAACAAACAAACCCTCCTTCACGCTTTGTTCATGAGAAATCAGAAAACTTTTGGCAGTGATAAACAAAGGAGATTAAGGGGATGTGTTCGTCCCCGTGCAGGAGCCGTTCCTCGAAACTTGTCCAGTTTGAGAAGTAATTGAGTTATCTATTAGCATTCGTTGACAAATCATGCACCTCTCAAAACTTGTTTTCATTCTGTTTGATTTAAGGATAGCACATGAGTTTTCCCTACTTCCCTAGAGGAGGGCCTATCTCTTAGTTTTAGGTTGAGTCAGTTATTCCTACTTCCTCCTATTCTTAAATAGAGCAGACATTTGATGTTGACGAGGATTCATTCATATAAAGTTGCATTAAGATTTGTCATATCATATCCTTGTTGACATTATCATTTGATAAGTAAGTTGTTTGTCAAGCCCAGCTAAAGCAAACATCTTCCTTTGTGTTAACACTTTCACTTCTTGCCTAATAACATGTTCTTTCAAAAGCTTCAATTAATCTCATCAAAACATAAAGAGAAAGAGCAAAAGTAAAAGCTATTAGTTGTTCTTTGACCAAAGGACATGCTTGCCATGATTTGATGAGTTTCCTTAGCCCTACTTTCGATTATAAGTGTTACCACTCTTTTATAAGGGCCTTATGAGTTGAAGATTGCTGTTGAGGATATTTGAGTTTGGTGAAGAAACTGTGATGCTTCTTGTCCGTATTCTATTTATCGACACTTCACTCTCTAAACTTGTGGACAGGTTTACCGAGCTCAGTATTCGCTTGGGGACAAGCGAGGTCTAAGCTTGGGGGTGTTGATACGTCCAAAATGCATCACTATTTTATATCGTAATTCATCCTTATTCATTGATATATTTCACATTACGATGATGTTCTTATGTTGTATTGGCCTATTTTACACAGTTTGCAACTTTCCGGTGCCGAAGCAGCAGACGCAGGATTCAGCGGTAAAAAGTGGACGCTGAGTTGCTGAAGAAGAATACCTCCAAAATACCTGAAAATCGACGGAGGGTATTTTCCAGAAGGATCACGAAGATACGCAAAAGAGCAACCAGAGGGGGGCCATAGGGTGCCCAGGCGGCCACCTGGTGCGGCCCCCACCCTGGCCGTGCCGGGAGGGCGCCTGGAGCCCCTGGCCCACTCCAGCCTCCCCCCTCTGGCCTATATACTCCTCGTCATCCAGAAACCCTAAAGGG
>LR738710.1:760147815-760170045 GCA_902687465.1 Secale cereale
ACCCTAAGGGGGGGGGGGGGGGAGTTTACGGAGTTCTGCCGCCGCTCCGTGGCGGAAACCTACAGAGAAGAAAAGCCATCTCCGACGGGCAGATTCCGCCGGGGAGATCACCTCCCGGAAGGGGAGATCATCGCCATCGTCATCACCATCGCCACGGGCATCATCGAGATCATCATCAACATCATCCCCAACATCAGCACCATCTCCATCTTCATCCAATCTCATCTCACAATTGCAACTTGTGTTGTAATTCGTACTATCTATCCTCTCTACCCTATCGGTGTTGATTACTACTTTGTGGTGAATGCTATTGAGTTTTGTTGGAGAAATATCATTGTGTCCAGATTGTTTATCATCCATCTATCTCCACTGATCATGATCTCTTTTATGTCTTGTGAGTAGTTACTTTAGTTCTTGAGGACATGGGAGAAGTCTTATTGTTAGTAGTCATATGATGTTGAAGTAATATGTGTTGTTTGATACTTAAGTTGTGTTGTTATTTTTCTAGTGGTGTTGTGTGAGTCGAACACTCAACACTTCGCCTTATTAAGGACCTAGGGGAATACATTGTGTACAAAGAATGCTTACGGTGGGTTTCCGGAGTGACAGAAACCTGAACCCCAGTTCGCACGCTTTTGCACAAGGGAACAATGGATCATCGATCGTATTGCTATGGTTAGGCTTTTGCCTTAAATACTATCTTGTATTTGCAGATGCTTGCAAGGTGTTTAATCATAAGAGTGCACTCATCTTAGTCTAGAGGGTGTACTAGCATAGATCCACCCACTCAAGACTTATCAACACATCACATAGTACCGATACGGAATATGGCGAAAGCACATGACTACCTCTCCCGTGTGTCCTCAAGAACACTTTAGCCTTTATAAGTTCAGTTGCTAGGCCTCTCCTTTGCTCAGAAAGGATTGGGCCACTTGTTACTCTCCAGTGCCTTTTACTTTGCTCGCTTTTACTTTCCTGTTGCTTATATCAAGAAAACCCCTAAAAAGTTATCTTTCAGTGCTTGCAGTTATTCCTTGCTCAGAATCACTTATCAATACCTTCTGCTCCTCGTTGGGTTCGACACTCTTACTTATCGAAAACGCTGCAATAGATCCCTTACGGTTGTGGGTCATCAGATACGTCTCCAATGTATATATAATTTTTGATTGTTCCATGCTATTATTTATGATGTTTTGGATGTTTAATGGGCTTTGTTATACACTTTTATATTATTTTTGGGACTAACCTACTAACCCAAAGGCCCAGTCCAGATTGCTGTTTTTTGCCTGTTTCAGGGTTTTACAGAAAAGGAATATCAAACGGAGTCCAAACGGAATGAAACCTTCGGGAGAGATATTTTTGGAGAAAATCACGCACGGGAGACTTGAGAACCACAGAGTAGGGCATATGTGGTGCCGACGAGGATGGGGGGCACGCCCCCCTACCTTGTGGGCCCACGTTTGGCCCTCGGTACCCTCCTTCCTCCTATATATACCTACGTACCCCGAAACCATCAGAACAACAGAGAAAACGCTAGTTCCACCGCCGTAACCTTTTGTTCCCGTGAGATCCCAGCTTGGGGCCTGTTCCGGAGCTCCGTCGGAGGGGGGATCTTCCACGGAGTTCTTCTACATCATCATCATCGCCTCACCATGAGTTGTGAGTAGTTTACCACAGACCTTCGGGTCCATAGCTAGTATCTAGATGGCTTCTTCTCTCTCTTTGGATCTCAATACAAAGTTCTCCTCAGTCTTCGAGGAGATCTATTCTATGTAATCTCTTTTTGCGGTGTGTTTGTCGAGATCCGATGAATTGTGGGTTTATGATCAAGATTATCTATGAGAAATATTTGGTTCTTCTCTGAACTTTTTATGTATGATTATAATATCCTTGCAAGTCTCTTCGAATTATTGGTTTGGTTTGGCCTACTAGATCTTTTAGATATATTAAAACTGAGCACTAATCCAGCCATCTCAGGGCATTAGCGTCCACAGCTGTCGGATCTATAGTTTTCAGCGTTTTCGATCGTCTAACGAAAGTCTTCCGTAGTAATACTTCATGCGACTAGAGTGGGCAGCTACTCCCGCGACAAAATTGGGGATCCGTGGTTAATTGGGCCATCTCGCACGAAGCCCTAATAAACATCATAAGGAGAAAAACACCAAACGTCACCCATCTCCCTTCGCCCGACGCCCTCCCCGCGCCGCCTCGCTTCCTTTGCGATCTAGAGATGTCCGTGGCGGTCGAGATCCCTCCCAGGCTCCCAGCCCTCTCGTGGTACCACTCCGTCCGGCAGAAAAGGAGGAACACATGGCGAGCATGAAGATCCTTAGCGGGTACATCCGTTCATGTCCCGCTTGTCCATCAATTTAGAAACGACGAGGCGGATGTAGCAGCCAGGAAGCGTCGCCATCGCCTGACCTCAACGCGCCACCTGCAAGGTCTCCCTCCTTCCCACCTCCTCCTGACCCAACCCGTCGTCTTGCTCGTCCTCCGACCCTGACCCGGCTGTTGCCAATCTGTTAGCGATTGTGTAGATGCCCCGTTCCACTGTTCCAGTCGGTACTCACAAGTATTCCACCACATCTTCCTCGCGCCTCCTTCCCCTAATGCTCTCATTGGATGATTTGAAATTGGGATCTGGTTAATCTGCAAGTATTTTTGTGCAAGGGAATCTGTGAGTAGTTGATTTGGTGGTCTAGTTACACAGTAGCCCTGAAACAATCAGATTACAACGACGGGGGAGGCTCATGCCCTCTGTATCTCCACTCCTCCACTGTGTCTGTTCTTATTGTTGATTCAACACGGGATGGGTGCGGAAAAGCACTAGCGATTTTGGCCATTGGATCGGTTGTTTAGGCGTTCCTTGCCATTACATGCCTTGGTTAATGCACGCATGGGCCGCGGATCATCTTCCGCTACAGAATGGGCAACAGACTGGGCTGACGTCGTAAGGACCACTATTCCCGTAGCAAAATCGGAACAATCTGGTTGATTCAGGTCGGCGGGTGGCGTTTGTGTCATCGCCATCCCCGCTGCTTGACTTCCATCTGCTCAGCCACCACCGTCGCCCCCGCCCTGTCCTCCACCACGTACAGTAAAAAAGCCAAAGAGAAAATCACCAACCTTTTTAATTTCTTCTCGTACTCCCATGATCAACAACGAAGATGAGGGGCGACGGATCCACGTGGGCAAGGAGGTGTCGCTGATAGTCAGGGCGTGCCGGCTGGGATTCGGGAGCAGATCCTCGAGGCGACCCAACCGCTGGCCACTGCTGTGCCTCATCGGCTGGGGCGTCTGGTGACCTCGGTTGCAACATGACAGCGATGACCACGACAATTGCCTTGCTCCTGTTTCCGGGCGATGGATATGACCCCTATGTGACTCTCAGCTTCACCATCAGCCAAAATCTGGATGCATGCCATCTTTGAGCCTCATGCACTCCTCGCCCCCTTGTAATGTTTCAGAGGTCCAGTTTTTTCAGAATTTAATTTGGTTCCTTGATCTCCTTTCCTAGGTTTTGCATTTGCCACCATGATTTCCTTCTCATATAGTTTTAGTAAGACCATCGCATCAATTGATTGGTCAGGAGGAGGCCAGCATCCAACAAGACATGGTGCTGCAAAATTAGCAAATCAGGTCAGTGTGTTGTACCTTCGGCCGTTCTTAGATTCATTCTTTGTTGAAATTATTCATCTCCTGATTCTGTTGCTTAGTTGTGATATATTTCCATACACGTGTTGTCTCTAGATATCTGGAAACCTGTGATGAAATTGGTTGCTCGAATGGTCAATACCATTACCGAGTATCTTTTAGTCTTACTATACTGTTATATGCTAGGAAATTGTGATGCATATAGTACTTTACTATACTGTGAATGGTCAAGTAGTTAATTAGGATGCCCCGCAAAAAAAGTAGTTAATTAGGATAAAACCATGGCATCGACTGGCTTGCTCAAAATATATTGGCAATTTTTTTAATTTTGATATCGGTTAGTTTTTTGCTGATGCACCAGTGCACTTACTTTTTTAGGACTGATACATCTTCCTATATGTATCAGAACCATACATCCATCTTGATCATCACTATGTTTATCTGGCTCTATATTGGCGTCTATGTTAGATATCACTTTAATGGCCTTGGCGATCCAAAACCCTTAGTTAATTAATCCAAATATTTGATACTATTTACGGGGTAGGAAATTTTTACGTGAGCGGGTTTATTTAGTACATGTACGTGTAATCCGTTTTCAGCAAGTTTTTGGTACTTACATCACCTGTCAAGGGAGAAAAAAAAGATATCTATCTTCACCGATAGTCCATGGTCCTTGAATGTATATACATAAATTCCTTGTGAAGAAATGAACATAAGCTTATGCAACTTCTCTTAGTATGTAGCTTTTCTTTTATCATGTTTTACTTGCACATGATTTTTTACAACACTGAGCACTGGATGACGATGATTACGGCTTATGAGCATTTCAAGTATACCAGTGTTCTGAAGGTTGTACTTGTAGCAACATCATGATGATCTTTTCTCACGCACCAAATATGTGATGATTGATTGTCTTCTTTCCCATCAGTGTTGGATGCAGCGGTCGATTGTTATTTCCATTGAGCCGCTGCCTGGATTGTTACCAAGCTAACGAAGGATGTCCATGGAACTCACCGGTACCTGTGCCCATAGGGCTTCCATTCATATTGTGGAGTTGCAGACGGTAGAGAAAATATGTACTTCAGACTTCATTCCCTCTTGTGTTTAGGTTCGTGAGTTTTTTATTGTTGCAAAAATGACATGATCGAGACATCAATAGTAATGGATTTTGTCTTAGTGTGTTTGTGCTAAAAACATGCTCTTATCAATTTAGTTAGCGTCTAGTAAAGGACATGTTTCTCAGGAAAGATGTATCATGTATGCAAAGCTAAAATCATAATATGAAGATTTTACTTCCATCCTCGCAGTAATTATTGCATTCTGAAATATTTCTCCCTGTAGATGGGTAAAAACTGCAATGACAACTGTGAGTCAATGATATCTCTTATGCATTGTTGCAATTCTCTGCAAATTCTTTCTTAAGGTTACTGTTCACTGAGTGAAAGCAGGTGTAGCTCCATCCTAGCTTTGTACGGCACAATATTAGTATCTTTTCGGTTTTTACTTGCTACTTCGTGAAACAACTTATTTCAGTCTATTTTAGAATTTTTCATAGTTGATCTTATCTCCGTGTACATCAAAAAGTTCCTATCTCACTATCATAAAACACTAAAAATAGACGGGCGCAGCAACGCGCGCCATCAATGGTCTAGTAGTTCTTGCAATGGGAGAAGTGCTTGGCTTTGGGTTCAATCTTGCGGTGTCCTTTTCCTCTGACAGTAGGGGCAGCAAGGCACGTATTGTATTGTTGCCATCGAGGATAAAAAGATGGGGTTTATATCATATTGCTTGAGTTTATCCCTCTACTCATGTCATCTTGCTTAAGGTGTTACTCTGTTCTTATGAACTCAATACACTAGATGCATGCTGGATAGCGGTCGATGTGTGGAGTAATAGTAGTAGATGCAGGCAGGAGTCGGTCTACTTGTCTTGGACATGATGCCTATATACAATGATCATGCCTAGATAGTCTCATAATTATTCGCTATTCTATCAATTGCTCGACAGTAATTTGTTTACCCGCAGTAGAATATCGCTATCATGAGAGAAGCTACTAGAGAACACTATGGCCCCCGGGTCTATTCTCAACATATCAATCTACAATCTACTTTACTTTTCCGCTTTTAGTTTTTGTTCTTATAATCAAAAATACCAAAGGTATAAACTATCATCTCTATCAGATCTCACTTTCATAAGTAACCGTAAAGGGATTGACAACCCCTTATCGCGTTGGCTACGAAGTTCTTATTTGTTTGTGCAGGTGCGAGGGACTCGTGCGTGGTTTCCTACTGGATTGATACCTTGGTTCTAAAAAACTGAGGAAAATACATACGCTACTGTGCTGCCTCTCCCTTTCCTCTTTGAGGGAATACAACGCAAGATCGAGAAGTAGCACGGTCCAATGAGTGTTGAGGCTCACGGCGGGTATCGTTATTTTCTTATATTCACAGATGATTTGAGCAAATATAGGTATATCTACTTGATGAAACACAAGTCTGAAACATTTGAAAAGTTCAAAGAATTTCAGAGTGAAGTAGAGAATCATCGTAACAAGAAAATAAAGTTTCTACGGTCTGATCGCGGAGGTGAATATTTGAGTTATGAGTTTGGCCTTCATTTGAAACAATGTGGAATAGTTTCACAACTCACACCACCTGGAACACCACAACATAATGGTGTGTCCGGACATCATAAACGTACTTTATTAGATATGGTGCAATCTATGATGTCCCTTACCGATTTACCACTATCGTTTTGGGGTTATGATTTAGAGACATCTGCATTCATGTTAAATAAGGCACCATCTATATCCGTTGAGGCGACACCTTATGAACTGTGGTTTGGAAAGAAACCCAAGTTGTCGTTTCTTAAAGTTTGGGGCTACGATGCTTATGTGAAAAAGCTTCAACTTGATAAGCTCGAACCCAAATCGGAGAAATGTATCTCCATAGGATACCCAAAAGAAACTGTTGGGTACACCTTCTATCACAGATCCGAAGGCAAGATATTCGTTGCTAAGAATGGATCCTTTCTAGAGAAGGAGTTTCTCTCGAAATAAGTGAGTGGGAGGTAAGTAGAACTTGGTGAGGTAATTGTACCTTCTCCCGAATTGGAAACTAGTTCATCACAGAAATTAGTTCCAGTGATTCCTATGCCAATTAGTGAGGAAGCTAGTGATGATGATCATGAAACTTCAGATCAAGTTATTATTGAACCTCGTAGGTCAACCAGAGTACGTTCCGCACCATAGTGGTACGGTAACCCTGTTCTGGAAGTCATGTTACTAGACCATGATGAACCTACGAACTATGAGGAAGCGATGATGAGCCCAGATTCTGCTAAATGGCTTGAGGCCAAGAAATCTGAGATGGGATCCATGTATGAGAACAAAGTATGGAATTTGGTTGACTTTCCCGATGATTGGCAAGCAATTGAAACTGGGACTTTTACATTTGTGTCCCTAACTCGAACCCACTAATCAGATTTTCCCCTAATTTCAAAGCCTGCTCAAATTTGCCCCTCTGTCGTTAGGTGCCCTTACAGAAATGCCTTTCCGTGCCGTTTCCGTCCGGTCAAACGCCTTTGACCATCTACGCGACTTTTTCTGGACACATTTGCCCTTCTATGCGTGTGTCACTTACACATGGGTCCTATCCACACAAAAAAACACTATCTCTCACTTACACATGGGACCTACCCCAGAGTTAAAAAAGAAAATACTCTCTCTCACTTGCACATGGGACCATCCCTAGAAAAATAAAACATATAAAAAATAAAAGTAGAACTCTCTCCCTGACACCTGGGCCATGGGACCCACAGTCAGGGTCAACGCATGTCCATGTGTGCCCAGAACACATGCCCGGCCGTGCGCGGCGGCGCTCGCCGGCGGCTCACCGTACGTGGCTGGACGGACGCCGGAGAGTGCGAGGCACACAGTCTAGCTGCGCGAGCGGGGTGTGCCACACACACACTCGTTTTCATCGGTTGGTGGGCGCGCGCACAGCCGAGCCAGCCGAGCTCAGTCATGGCGGCCGGCTTAGGGCAGGGGGCTCCGGGAACAGAATCGAGCGGGGAAAGAGGGGAATAGGGGCACGAGATTTCAAGGATCGCGACACGAAGGTCGGGGAGGTCAACGGTGGCTCAGAGCAGACGAATTAAGGAGGTCAAAATCGACATCCGTGGCGGAGATCGGGTCCTGACCATCGTCTACAGGTGGCCCCAGGCTCGATTGACCGCACAGGGCGGAGGAGAAGCGGTTGACGAAGCACATGGACATGCTCATCGATCTCGGGCTAGGCTCTGATCGCGGTGCCTGGCAATGACGTCCTCGACAGAAGCTCTCAGGCGCTCCCCGTGCATGGCGTCGCCGTCTGCCGCCATCCTCCTCGACCATCACCTGCACATAGTTCCACAGACGACCCCGAGCACGTCCCCTTGGTCTTCACCTGCAGGCACGCCACGAAAATTTCGAACGACACAGGCGACTGTGGCTCTGAACTTCTCCGTCGGGGCGCTGGTTCCTGCAGCCAGTGGTGCGCTTGTTTGTCACTAATTGATGGGCTATGTCGCGGTGGTAGAGCAGCACGACTACACCGGTGAGCGTGCTGCGGGCGGCCGCTGGTTCAATGCACGCTGGCGGCTGCCGGTTCGGTGCACACCGGGGGTGAGAGTGACAGAGAAAGAGAGGGGAGACCGAAGAAGTTTTCTTTTTTTGGGGAGGGAGGCGGGGGTCCACATGTAAGTGCGTGTGAGAAATGGGGCGAGAGAAATAGTTTTTTCTTTTAATCTTTTAGAGTGGGCCCGCATGTAAGTGACACATGGAGACAAGGGTAGAAATGTCTAACAAACGTCCAGAAAACGGTCAAAGGCCATTGACCGGACGGAAACAGCACAGAATGGTATTTCTGCAATGGCACCTAACGGCAGAGGGGCAAATTTGAGCAGGCTTCGAAATTAGGGGCAAATTTGATTAGTGGGTTCGAGTTAGGGACACAAATGGAAAAGACCCATTGAAAATAAATGGATCTTTAAGAGGAAGACCGACGCCGATGGTAATGTTACTGTCTACAAAGCTCGACTTGTTGCGAAAGGTTTTCGACAAGTTAAAGGAGTTGACTACGATGATAATTTCTCACTCGTAGCGATGCTTAAGTATGTCCGAATCATGTTAGCAATTGCTGCATTTTATGATTATGAAATCTGGCAAATGGATGTTAAAACTGCCTTCCTTAATGGATATCTCAAAGAAGAGTTGTATATGATGCAACCAGAAGGTTTTGTCGATCCTAAAGGTGCTAACAAAGTGTGCAAGCTCCAACGATCCATCTATGGACTGGTGCAAGCATCTCGGAATTGGAATATATGCTTTGATGAGGTGATCAATGCATATGGTTTTATACAGACTTTTGGAGAAGCATGTATTAACAAGAAAGTGAGTGGGAGCTCTGTAGCATTTCTGATATTATATGTGTATGTCATATTGTTGATTGGAAATGATGTAGAATTTCTGGATGGCATAAAAGGATACTTGAATAAGAATTTTTCAATGAAAGACCTTGGTAAGCTGCTTATATATTGGGCATCAAGATATATAGAGATAGATCAAGACGCTTAATTGGACTTTCACAAAGCACATACCTTGATAAAGTTTTGAAGAGGTTCAAAATGGATCAGTCAAAGAAAGGGTTCTTGCCTGTGTTACAAGGTGTGATGTTGAGTAAGACTCAATGCCCGACCACTGCAGAAGATAGTGAAAATGAAAGCCATTCCCTATGCTTCAGCCATGAGTTCTATCATGTATGCAATGTTGTGTACCAGACCTGATGTGTGCCTTGTTATAAGTCTAGCAGGGGGTATCAAACTAATCAGGAGTGGATCACTGGACATCGGTCAAGAACATCCTAAAGTACTTGAAAAGGACAAATGAAATGTTTCTCGTTTATGGAGGTGACAAAGAGCTCGTCGTAAACGGTTACGTCGACTCAAGCTTTGACACTGATCCAGATGACTCTAAGTCACAAACCGGATACATATTTTTGTTGAACGGTGGAGCTGTCAGTTGGTGCAGTTCCAAGCAAAGCGTCGTGGCGGGATCTACGTGTGAAGCGGAGTACATAGCTGCTTCGGAAGCAGCAAATGAAGGAGTCTGGATGAAGGAGTTCATATCCGATTTAGGTGTAATACCTAGTGCATCGAGTCCAATGAAAATCTTTTGTGACAACACTAGAGAAATAGCCTTGGCGAAGGAATCCAGGTTTCACAAGAGAACCAAGCACATCAAGAGATGCTTCAACTCCATCCGCGATCAAGTCAAGGAGGGAGACATAGAGATTTGGAAAATACATACAGATCTGAATGTCGCAGACCCGTTGACTTAGCCTCTTCCACGAGCAAAACATGATCAGCACCAAGACTCCATGGATGTTAGAATCATTACTATGTAATCTAGATTATTGACTCTAGTGCAAGTGGGAGACTGAAGGAAATATGCCCTAGAGGCAATAATAAAGTTGTTATTTATATTTCCTTGTATATCATGATAAATGTCTTTTATTCATGCTATAATTGTATTAACCGGAAACTTGATACATGTGTGAATACATAGACAAAACAGAGTGTCCCTAGTATGCCTCTACTAGACTAGCTCGTTAATCAAAGATGGTTATGTTTCCTAACCATAGACATGTGTTGTCATTTGATCAACGGGATCACATCATTAGGAGAATGATCTGATGGACAAGACCCATCCATTGGCTTAGCACTATGATCGTTTAGTTTTATTACTATTGCTTTCTTCACGACTTATACATGTTCCTCTCACTATGAGATTATGCAACTCCTGAATACCGGTAGAACACCTTGTGTGCTATCAAACGTCACAACGTAACTGGGTGATTATAAAGATGCTCTACAGGTGTTGCCGAAAGTGTTTGTGGTGTTGGCATAGATCAAGATTAGAATTTGACACTCCGAATGTCGGAGAGGTATCTCTGGGCCCTCTTGGTAATACACATCATAATAAGCCTTGCAAGCAAATGACTAATGAGTTAGTCATGAGATGATGTATTACGAAATGAGTAAAGAGACTTGCCGGTAACGAAATTGAACCAGGTATGATGATACCGATGATCGAATCTCGGGCAAGTAACATACCAATGACAAAGGGAACAACATATGTTGTTGTGCAGTTTGACCGATAAAGACCTTCGTAGAATATGTAGGAACCAATATGAGCATCCAGGTTCCACTATTGGTTATTGATCAGATATGAATCTCGGTCATGTCTACATAGTTCTCGAACCTGTAGGGTCCGCACGCTTAACGTTCGATGACGATTGGTATTATGAGTTTATGTGATTTGATGTACCGAAGGTTGTTCGGAGTACCGAATGAGATCACGGACATGACGAGGAGTCTCTAAATGGCCGAGACATAAAGATTATTGGAAGGTTATGTTTGGACAACAGAAATGTTTCTGATAGGTTCGGGAATTTTCCGGAGTACCGGGGGGTTACCGGACCCCCCGGGGGTTAATGGGCCTTCATGGGCCTTAGTGGAAGAGAGGAGGAGGCGGCCAGGTGGAGGCACGCGCCCCCTCAAACCCAATCTGAATTTGAGGGGGGGGGCTTTCCTTCTCTCCATATTTCTCTTTCCTTCCCCTCCTAGTTGGACTAGGGAAGAAAGGGGGAACCTACTCCTAGTAGGAGTAGGATTCCCCCCTTGGGGCGCACCCCATGAGGCCGACCCGCCCCCTCCTCCACTCCTTTATATACGGGGGAAGGGGGCACCCCAAAGACACACAAGTTGATTTCTTAGCCGTGTGCGGTGCCCCCCTCCACAGTTACACACCTCGGTCATATTGTCGTAGTGCTTAGGCGATGCCCTGCGTCAATTCATATTGTTGTAACTTCATCATCACCGTCATCACGCCGCTGACAAAACTCTCCCTCGGCCTCAACTGGATCAAGAGTACGAGGGCCGTCACCGAGCTGAATGTGTGCAGATTGCGAAGGTGCCGTGCGTTTGGTACTTGATCGGTTGGATCGCGAAGACGTTCGACTACATCAATCGCGTTACTAAATGCTTCCACTTTTGGTCTACGAGGATACGTGGACACACTCTCCCCGCTCGTTGCTATGCTTCTCCTAGATAGCTCTTGTGTGATCGTAGGATTTTTTTTAAATACTACATTCCCCAACATATTGTTTGTGACATATCAGATTGCAAAGCATGTGGTGTTGGTGTCACAAGTTGACATAAAATAGTAGGTGAATCAAGCGTAGGACTAGTTGGTAGTTACTTACCTCCCCTTGCCTTGGAGGGCATGATCTTAGTTCTGGAATATTTGAGGTTCTTCATAGTGAATATAAATTGTAGTAGGTAATTGACTCCCAAGTGAACTAAATAAATAGAGCTATGCTCCCGGCAACGGCCCCAAAAATAGTCGTGATGACCACAAGTATAGGGGATGGCAACAGTCTTCAAGGGTAGTATTTCACCCAAATTTATTGATTTGACATAAGGGGAGCCAAGGAATGTTTATAAGCCTTCGCAATTGAGTTTTAAATTCAGCCACACCCGAGAGATAACTTTTTTGGCTGCAATTTATTAGTAGCACCGTAATATGATATTAGCGATAGTAGCGGTGATAAAGTAACGATAGCAACAACAATAGTAACAAGTAGAGCAGTAGCAATCATAGCATCAAACAATAGCAGTAAAGTGTAGGCATGGAGCAGTGATGTCTACTACACGCTTCTATTCCTGTAGACAGTGTTGGGCCTCCAAGAGCAGAGGTTTGTAGGACAGCAGCAAATTTCCCTTAAGTGAGTAACCCAAGGTTTATCGAACTCAGGGAAGTGGAGGTTGAACGTACCCCTTTCAAGCAACCCTGCAATCAAGATACAAGAAGTCTCTTGTGTCCCTAACACACCTAATACACTTGTCAGATGTATATGTGCACTAGTTTGGTGAAGAGATGGTAAAATATGGATGATAGGAGTGGCAAAGCAAAGTAATATAAATCTGTAATAAAAAGTGCAGCAAGCAAACAAGTGGTAAACGTGAGCACAAATGGTATTGCAATGGTGGAAACAAGGCCTAGGCTTCATACTTTCACTAGTGGCAACTCCCAACAACATTGACATATCCAATCACATGATATTTCCCATAAAACATGCAATGGAGACGCACTCGGAGGTCATTCCTTTGTGGTCAAGAGAGGACGAGAATTATGTAGGGCTACAAAAGCACACCTCAAAGTTCGTAGTTCTCAATCTATGGATTTCCCAATGTCACCGCGGCCATCCAAAGAGAGTACCACAATCACCACAACATATCTCCAGGATAGTCAAAGACAAGCACCAAGAGACTCTCAATCTTCAATCAACACACAAAAGAGGAAATCACTCATGAAAATATTCTTCTAACCCATGTCCAATAGACCGCTGTCACCTTGATCTCGGGGATTATACTAGATAAAGACAAGTGAGTACATCAATTCAATACATAGAGGAAGGGGAAATATCATGGGATCACCCTAGATTAACATAGCCTATGATCACAACGAAAATCACATCATGGGAGAGAGAGAGATAACCACATAGCTACACGTACAAGCCCTCAGCCCCGGAGAAGACTACTCACACACGTACAAGCCCTCAACGAAATTCAATATGTAACTGTCACAACCTAGTGTGATACACATTAGCTTCAGTTTATCAAGCATATGCAAGCATGTATTATGTATATAGTCATATGTGTTTGCTGTAATATAAGAACTAGCATGACCGAAAGTGCGTAGGAGCACTCGGCGACTCAGCCCACCAAAATCCCACCCATTCATTATCGTCGGGATTCGCATCTCCTATATTAACCAGTTTGTATTATGCCATGTATCTCTCACACACTTTCTCTGTATTAAGGCATGTACTTGTGTCCTGACATTGTCAGATAGCACTGGCACAGCCGGCCAACCACCTAGAGACCGAACAATCAATGCTCACGATGCCTCCCACCCCTCTCCTCTCCTCTCCCCACCAACCCTTCTTCCCCAGGACGCCACTTCTTCCTCATGAATCCTCTCCCCAAATCCTTTTCTACAGCTCCTGCACTTCTTCCCCAATCTTCTACTACACTTGTTCGTCTTGTTCCAGGTTAGTCCTGCACATTCACGCCAATCTACACCACGTCCGCCCTTGCCACGGACACCAACCCATGCTTTCCGCAAGCCAGCAAAAACATGTGGGAAGAAAAACCAGGAAGAAGACCATGTCGTTCATGACAAATAGATCGAGCTAGCCGTTGTTTTTGGCGTCCTACACACCATGTCTGCCTGTGACTGACTGCATGTATTGCGTGCCCGCGGCCGTCGGCGTCCTGGTCGTCCTCGTCACCGGTAGTAAGTCATTGACGTCCTGGTCTAATCGTCCTCGTCACCAACAAGCTTGGCATGATCGTCCTCAATCTCGGTGCTCAAGGTCGTTGGCTCTTCCTGCTCATGGCCAGCTTCCTTGACATGGCCTTGCCGCCCTTGAGCATGGCTTCCTTGATGGCCATGAGCATGCTTCGCTCCACCCCCAGCTTGTTTGCATGTGACAAAACAGAGTCGTGGGCCCCTAAATAAATCCGATTCAATGTGCCGTTGTATATCAGTGTGTATTTATCCTGTATTGGTTAAAACCAAATTAAACTACATTAATTGCATGCATCCCAAGACAATAACTGACGTGTAGATTTCGGGGGGCTGCGTTGCCGAGTGCTCTTCGTCCGCATCCCTAGCATGACATCTTATGTCCCACCCTCCCATGGCAGTGGGGCCCTAATAGAAACGGGGGTAATTAATGCGCTCCTTCTAATAGAGAACAGAAACAAAGCATTAACACATAGTGAATGTCGGCGTCCTGGGAACCAGGGTACCCAGACTTGCCTGTCTGTGGGCCGCGACGCGCTCCTACCACAGCCTGGTACGGCCCAGCTGATCGATCAGCTGCCCAAGACCCTCGCAAGGGGGCTAGACCTCGTGACGAGGTTACAGACCTAGGGTAGGGTCACAGGCCTGATCGAGGTACCCCACCCAAGGTCACTACCCTAGAAGATCAAAAGACAAGACCCGTGACAGTGGAGACAGTCGACTGAGACGGTCCAAGGAGACACTTCACTCGACTGACTCATGTGCGCGGGACGACTCAACTCCACTCGACCGGATCAGGTACTCGACCTCCGAGGGTCAAGCGCCTCTTGGAACAGCAACGGTCCTATATTTACTCACTATAGTAAACACCTTAATTATCCTTTACTGCAGGCGTTATCAGTAATACCTGCCTTAATGTATCTTTAAACCCTTGGTAATGAGGAGCATGGCTGTGGTCCTAGCACACTATATATGCCACCCCCTCCTCCAGAACAAGGTTTCGCACCTCTGTAACGCATACATACACCTATCAGTCGACCAAACCCCCGGGCACCGAGACGTAGGGCTATTACTTCCTCCAAGATGGGCCTGAACTCCAAAAACACCTTGTGTACAACCTCGCCATAGCTAGAACCTTGCCTCTCCATTCGTACCCCCTACCCTTACTGTCAGACTTAGAACCACGACAGTTGGCGCCCACCGTGGGGCAAGGCGTCTTAGCGATATTTGGTGAAGTTGCGATCTCTTCTCCGACAGCTTTCATCATGGTGTCAGGCGGCGTTTTGGCGTTGGGCCACGAGATCCGGCTCGGCGCGCTGGTCTTCGTCGCCGACGACTCCGCGTGGCTCCAAGAAGCCCCTCTCGACGTTGAGGCTCTGCCCGCCCGCGGAACTACGCACTTTCGCGCCGGTGCCGGCGGCGTCCTCCTGCTGCAGCCATCGACTCGGTACTCATCGTCCCCCATCCCCGCTGGATGCCGCCGCAAGCGAACCGGTCATTCGCGGCTCCAGCGGTGGGTGAGACATGCGGTGGCTCGTCAAAAGGCCACCCCACAAGTCGCGGCTATTGAGCCCGACGGCTACATCTACGGGCCGGCCGACCAGTCGACCGGGCCCGAAGATTCCATTTCCGAATGCGGGAGCAGCGACCCCGCGGCAGAAATCCTTATGGTTGATTCACGCAGCAGCCCGCCGGGTTTTCCTCGCGATGGGAATGGCGGCAGCGGCGGCGGCCGATCGCACGACAACGACGGTTACATCGCTCAGCCCCTCACCTCCGAGCAAAGGGCTGAGCTTTGTCGCCGCAACGGAGATGCACTCTTCACTCCCATCGTGGGAGATTCCCCAGAAGCTTTGGCTCTCAAAGCCACGCGCGTGGCCACCTTGGCCGAGCGCGCGCGCTGGGAAAACATCCAATGCTCACTCGACGAACAGGCTCGCCGACTGGTCCCCGAGTCCAGTCGACGGCCGCGGCAATCGCGTCAGCGCGAGACTCAGGTGTTCCACACACCAGTCCAAAACCTCGAGGCCGCGGCTCGTATCGCGGAGTCGATTCAACCCTCCCAGTAGGAGGCTGGGAGAGGTCTTCAGCAGATCCGAGCTTTGCTCCGAACGGTTGAAGAGCAAAACGCGGTTGTTTCTCAGTCACGCAACAGGATTCACAGCAGATCGGTGGCTGCAGACACCGTATGGTCGGCCCACAGTCCAAGATCGCCCCCGAGGCGTGAGGAACGTGGCCCGCGGCAAGACCGGCACCTGGGTCAGAACGACGATCCACTCGATCGTCGACACGGACGCTACGACCACCGTCGAGTGCCTACCCCTCCTCCGGGAAGTGGGTCACACTCGCCCCAGCGGCACGTGGGCAGGCGCCTGCGAGATGACGAGCGTAGGATTCCTCCAGATCCCCGGCGGCCAGGTTTCGTTGCGAGGTCCATCCTTGTACAAGGTCGAGTCGACTGTAACCGGGCATCCAGGGACGAGCGAGGCAGAGACCAACCCAGTGGCAGCCGAGCGCCGGCCTTAGGGCCTGAATGTTTCTGCAGTGCAATCAGGGCCGCGGAGATCCCCCCGAACTTCAGGCTGGCGGCAGGAGTAAGCAAGTTCACCGGTGAGTCGAAGCCGGACACTTGGCTGGAAGACTACCGAGTGGCCGTGCAGATCGGAGGCGGCAACGACGACGTGGCCATGAAGCACCTCCCCTTGATGTTGGGAAGCTCCGCTCGGGCGTGGCTCAACCAGTTGGCCCCCAGGAGTATATACAGTTGGGAAGAGCTCGCTCGGGTTTTCGTTCGGACCTACGAAGGCACCTGCAAGAGGCCTACTGGACTAGCAGAACTTCAACACTGCACGCAGAAGCCGAGTGAGACTTTGAGGGACTACATTCAGCGATGGACCACTTTGCATCACACGGTGGAAAACGTGTCCGAGCACCAGGCAGTGTGCGCCTTCAAGGAAGGCATGCCTAATCGAGAGTTAAATCTGAAGTTTGGCCGGACAGGTGACATGTCCATGTCGCGGATGATGGAGATTGCTAGTCGGTACGCCAACGGCGAGGAGGCCGATCGGCTCCGCAGTGGCAAGAAACCAGTCGGGCAGGACGACCAGAATCACAATCGAAAGAATAAGCGCAAGGCTGACCCAGCCGCTCAGGGAGAGGCTGCGGTGGTTAATCAAGGGAGGGGCAAAGGGAAGCCAAAAGGCTCCTGGGCCCCCAAGAAAGGAAAGGGTCAGGCTGGAGATGATATGCTCGACCAACCGTGCCCCATACACACGAAGAAAGATGAAGAGGGGAACTTGGTGTATCCCAAGCACACCACTCGACAGTGTCGGCTCTTGATCCAGAGTTTCCAGAAGGATCAGTCGACTGAGAAAGAGAAGGAATCAGAAGAGTCCAAAGACAAGGAAGGGGATGGAGGATACCCCCGCATCAACTCCACCTTGGTGATTTTCGCAGACGTCGAGAGCAAAAGTCGACTGAAAATCATCAACAGAGAAGTAAACATGGTTGCCCCGGCGACCCCCACGTTCTTGAAATGGTCGAAGACCCCCATCACATTTGACCAGTCCGATCATCCAGCGCACATCGCCACCCCTGGGTGGCAGGCACTGGTGGTCGACCCAGTAATCGAAGGCACGCGCTTGACCAGAGTTCTGATGGATGGGGGGCAGTGGCTTGAATATCTTGTATGCAGCAACCCTCCGGGATATGGGCATTCCAATGTCCAAGCCGAGGGAAAGTAACATGAGGTTCCACGGGGTAATCCCCAGGAAGAAAGCCGACTCACTTGGCCAGATCTCACTCGACGTAGTCTTTGGTGAGTCCAAGAACTACCGAAAGGAGAAGCTGACGTTCGAAGTGGTGGACTTCAACAGCGCCTATCACGCCATCCTGGGTAGGCCCGCCTATGCCAGGTTCATGGCTCGACCATGTTACGTCTACCTCAAGCTGAAGATGCCGAGACCCAACGGCGTCATAACCATCACCGGGAACCGGCAGAAAGCGGAAGAATGCTTCCAGAAAGGCTCGAAGATCGCCGACGAGCAAATGGCAGCAGTAGAGATGGAGGAGTACCAAAAGAGAGTGGATCCGGGTGACCTGCTAAGGGCGAAGAAGCCAGCTTCCGAGTCAGCTTTTCAGTCGGCCGGGGACAAAAAACCTGTGCACATCCATCCCACCGATCCCAACGCAGCACCGACCCACATCTCCACCACACTCGACAGCAAATAGGAAGAAGCGCTCATCCAGTTCCTCCGTGAGAACTGGGACATCTTTGCATGGAAACCATCAGACATGCCGGGTGTGCCCAGGGGGCTGGCTGAGCACCATTTGCGAGTCGACCCTAAAGTGAAACCTGTGAAGGAACATCTCGGTCGATCCGCTGCGGAGAAGAGAAAGGCGATTGGCGAAGAAGTGGCTCGACTCCTAGCAGCAGAGTTTATCCGCGAGATATACCACTCCGAGTGGCTCGCCAACGTCGTCATGGTCCCCAAGAAGGACAAGTCTCTCCACACGTGCATCGATTTCAAGCACATCAATCAGGCCTGCCCGAAAGATCATTTTCCTCTTCCCCGCATCGATCAGATAGTCGACTCGACTGCGGGATGTGAACGTTTGTCCTTTCTGGACACATATTCCGGGTACCATCAGATCCGTCTATATGGACCCGATGAGATAAAGACAGCTTTCATCACCCCTTTCGGGTGTTTTTGTTATGTCACCATGCCTTTCGGCCTCAAAAATGCCGGCGCCACCTTCATGCGCATGATCCAGAAGTGCTTGATAAAGCAAATCAGTCGGAACGTCGAGGCATACATGGATGACATCGTGGTTAAGTGACGGAAAGGTTCTGACCTGCTGACTGACCTCGCTGAGACATTCGCAAACCTCAGAAGCTACGATATCAAGCTCACCCCGTCAAAGTGTACATTTGGAGTTCCTGGTGGCAAGTTGCTCGGTTTTCTTGTCTCCGAACGGGGAATCGACGCCAACCCAGAGAAGGTCAACACCATCATCCGAATGAAACGCCCCGAGCGTATTCACGACGTCCAGAAGCTTACTGGTTGCTTGCCCACATTGAGTCGATTCATTTCTCGTCTTGGTGAGAAGGCACTGCCTCTCTACCGACTCATGAAGAAATCCGACAAGTTCGAGTGGAATCCCGAAGCCGAAGCTGCGTTTGAAGAGCTCAAAGCCCTGCTGTCCACCCAGCCGGTGCTCGCTGCCCCAGTCAGCGGAGAGCCTCTTCTGCTGTACATTGCTGCCACCGGACAAGTCATCAGTACTGTACTCACGGTCGAGCGGGAAGAAGAGGGCAAGGCATACAAGGTCCAACGCCCGGTCTATTACATATCCGAAGTTTTGACTCCCTCCAAGCAAAGGTATCCACATTACCAAAAGCTTGTGTACGGGATTTACTTGACTGCAAAAAAGGTTGCCCATTACTTCTCGGACCATTCGATCTCAGTCGTCAACGACGCCCCACTATCAGAGATACTAAACAACCCAGATGCAACCGGTCGAGTGGCAAAATGGGCGATTGAACTTCTTCCGTTAGATATCAAGTTTGAAGCGAAGAAAGCCATCAAGTCTCAGGCCATAGCGAATTTTGTGGCTGAGTGGATAGAACAAGAGCTGCCGACTCAAGTCCAGTCGGACCATTGGACTATGTTTTTTGATGGGTCCAAGATGCTGAACGGATCCGGCGCAGGCGTGGTCCTGGTCTCTCCCAAGGGCGACAAGCTCAGCTACGTCCTTCAGATCCATTTTGGTTCATCAAACAACGAGGCCGAATAGGAAGCACTTTTGTATGGGTTGCGTATGGCAATCTCACTCGGCGTCCGTCGCCTGATGGTCTACGGCGATTCCGACCTGGTGGTGAACCAAGTGATGAAAGAGTGGGACGTCAGGAGCCCGGTAATGACCAGTTATTGCAACGCAGTGCGGAAGCTTGAAAAGAAGTTCGAAGGCTTAGAGCTCCATCATGTGCCCAGAGCAAAGAATCAACTAGCCGATGATCTCGCAAAAATTGGTTCGACTCGGAGGTCTATACCCAAGAATGTGTTCCTAGAGCATCTGCACACCCCCTCTGTCAAAGAATACCCCTTCACTGAAGAGCCCCCGCAGCCAGTCAGCGCGACGGATCCAACTGAGGTCGAAGTGCCTGCCGTGGTCGACTTGATCATGGAGGTCTTAGTGATTACGCCAGACTGGACTGTGCCATATATATCATATCTGCTCAGGCAAGAACTCCCAAAAGACGAAGAAGAAGCACGCCAGATCATCTGCCGATCCAAGGCGTTCACAGTCATTCAAGGACAGCTCTACAGAGAAAGCGTCACCGGAGTCGCCCAGCACTGCGTCGATCCGGAGGAAGGTCGACTGATCTTGGATGAAATCCACTCGGGAACTTGCGGCCACCACGCCTCCTCTCGGACTATCGTGGCCAAAGCATACCGAGCCGGATTTTACTGGCCCCGTGCCAATGAGATGACCAAGGATCTTGTGGACAAATGTGCAGGTTGCCAGTTCTACTCCAACATGTCACACAAGCCGGCGTCCGCCCTAAAAACCATTCCGCTAGTCTGGCCCTTCGCTGTTTGGGGCCTGGACATGGTCGGCCCCTTCAGGACAGGAAGAAGCGGGTTCACCCACCTTCTCGTAGCAGTCGACAAGTTCACCAAGTGGATCGAGGCCAAGCCCATCAAGAACCTCGAGTCGAGCACCGCCATCAGCTTCATCAAGGAGCTAATATTCAGATATGGGGTCCCTCACAGCATCATCACAGACAACGGCTCCAACTTTGACTCGGATGAATTTAGAGCTTTCTGTGCTTCCCAAGGAACACGAGTCGACTACGCCTCCGTGGCCCATCCACAGTCGAATGGACAGGCAGAAAGAGCAAATGGTTTGATTCTCCAAGGCCTAAAGCCACGGCTCATGCGTGCCCTTAAGCATGCCGCCGGAGCTTGGGTAACTGAGCTGCCCTCTGTCCTATGGGGTCTGAGGACGACTCCGAATCGGTCGACTGGCCGTACCCCTTTCTTCTTGGTCTATGGAGCCGAAGCTTTGTTCCCGAGCGACTTATTACACAACGCCCCTAGAGTGGAACTCTTCTCTGAAGCCGAGGCGGAGCAGGCTCGTCAAGATGCAGTCGACATTTTGGAAGAGGAAAGAGAGATGGCCTTGCTCCGGTCGACCATCTACCAACAGGACCTGCGTCGATTCCATGCTCGCAACGTAAGAAGCCGAGCATTCCAGGAAGGAGACCTGGTCGTTCGAGTGCATCAGAAACGTCCGCACAAGCTCGCCCCGACCTGGGAAGGCCCGTTCATCATCACAAAGGTGCTGCGCAACGGAGCGTACCACCTCTACAATGTAGCCCAGAAGAAAGACGAACATCATTCGTGGAATGCGGACCTGCTCCATTGCTTTTACACTTGAAACACTCGACGGTCGAGTTGTAATAAAGATTTCCCAATTTGTTTCAAAGACAAGATAGCAATGATCCCCTAACGATCGGTGTCCTCTAAATCCCCCAGTGGGTACTTAGTCGCGATCCTCCGAGCTACGCTACAAGTATAAGGCGGCTCGGTCCTCCGAGCTCCGCCACAAATACAACGTAGCTTGGAATCGCCTAAGTTACGATCTTTTACTCCGAGTGAAGAGCAACCCTCTCACTCGGGGGCTTAGCTGCGGTCCTCCAAGCTACGCTACAAGTATAAAGCGGCTCGGTCCTGTGAACTCCGCCACAAGTAGAACGTAGCTTGGAATCGCCTAAGTTATAAACATTCCTCTCCGAGTGAAGAGCGACCCTCTCACTCGGGGGCTTAGCTGCGACCCCGTGACTCGCCTAAGTTACAATCTTTTACTCCGAGTGAAGAGCAACCCTCTCACTCGGGGGCTTAGTTGCGGTCCTCCAAGCTTCGCTACAAGTATAAAGCGGCTCGGTCCTCCGAGCTCCGCCACAAATACAACGTAGCTTGGAATCACCTAAGTTATAAACATTTTACTCCGAGTGAAGAGCAACCCTCTCACTCGGGGACTTAGCTGCGGTCCTCCAGCTTCGCTACAAGTATAAAGCGGCTCGGTCCTCCGAGCTTTGCCACAAATACAACGTAGCCTTGGAATCGCCTAAGTTATAAACATTCTACTCCGAGTGAAGA
>LR738710.1:760170097-760180564 GCA_902687465.1 Secale cereale
GGGGGCTTAGCTGCGACCCCGTGACTTGCCTAAGTTACAATCTTTTACTCCGAGTGAAGAGCAACCCTCTCACTCGCGGGCTTAGCTGCGGTCCTCCAAGCTTCGCTACAAGTATAAAGCGGCTCGGTCCTCCGAGCTCCGCCACAAATACAACGTAGCTTGGAATCGCCTAAGTTACTCGCCTAAGTTACAATCATTCTACTCCGAGTGAAGAGCAACCCTCTCACTCGGGGGCTTAGCTGCGGTCCTCCAAGCTTCGCTACCAGTATGGAGCGGCTCGGTCCTCCGAGCTCCGCCACAAGTACAACGTAGCTTAGAATCGGCTAAGTTATAAACATTCTACTCCAAGTGAAGAGCGACCCTCTCACTCGGAGACCTAGCTGAAGACGTCGACTCAAAGATTCGAGCAATCAAAAGAAGAGCGACAAACCAAAGGATCAAAATCAAATAAAAGCCCCGCAAGGTTCGGGCAAGAGTACTTGGGCCACAGACCCACCAAAGTTTAACGGGTACAAATCCACGTGGCATTCCGCGGCAAATGAGATTAATGTATCAAAGTCATGCCTCGGGAGGAGGCGGGCTTGCAGGCGCAACGAATTCGTCCAGATTGATCCCATCGGCGATGCGAGTGGCAGCTTCCAGGAAAGTCTCCATAAACGATTAGAATTGGAGCTCCTTCGTGTTTGCGACCTTCAGCGCGGCAAGCTTCCTCTCCTTCACCTCCCTGCAGTGCACACGGACCAAAGACAGCGCCACGTCAGCTCCTCCCCGGGCTGCCGACTTCTTCCACTCCAGCACTCGGTCGTGGATCTCGTTGAGTCGAGTCATCAAGGACTCGAGGTCGTTCTCCTGCACGACCCCCCTCCAGAGCGTGGTGTCGATTCGGGCCATTACTGCCTTCAGTCGTCCCAGATAATCCGTGGCTGCAGTGAGGCGGGACTCCAGCCTCAGTATATTCATGGACACCTCATCCTTCACGATGGAGTTGGTTGGGTCCAAGCCGGGCTCGACCCGTCCAGTCTCCTCCTCGAAGTTACGACAGAACTCTGCACCAAAAACAGCAAGTCGAGTCAACGGATAAGATACGGGTCGACTGATCCAATTTTAACCAAGCCGAAGGAGGCATACCTTCGAGCACGAGGTACCATTTCTTGGTAATGTCGCCCAGATACGCCTCAAGATCAACCCTCTTCCGAAAGAGAGCCTCATACTTGTCGTTCAGGACGGCCTTGGACTTCTTCAGCTGAGTCACCTCGTGGTTGGCCGCGTCGAGTGAGCCTCTCAGTCGGATGATCTCGCCTCGAGCGCACCCATGGAAGCCAGCTTCTTCGCCGCCAGTTCCGACTTCTCCTGAGCCGCCTGCTGTGCCACCGCTAGGTCAAGATCCTTTTGCTCCAAGGCTGCCTTCAGTTGACCTACCAAAGCTGCCACTGGACAGATGAACATGAAGGAACACAAGGCACATCTATCGAAAAGTCAGTCGACAAAAGATAGGACTAAGTTACCAGCTGCATCATCCTGCGTCTTCTTCAGGTGGTCCCGAGCCAACTGCAAGTCAAGATTAAGCTGGATTTGCTTCTTCTCAAGATCTGCAAACTTGGCCCCGAACTCGCAAGATTTCTGCATCAACACAACAAAGCAAGATTATAAGACTACAGTCGAGTCAAACTACTCAACCGCAGTCTCGAGGACTACACCCAGTGGGTGCACTGAGCGTGCCCCCACTGGTTTCACTCGGCCAAGGTCAGTCTGGCGCGAGCAAAAAAAAAATCAACAACAAGAAAGAATGGTTCTATAGTAAGACCATGGCCGACTGCCAGCAGTCGACCACGGTCTCGGGGACTACACCCAGTGGGTGCACTGAGCGTGCCCCCACTGGTTTCACTCGGACAAGGTTAGCCCGGTGCAAGCTCAAAGAAGAGAAGAAAAGAAGAACACCCAGTGGGTGTGGTATCTCACGAAACAAAACAAGCAGATTCTCTCGAAATTAAAGACTACTTCAATGAAGATAACGTACCTGGACGTTAGCCCGAAGAGCAGAACTGGCATCGTAAGCCGCCATGCTGGCCTCGTACGTCGTCTTCGTCCTCCCCATCATCACCTCCGCCTGGCGAACGGCTTCTTGAGCCGCTCCCATAGGGTCCTCCGGGAGGCGGTAGGTAGAGAAGAGGACTGATGAAGCGGCGGGCGTCGGGTCGGCCGCAGGCGCGGGCGCTGGATCTACGGCACGAACCGGCGCTGAGTCGACGGCTGGAGTTGGCACTGGGTCGACGGCTGGAGCGGGCGCTGGGTCGACGATCGGCGCAGGCGTCGAGGCGGGCGCCGGGTCAACGTTCGGCGCATGCGATGGGTCGACAGCACGCACGGTCGACACAGGGACGGCGAAAGAGACCGTGGCTCGGGCCGCGTCCTCCTGTCGCTGGGCCTCTGAGCCAGAAGGCACCTTCCGACCCTTCTTCCCTGCGCGCCGGCGGTCCCCTCCCAACTGCTCCTCGTCTTCGTCGTCATCCGGCAGCTCTATGACGAGGCGTGGCACTTCGGGTCAAGTGGAGAACTAAGTCAGTCGACCGTCGCCCGCGAAAGAAAAGAGGGATAAGACAAGTCTCATAGAGCCCACACCTACGCGAGAAGTCGCGGCATCCGCGGTCTCCTCGTCGTCTCGACCCCGGTCGATGTCCATCGAGGTCGTAGAAGCAGCGGCTCTGAAAGATTCGGTCAAGAGATGAGTCGACTGAAGTTGCAGTCGACCTCCGAGAAACAAGTCCAAGTGACACTTACGTGGAGGCGATGGGTACATCCACCTTAATCCTAGGCAGGGCCTTCCGGGGCTTGGTGGTGGCGACCTTGGGCTGCTTCGGCGTCTTTTCGGCGGGGTCGGGAGTGGCCGTTCGAGTGCGTTTGGGCGTCCGAGACCCCAAGGACCCGCCTGGAGGCGTGCGGCCCCTGGGTCGTTGCTCCTTGGATCGGCGCTCGGCACGGGGAGGTGACTCGACCTCCTCCCCGCTGATATAATCCTCGCTCTCCTCGGTCTCCTCCTCCGACTTCCACTCGGCGGCGTCGCCCGTACCCTCCTCGCCCTCCTGGTCCAAGTCCCCGTTGGGCAGCGAATACATCTCTGTATAGATCTGCAAAGAAAAGAAGTTTGACCAAATACCAGTCGGATCCATCATGACAAATTACAAGCCAGTCGACAGACACGTCACTCGGAAGCAGAAGACTAACCTTGTCTGGCAGGTGGTCAGCATCGAACGGGATGATCCTCCCAGACCCCCTGGGGTTGTCCTTGTTCCTCGTGATGCTCTTCAAGCACTGCACCACGTACTTCGGGTCGGCCGCCTCCGGGTGGACTCGCGACGAGTCGTCGGTGCCGGAATACAGCCACATCGAATGGTCCCGAGCTTGGAGCGGCTGGATCCTCCGCGCAAGATACACCTCAAACAGGTCCATCCCCGTGACCCCCTCGCGGACTAACTGGACGACCCTCTCCATCAACATGTCTACTTCGGCCCTCTCAGCCTTACTCACTATCATCGAAGGAGGTGGGTTGGCTCGACCTAGAGTGAATGGAGGAAGGCCGGTCGACTGACCCGGAGTCGGACTGTCCTTGTAATAAAACCAGGTCGACTGCCAGCCCCGAATCGACTCCGGAAGGTTCATGGGGGGAATGGCGCTCCTATTCCTAAGCTGAATCCCGAGCCCGCCGCACGCCTGGAGGACGTGCGTCTTGCCGTCACTCGGGTTCACCCTCTTGACGGTTTGCGAGCGACAGGTGAAGATGTGTTTGAACAAACCCCTGTGCGGTCGGCAACCGAGGAAGTTCTCACACATGGAAACGAAGGCAGAGAGGAAGGCGGTAGAGTTGGGCGTAAAGTAATGCAACTGGGCACCAAAGAAGATCAAGAACACGCGGAAGAAAGGATGCGGGGGCGTAGAGAAACCTCGGTCGACGTGGGTGGCGTGGAGTACACACTCGCCCTCCCGCGGCCGGGGCTCGAGCTCTCCCCCCGGCGCCCGCCAGGAGTCGCGGGAGATCAACCCTTCCTCCTCCGGCTCCTCCAGATCCTCCACCACGACGGTGGACCGGATCCAACCCCCCTGGATCCATCCAGCGGGGAATCCGGACCTCGACGACGAACCGCTCCGGCCAGCTCGCCTCCCCTTCCCCGACGCCGCCTTCTTGGAGCGCTCCATGGCCGCGGTCTTGTCCTTGCCCATGGCTCGCGCGACGGCGGTCGCTGCGGAGAGAGGCAGGAAAGAACGAGGGCGCAGCGGAGAAGCAAGAGCGCTGCAGAGAAGCTGAGGCGAACGGGAGAAGATTGGGTGCACAGTGCCCCCCCGCTGCGGGCTCGGCGCGCCTTTATAATGGCTCGGTCGAGTGGCTGACCGGTGGCCCCGAGCAATCCTATCTGATCCCGTAACAGACGCTGACGTGATACGTGGCGAAAAAGGAGGCGCGGGAATCGAGGCGTTCGAAGCGCACCTCTCTGATTGATGCGGCACGTCCCGCCCCGTGCGCTCCCCCAAATTTCGAAAGCCCCGCCGAATCCGGCGACCGAAGGGCAACTGATCACGTCGAAAACGACACACGCTCACGGTGCCCGACGCCTAGCGCAAAGTCCAGTCGACGCAGGGAGTCCAATCGACGCAAGAAGTCCAGTCGACGCAAGAGGCAACTAATTCACTGATGGCTTTAGAATCGACCGAGACGACCAAGACACAACTGAGGGAGCCTACCCAAGTCACGAGCTCCAAAACAATATACCCCAAGGACGTCGAACCAAGACCAGAGCTTCTCTCAGCATCCCCTTGCTCAAGCCTCAATCCATTCGGGGGCTACTGACGAGGTTACAGACCTAGGGTAGGGTCACAGGCCTGATCGAGGTACCCCACCCAAGGTCACTACCCTAGAAGATCAAAATACAAGACCCGTGACAGTGGAGACAGTCGACTGAGACGGTCCAAGGAGACACTTCACTCGACTGACTGATGTGCGCGGGACGACTCAACTCCACTCGACCGGATCAGGCACTCGACCTCCGAGGGTCAAGCGCCTCTTGGAACAGCAACGGTCCTATATTTACTCACTATAGTAAACACCTTAATTATCCTTTACTGCAGGCGTTATCAGTAACGCCTGTCTTAATGTACCTTTAAACACTTGGTAACGTGGAGCATGGCTGGGGTCCTCGCACACTATATAAGCCACCCCCTCCTCCAGAACAAGGGTTCGCACCTCTGTAACGCATACATACACCTATCAGTCGACCAAGCCCCCGGGCACCGAGACGTAGGGCTATTACTTCCTCCGAGAAGGGCCTGAACTCGAAAAACACCTTGTGTACAACCTCGCCATAGCTAGAACCTTGCCTATCCATTCGTACCCCCTACCCTTACTGTCAGACTTAGAACCATGACACCTCGCGAGGAGAATGACGTCAAGACCCCCTCAGGAGCAGCCTCGGCAAGGTTGCTACGGAGGGGCGAAGAATCCAAGGCCAAGCCTACCTCAGGAGGAGGCAGTGACGTAAGCAGTGACGCACCGCACCAGCGGGTGCCAGCGCCCGCCAGCGGCGCAATTGCCGTTTTGGTGCAAATGGGATAGCGCGGCGCAGGTTCCTGAGGAGCGGGACAAAGGTTTCCCCTTCGATGCAACAAGACCAAAGACCGCTCATACGTCTCCAACGTATCTACTTTTCCAAACACTTTTGCCCTTGTTTTGGACTCTAACTTGCATGATTTGAATGGAACTAACCCGCACTGACGCTGTTTTCAGCAGAACTGCCATGGTGTTGTTTTTGTGCAGAAATAAAAAGTTCTCGGAATCGCATGAAAATCAACGGAGATTTATTTGAGAAAATATAAAAAATACCTGCAAGAAGATCCACACCGGGCGGCCCACAGGCTGTCCTCGAGGGTGGGGGGCGCGCCCCCCATCCCAGGGCGCGCCCCCCTGCCTCGAGGGCACCCCGATGCCCTACCGACATATCCCCAGGTCCTATATATTCCGTTTCATGGAGAAAAAAATCAAGGAGAAAGAATTATCGTGTTTTACGAGACGGAGCCGCCGCCAAGCCCTAATCTCTCTCGGGAGGGCTGATCTGGAGTCCGTTCGGGGCTCCGGAGAGTGGAGATCATCGCCATCGTCATCATCAACCTTCCTCCATCACCAATTCCATGACGCTCATCGCCGTGTGTGAGTAATTCAATCGTAGGCTTGCTGGACGGTGATGGGTTGGATGGGATCTATCATGTAATTGAGTTAGTTTTGTTAGGGTTTGGTCCCTAGTATCCACTATGTTCTGAGATTGATGTTGCTATGACTTTGCTATGCTTAATGCTTGTCACTAGGGCCCGAGTGCCATGATTTCAGATCTGAACCCATTATGTTTTCATGAATATATGTGTGTTCTTAATCCTATCTTGCAAGCCTATAGTCACGTACTATGTGTTTTGATCCGGCTACCCCGAAGTGACAATAATCGGGACCACTCCCGGTAATGACCATATTGTGAGGAGTTCATGTATTCACTATGTGTTAATGCTTTGGTCCGGTAATCTATTAAAAGGAGGCCTTAATATCCCTTAGTTTCCAATAGGACCCCGCTACCACGGGAGGGTAGGACAAAAGATGTCATGCAAGTTCTTTTCCATAAGCACGTATGACTATATTCGGAATACATGCCTACATTGCATTGATGAACTGGAGCTAGTTCTGTGTCACCCTAGGTTATAATTTCTACATGAGGAATTGCATCTGACATAATTTCCCATCACTGATCCAATGCCTACGAGCTTTACCTATATTGCTAGTTGCTATTTACTTTTCCGTTGCTATTATCACAAAAACTACAAAAACATTATCTTTACTTTTATTGCTGCTACCACCACTATCATATTACTGTGCTACTAAACTATCTTGCTGCAGATACTAAGTTTCCAGGTGTGGCTGAATTGACAACTCAGTTGCTAATACTTAAGAGTATTCTTTGGCTCCCCTTGTGTCGAATCAACAAATTTGGGTTTAATACTTTACCCTCGAAAACTGTTGCGATCCCCTACACTTGTGGGTTATCAAGACTATTTTCTAGCGCCGTTGCCGGGGCGCATAGCTCTATTCTTTAAGTCACTTGGGATTTATATCTGCTTATCACTATGAAGAATTTGAAGGACTCAAAAACCAAGATGTTACCCTCAACTACGAGGGGAGGTAAGGAACTGCCATCTAGCTCTGCACTTGATTCTCCTTCTGTTATGAGTGAACTTGCGACACCTACTCCTGCTATTGAATCTGATATGTCGTATGTTCTTGATGATGCTACTTCTGCTATGTATGATGAAACTACCTCTATGCCTGATACTGTGCGACTAGGTGAATTTCTAAATGAACAAATTGCTAAGGTTAGGGAGAGTGCAAATGTTGATGATATTTATGAAAGTGATGATGAAACTACTCCCAATAGATATGAATTGCCTGTTGTGCCTGAAGGTTATGTTATGGATGAAGAAACTGCTAGAGACTTTCTTGCTTGCAATGATAGATATGATCTTAAGAAGTTATTAGCTAAGTTGAAAGAATAGTCCTTGAATGCTAGAATGAAACATGACCCTGCTTTTGCTACTTCACCTATATGTGTTACTGATAAGGATTTTGAATTCTCTGTTGATCCTGAGTTAATTACTTTGGTTGAATCTGATCCTTTCCATGGCTATGAGTCTGAAACTGTTGTGGCACACCTTACTAAGTTGAATGATATAGCCACCCTATTTACCAAGGATGAAAAGATTCGCTACTATTATATCCTTAAGTTATTTCCGTTCTCGTTAAAGGGTGATGCTAAGACTTGGTTTAATTCTCTTGATCCTGGTTGTGCGCGTAGTCCCCAGGATATGATGTATTACTTTTCTGCTAAATATTTTTCCGCTCATAAGAAACAAGCTGCCTTACGGGAAATATATAACTTTGCTCAAACTGAAGAACATAGTCTCCCTCAAGCTCGGGGGAGGCTTCTCCAGTTACTTAATGCTTTGCCAGATCATCCTCTTGAGATGCATGCTATACTTGATGTCTTTTATAATGGACTAACTGATGCTTCCAGAGACCACCTGGATAGTTGTGCTGTTTGTGTTTTCAGGGAAAGAATAGTTGAACAAGCTGAACTACTATTGAATAATATGCTGGCCAATGAAAATAATTGGACATTTCCTGAACCAGCCCCTAAGCCAACTCCGAAGAAAAGAGGTGTTCTATTTCTCAGTCCTGAAGACATGCAAGAGGCAAAGAAATCTATGAAAGAAAAAGGTATTAAAGCTGAAGATGTTAAGAATTTACCGCCTATTGAAGAAATACATGGTCTTGATAACCCGACACAGGTAGTAAAGGTAAATTCTCTCTATAGATTTGATGAAAGTGATATTCCTCGTTATAAGTCTGCTAGCCAATGCTTAGATGAGTTTGACAATTTCATTGTCAAACAAGAAAACTTCAATGCTTATGTTGGTAGACAACTACAACACAATGCCCATATGATTGAACGCTTGAGTGATTATCTATCTAGTGCTAAAGATGAATTGAAACTTATTAGTATGCATGCTTCTATGGTCACCACTCAAGTAGAACAAGTACTTAAGGCTCAGAATGATTTGCTCAATGAATTAAATAGTAAGAATAATGATAATGCCATTAGAGTTGTGACTAGATGTGGTAGAATGACTCAGGAACCTCTGTATCCTGAAGGCCACCCTAAGAGAATTGAGCAAGATTCTCAGAGAGCTAATTTAGATGCACCTAGTTCTTCTAAGAAGAAGAAAAAGAAAACTGATAGAACTTTCCATGCTTCTAGTGAACCTGTAGCTCACCTACCTGAGAATCCCAATGATATATCTGTTTTTGATGCTGAGACACAATCTGGTAATGAACATGAACCTAGTGATAATATTAATGATGATGTTCATGTTGATGCTCAACCTAGCAATGATAATGATGTAGAGATTGAACCTGCTGTTGATCTTGATAACCCACAATCAAAGAATCAACGTTATGATAAGAGAGACTTTGTTGCTAGGAAGCACAGTAGGGAGAGAGAACCATGGGTTCAGAAACCCATGCCTTTTCCTCCAAAACCATCCAAGAAAAAGGATGATGAAGATTTTGAGCGCTTTGCTGAAATGATTAGACCTATCTTTTTGCGTATGCGTTTGACTGATGTGCTTAAAACAAATCCTTATGCCAAGTATATGAAAGATATTATTACCAACAGAAGAAAGATACCTGAAGTAGAAATCTCCACCATGCTTGCCAATTACACTTTTGAGGGTGGAATGCCTAAGAAATTAGGAGATCCAGGAGTACCTACTATACCTTGCTCCATTAAGAGAAACTATGTTAAAACTGCTTTGTGTGATCTTCGAGCCGGTGTTAGTGTCATGCCTCTCTCTTTATATCGTAGACTTGACTTGAGTAAGCTGACACCTACTAAAATATCTTTGCAAATGGCTGATAAATCAACTGCTATACATGTCGGTATTTGTGAGGATGTGCCTGTTGTAGTTGCAAACGTTACTATTGTAACGGACTTTGTTATACTTGATATTCCCGAGGATGATAGTATGTCTATTATTCTTGGAAGACCTTTTCTGAATACGGCAGGGGCTATTATTGATTGCAAGAAAGGCAATGTCACTTTCCATGTCAATGGTAATGAGCATACCGTACACTTTCCGAGGAAACAACCTCAGGTTCATAGTATCAATTATATTGGAAAAACTTCAACTATTATTATTAGAGGTTTCGAGTTTCCTATTCCAACTATCAAGAAGGCATATGACATACTTATTGTTGGGGGCATACATTTCCCCATTGAGGTAACATAGTGTTATTCGAAAATTCTCCGGTTTCATGTTTGTGACGCCCGGATAATCAAGCTATAGTAACCTGACTCTAATGTGCCATGTCATTGCAATTAATTTCCTAAAACTTCATTTTGATCCAAACTGAATTCAAATTCAAATTTAAAATAAAGTCAAACTATAAAAAATTTCAGATGTCAAACTAAAATGTTCAAAAGGTCGGAAATAATCCATATGCAATTATTGTGGGGAAATCAACTTTTTGTAAAGTATTTAAGTGGCCTAAAATAATTAAAACAGGGGCCAATTATTTATTAAAAGGCATTTTCAAAATGGTAGAAATCTCCAAACTATTTTATTTGCCCCCGAACCTTTTTGTGTTAGTAGCCTATACTACTATACTAATTGTGGAGCAACTTTTATATTTAGTAAGACTAAAATGATTTAGAAACTAAATAGAAAACAGAAGTTGAAGTAATAAGAAAAATAAGAAAAAGAGCAGGTAAAAATAAAACAAAACAAATAAATAAGAAAAACCCCTGGCCCACTGGGCCACGGCCCAGCAGGTCACCACACCGCCAGGTCGGCCAACGCGCCACGCCTATACCCCCCCACTAACCT
>LR738710.1:760180586-760284661 GCA_902687465.1 Secale cereale
CACCTGTCCCGCTCGCGCCTGCGGTCACCGCGTCCACGACGGCGCTCAAGCCTTGCCCCGCACGCCCTGGCCTCCTCCCATCGCGCTCCGGCAGCCCGCGCCCGCACGCTCCTGCCCCGCGCCGACGCCCGTCGCACCCGCCTCGCCCGCGGTCGCCACTCGCCGCTACGTGCCGACGCCCGCACGCCCACGCGTCGGCCACGCCCGAACCGCTCCGGCCTGCCTCACCTCCTGCTTCGCCGCACCCCTACCGCAGGCAGCTTCTCTCCGCACTGTGCCGTCTCCCCCCCGGCACCCGCTGTCGCTCCCCCTTGCTAGCGCTAGCTGTAGCCGCGCATGCTCGCCACTCTGTCGCTTTCCATCGCACCGCCGCTGCGGTTGCTCGTCGGAGCCCCGCCAGCCCCGCCCCGTAGCGCTCTTGCGCCCAGCGCCCGCTAAGCCCGTGTCCCAATGACAAGTGGGGCCCGCCCTAGAATGCTTTAAAAAAGGATTTAACATAATAACAGTAAAAATATCAATTAACTAATTAATTAATTAAATTAATGCGGTTTAGTTAATCTAATCACTTAGTTAATCTAATTAACTCTTTTTAGTTAACCTGTTTCTATGACAACCGGGACCCACACATTTCAATTAGAACTAACAGAAACAGTTAGTTATTTAGCTCACTGACACACGGGTCCCACTGGACCCGTTGACCAGTCAAACATGCTGATTGGGTTAGTCCAGTCACTGGCAGGTGGGTCTAGTGGACCCCCTTGACCGGTCAGCGGTCCCAGTTGACTGCTGACTAGGCAGTTAACTAGACCCCACCTGTCAGCCTCTTGCACACTATTGGGTACACTTCTCTGTGTACCCGTAGCAGTTTAGGTATTTTAATTTTCGGATTAATATAAATCAGGAAATTTCAGAATATTATTAAAACTTTGAAAAATCATATAAAATAAACCGTAACTCGGATGAAAATACTTTGTACATGAAAGTTGCTCAGAACGACGAGACGAATCCAGATACACAACCCGTTTGTCCACCACACATCCCTAGCATAACGAACACGCAACTTTCCCCCTCCGGTTCATCTATCTGAAAACGCTGAACACCGGGAATACCTTCCCGGATGTGTTCCATCCTCACTAGTATCACTTAATACCGCGTTAGGTCACACGTAGCACCGCGTTTTGCCATGTTATGCTTTGTGTTACAATTGTTTGCTTTATATTTATTGTTTCTTCCCCCCTCTTCTCTCCGATAGACACCGGGACTGAGACTGCTGACGGTGCCACTGTGTTCGACTGCGTCGACGACGACCCCTTCTTCTTGCCAGAGCAACCAGGCAAGCCAACCCCCCCTTGATCACCAGATATCGCCCATTATCTTCTCTCTTATTCTTGCATTAGATTTGCTACTGTTGATGATTTGATAGCTCCTATTCTGTTGCATAGCCTGTCATTGTTGCTACTACTGTTGATACCTGTACCTGCTATCCTAATGCTTAGTATAGGATGCTAGTATTCCATCAGTGGCCCCACATCCTTGTCCGTCTGCCATGCTATACTATCGGGCTGTGATCACCGCGAGTGGTGATCACGGGTATATACTATAGACATACTTTACATGACACATGATGTGACTAAAGTCGGGTCGCCTCGTCGAGTACCCGCAAGTGATTCCGATGTGGGGGCTGAAAGGACAGGTGGCTCCATCCAGGTAGTGGTGGGCCCGAGTTCCCGACGGCCCCCGAGTGGATCTTTGTGGCGGAGCGACAGGGCAGGTTGAGACACCCAGTTGAGAGGTGACCTGGCCCTGGTCGTTGTCCGCGGTGATTTCATAATAACATGCTTAACGAGTTTGTATATTTGATCTAAGTCTGGCCGCTGGCCTATACGCACTAACCAGCTACGTGGGAATAGTTATGGGCTCTCGTCGTCGTGGTATCAGCCGAAGCCTTTTTGACGTCAGCGACTGAGTGGCGCGCGCCGGGTTGGACCGCGTAACGTAACTTCCTTAGTAATGGAGGTTGCTAGGTCTGCTCACCGGCTGCATACGCAACGTGCATGTGTGCGTTGGGCGATGGGCCCGGACCCCTGCGCTCCTAGGACTTAGACCGGCGTGCTGACCTCTCTGCTGTGCTTAGGTAGGGCTGCGACGTGTTGATCTTCCGAGGCCGGGCATGATCCTGGAAAGTGTGTCCGGCCAAATGGGATCAAGCGTGCTGGGTTATGTGGTGCACCCCTGCAGGGAAGTTAATCTATTCGAATAGCCGTGTCCCTCGGTAAAAGGACGACCCGGAGTTGTACTCTGACCTCATTACAACTAGAACCAGATACTTAATAAAACGCACCCAGATGAGTTCCAGATATAACTCGGTGGTTGCTCTCTCACAAGGTGATGTGCGGGAGGATCGTCGGGTAGGATTATGCTATATGATATTACTTGGTGAACTTACCATCTATTCTCTTCTACTGCTGCAAGATGGGGGCTGCCAGAAGCGTAGTCTTCGATTGGATTAGCTATCCCCCTCTTATTCTGGCATTCTGCAGTTTAGCCCACAGATATTACCCCCTTTACACATATATCATTGCATATGTAGTGTAGATCCTTGCTTGTGAGTACTTTGGATGAGTACTCACGGTTGCTTTGTTCCCCCTTTTCCCCCTTTCTCCTTTCGTCTCGGTTGATGCAACCAGGTGGTGGAGTCCTGGACCCAGAGGATCCCGAGGATGTTTCTATGTGAAGTTTGGCTTCGAGGGGTAGTTAGGAGGTCCGAGGCAGGAGGCCTTGCCTTTTCGGTCATTGATGTTTTGTGCTAGCCTTCTTAAGGCAGACTTGTTTAACTTATGTTTGTACTCAGATATTATTGCTTCCGCTGACTCTTGTGTTTTCGAGCTATGTATTCGAGCCCTCGAGGCCCCTGGCTTGTAATATAAAGCTTGTATTATTGTAATTTGTGTCTAGAGTTGTGTTGTGATATCTTCCAGTGAGTCTCTGATCTTGGTCGTACACATTTGTGTGCATGATTAGTGTACGGACAAATCGGGGGCGTCACAAGTTGGTATCAGAGCCGACTGCCTGTAGGAATCCCCCTTTCCAACTCCTTGGCCGAAGTTGAGTCCAGTCTTTGAAAAGCAAATTTACTATCTTGTTGTGTGGCTTATGGGCCCACATCACCAATGGATGGTGTTAGGATCTTTTATTCCTTTTCTATGCTCTGTGACTCTAATCTCTCTTATATTCGGGTTAAAAGATTTTACTAACTCTGAATCTAAGTTCTCGTAACTATTTCTCCCGGAGAGCCCTCATTCCGGAAGATCGCCTGCTTCGTCAGAAGATTCTAACGATATCCCTTGATATTTTCCCGAGACCCTTGTGCTCATCGCCTTTGCGATTCACTGCCACTGGTATATCCATATGGATATCTACATGCACTTGTTATTCTCATGATCATTCCTCGTCGCTCTTGTTGTTACAAGATGCCTCGAAATATTCTCCGTTGTCCTGAGAATCCTTTGAGTTTACTGTCTGGCAGTTTTATTTCGCATGAAAACCCTTACGGTTATTTCCTCACATTTATCAAGGATCTGTTCTTCTCAATTGTTCATGTGTCTCAAAAAATTCTTCGGAATACTTTTCGATCTTTCGAAAATCCTCTGCAGCCTATTACTCTTGAAGTTCTTGCCTGCTTGCATTATGGTTAATTCCATATGACTAGTAGTCTTTGTTAATATCCCTTGTCTTAGCCATTTTGAGCCTATTGATTCAATGTGTGCGTATGCACGCAGTCATCAGGTTGTCCTTTTTTTAAATTATCCTTCCGGCTCAGACATCATTCCGGACATGAGTTGTTTCTCAGCAATTCAAACCTTTATTGATTGTCCAACTAAGTGTTTTCAACTTATCCATCCTTGATCAGAGCGTCTGCTTCTAGTCCTTCATTTTGGAAACCATAATTTCTTTCCATTTAAGCATCAGACTAATAAGGTGATTCTTGAATCTGATGCCTCTGCATTCTTTTCCACTAAGTGAGTACCGATACTCACATCAGCTCCGTTGTGGATCGTCCGATCCATTGTTGGGTTGTTATCCGACAGTGTCCTTCATATTCAATCACCTTGTGAGTTCTTCCCCTGATACATAATGACTTGGTAAATTGTATCCTCTGCTTTTGTCAACCATGCTCTACTATCAAGCTTGTCTTATTTACTTTTGAAACTTGAGGTATATGTTATTAAGATGCCCGACGGGTTGAACCTATGCCTTCCTCTAATCCGTGAGAACCCGAAAGTTCACAAGTCTTACCCTTCAGGTGTTCTACCAGATAAAATTCCAACACTACAATTTTATCAAAGTGAGAGGTGAATGAAATGATATGCATTAAAGAAGTGGGAGTCGACCTTGGACTTTGTGTTCATGCCCATGAAAATGATGTAGACCATCTTGGAAGCTTCTTGCAAAATGATTATCCAGCTGTATGATTCTTTCGGTATTCTTGAATTGATTCCTTACAGTTATGGTTCTGACCATGCTGTCCTGATCCGATATATCTGATGGGAATTCATTCCAGTGCCTCGTCTATTTTTGGCAAGGTTGAAGTATCTACTGTCATAGGTCAATCACCCGGTTCTACTTCTATCATGTTCTACCTTCGAGTATTACCCCCGGTACCTTGAAGACGTCTTGCCATTGCACCACATCTTACTAACCTTGTTGAAGTAATGTCTTTCCTTGTCATAACCACTCTACGGGTTCTGGGTTATTGTGAACCAAGGACGCCGACTAGTGGAATTATTCTGCACTACAAATCAAATACCCCTAGTATTTTTACTGGGAAATTCTGAACTCAATCTGGTCATTCCTAGACTATCGGCTACATCCTGGTCTCGCTATCTTTGACTGTGCTCCCTCGTCCTTCTCTGGTGCACGAATTCTTCAGTGTGTGAGCATGACTTACGTCGAGCTTTCAACATCATATTGCTTGTCTTGAAAGGCAACTTTGGTTTCGAGCTTACCTCTTATATATTGATCATATAAGTTGCCACTTCGTCATTCCCTTGCTTGTTGCCGTTGTTGTTTGATTGCATCCTCTTGAAACCTCTCGGCAAATGTGTGACTTCTTACGAGATGTCAATTGTGTTCATGATGAGAAATAACCTCCTTGCCCTCGATGATTTTATTATCATCGACAACACCCCTGACTTCCTTTCATGGCGAACTTGTCCACATTATGAATACAACTTGCTCTCCAGCTATTGTTGTGTTCCGCCTTGAAGTATTACTGTCTCTTATGTAAAGAATGTTGTGGGGATTACTCCACCTCTTAGAAATTCTCGGTATGATGATACTTCTCACCATCACCATTCTTCCTTGGTCCCCGTGTTGTTTTTAACCGGGATACCAATACGCTAACGATGATGCTTGAGTTATGTACTTCTAGCAACCCTATTATTTAGAAGTTAACGATCGACAGTTCATTCTTAGACTGTTGGTTGTTGAATTGTCACTCTAACATTGATCTTGCTGCCTAAGGTCATATTTCGGGCACACCTTTCACCTATTGATTAATGGTGTATGTTTTTCCTCGAGCATACAACATTATATCATTTGAATTGACAAGTGTCATCCTCTTGTTCACATTATTGTGGAAATCCCTCCGTTCGGAATTCTCGATGAATTGTCACTGAGACCATCAGCCACCTCCTCATCCTCCCCTTGGTTTAATAATGAACTATTGTTTCGGGAACCTGCTCCCATAGTTCATTTCCCGAGAATCTTGCAATGTCATTTCGTCTATTTGTGTTGCACCTTTTCTTCTCGAACATCCTGAGTCTGAGGTATCATGACACCAATCGGATCTGAATCTCGGTCAGATATGATGGTTGGGACAACTTTCCAGTAGTTATATTGTGTGCCCAGCGCCCGCTAAGCCCCCTGTCCCAGTGACAAGTGGGGCCCGCCCCTGGAATGTTTTAAAAAAGGATTTAAAATAATAACATTAAAAATATTAATTAACTAGTTAATTGATTAAATTAATGCGGTTTAGTTAATCTAATCACTTACTTAATCTAATTAACTCTTTTTAGTTAACATGTTTCTATGACAACCAGGACCCACACATTTTAATTAGAACTAACAGAAACAGTTAGTTATTTAGCTCACTGACACACGGGTCCCACTGGACCCGTTGACCAGTCAAACATGCTGACTGGGTCAGTCCAGTCACTGGCAGGTGGGTCTAGTGGACCCCCTTGACCGGTCAACGGTCCCAGTTGACTGCTGACTAGGCAGTTAACTGGACCCCACCTGTCAGCCTCTTGCACACTATTGGGTACACTTCTCTGTGTACTCGTAGCAGTTTAGGTATTTTAATTTTTGGTTTAATATAAATCAGGAAATTTCAGAATATTATTAAAACTTTGAAAATCATATAAAATAAACCGTAACTCGGATGAAAATACTTTGTACAGAAAAGTTTCTCAGAACGACGAGACGAATCCGGATACGCAGCCTGTTTGTCCGCCACACATCCCTAGCATAGCAAACACGCAACTTTCCCCCTCTGGTTCATCTATCCGAAAATGCTGAACACCTGGAATACCTTCCGATGTGTTCCATCCTCACCAGTATCACTTAGTACCGCGTTAGGTCACACGTACCACCGCGTTTTGCCATGTTATGCTTTGTGTTACAATTGTTTGCTTTATATTTATTGTTTCTTCCCCCCTCTTCTCTCCGATAGTCACCGGGACTGAGACTGCTGACGGTGCCACTGTGTTCGACTGCGTCGACGACGACCCCTTCTTCTTGCCAGAGCAACCAGGCAAGCCAACCCCCCCTTGACCACCAGATATCGCCCATTATCTTCTCTCTTATTCTTGCATTAGATTTGCTACTGTTGATGATTCGATAGCTCCTATTCTGTTGCATAGCCTGTCATTGTTGCTACTACTGTTGATACCTGTACCTGCTATCCTAATGCTTAGTATAGGGTGCTAGTATTCCATCAGTGGCCCCATATCCTTGTCCGTCTGCCATGCTATACTATCGGGATGTGATCACCGCGGGTGGTGATCACGGGTATATACTATACACATACTTTACATGACACATGATGTGACTAAAGTCGGGTCGGCTCATCGAGTACACGCAAGTGATTCCGATGTGGGGGCTGAAAGGACAGGTGGCTCCATCCAGGTAGTGGTGGGCCTGAGTTCCCGACGGCCCCCGAGTGGATCTTTGTGGCGGAGCGACAGGGCAGGTTGAGACACCCAGTCGAGAGTTGGCCTGGCCCTGGTCGTTGTCCGCGATGATTTCATAATAACACGCTTGATACGTCCAAAATGCATCACTATTTTATGTCGTAATTCATCCTTATTCATTGATATATTTCACATTACGATGATGTTATTATGTTGTTTTGGCCTATTTTACACAGTTTGCAACTTTCCGATGGCGAAGCAGCAGACGCAGGATTCAGCGGTAAAAAGTGGACGCTGAGTTGCTGAAGAAGAATACCTCCAAATTACCTGCAAATCGACGGAGGGTATTTTCCAGACGGATCACGAAGGCACGCAAAAGAGCAACCAGAGGGGGGCCACAGGGCGCCCAGGTGGCCACCTGGCGCGGCCCCCACCCTGGCCGCGCCGGGGGGGCGCCTGGAGCCCCTGGCCCACTTCCGGCTGCCCCCTTTTTCCTATATACTCCTCGTCATCCAAAAACCCTAAAAAGGAGAGTTTTGACGGAGTTCCGCCGCCGCTCCGTGGCGGAAACCTACAGAGAAGAAAAAGCCATCTCCGGCGGGTAGATTCCACCGGGGAAATCACCTCCCGGAAGGGGAGATCATCGCCATCGTCATCACCATCGACACGGGCATCATCGAGATCATCATCAACATCATCCCCAACATCAGCACCATCTCCATCTTCATCCAATCTCATCTCACCATTGCAACTTGTGTTGTAATCCGTACTATCTATCCTCTCTACTCTATCGGTGTTGATTACTACTTTGTGGTGAATGCTATTGAGTTTTGTTGGAGAAATATCATTATGTCCAGATTGTTTATCATCCATTTATCTCCACTGATTATGATCTCTTTTATGTCTTGTGAGTAGTTACTTTAGTTCTTGAGGACATGGGAAAAGTCTTGTTGTTAGTAGTCATATGATGTTGAAGTAATATGTGTTGTTTGATACTTAAGTTGTGTTGTTATTTTCCTAGTGGTGTTGTCTGAGTCGAACACTCAACACTTCGCCTTATTAAGGACCTAGGGGAATACATTGTGTACAAAGAATGCTTACGGTGGGTTGCCGGAGTGACAGAAACCTGAACCCCAGTTCGCACGCTTTTGCACAAGGGAACAATGGATCATCGATCGTATTGCTATGGTTAGGCTTTTGCCTTAAATACTATCTTGTATTTGCGGATGCTTGCAAGGTGTTTAATCATAAGAGTGCACTCATCTTAGTCTAGAGAGTGTACTAGCATAGATCCACCCACTCAACACTTATCAACACATCACATAGTACCGATACGGAATATGGCGAAAGCACATGACTACCTCTCCCGTGTGTCCTCAAGAACACTTTAGCCTTTATAAGTTCAGTTGCTAGGCCTCTCCTTTGCTCAGAAAGGATTGGGCCACTTGTTACTCTCCAGTGCCTTTTACTTTGCTCGCTTTTACTTTCATGTTGCTTATATCAAGAAAACCCCTAAAAAGTTACCTTTCAGTGCTTGCAGTTATTCCTTGCTCAGAATCACTTATCAATACCTTCTGCTCCTCGTTGGGTTCGACACTCTTACTTATCGAAAACGCTGCAATAGAGCCCTTACGGTTGTGGGTCATCAAGTACCGTTTTCTGGCGCCGTTGCCGGGGAGTGTAGCGCTATTGGTAAAGTTAACTGGTAAGGAAGTTTTTATATTTCTATTTTTATTTTGTTGTTGCTGCTCTTTGTCCTTATGGACAACCTTGCTATTGGATCGTTTCTCGAGGGAAGACGCCCCACATCTGTGGTGGTTGCTCCTCCCCCTACTGAAATTGTGCCCTATAAAATACCAGCTGGTATTATCGATTATGTTTTGGCTAATCGTTATGCAGGAGACAGACATCCCGGTGAACACTTGCTATATCTGTCACAACTATGTTCATTATTTAAGCTTGCAGGTGTATCAATGGAGTTTGTCATGAGGAAATTGTTCTCTGTATCGCTTATAGATAAAGCTTCAGATTGGTATAAGCTTCTCGATAACTCACACTTGCTTGATTGGCAAGAGCTTATGTCTCTCTTTTATACCAAGTTTTATCCTCTTCATGAAATTCATCGAGACAGGAACTATATCTATAACTTTAGGTCTCGTGACGGAGAAAGCATTGCTCAAGCTTGGGGGAGATTGAAGTCCCTAATGCTCAAATGTCCTATTCATGAGCTCCCCAAGGAAATTATACTTACAAATTTTTATGCCAGGCTTTCTCGTCAGGATAAGGAGATGCTGGATGCCTCCTCTAGTGGGGTATTTCAGATGAAGAGTGTTGAAGAAAGGTGGGATCTCCTTGAAAGGATCCAGAGGAATACCGAAGATTGGGAAATCGATAAAGGTATTGAACCCGCTATAAATTATGAGCATGATTATATTGAGAGCTATGTGAAAACTGATTACTTCAATACCTTTTGCTCTAAGATTGGTCTTGATTCCCATCTAATGATTGATTTCTGTAAGGATTTTGCCTCTCACGTTGATTCTTTTAAAAAGAAGAGAGATCAGCATCATGAACCTTTCAAAGAGTTACCTGTTGATATTCATGTTGCTGACCCTATTTTGCCTGCAGTTATATATGAAAAGCCTCCTTTTCCCGCAAGGATAAGGGAGCACTCTCTTGTGACAGGCATAATAAATAAAAGTGAGAGAAGAATTGATGAGCCTGAGGACCAGATCAAGGTCGATCCTCAAGTTGCATTGGTTAAAGACCTTGTTACTAATGATGTTTTGGATTCCAATGTAAATTTTTGTGCTGTTTCCACTAACCTTGTCACAACCAAGAATAAAGGCCCAATTTCAGGTACACCAGTAGTATCTGTTAAAATAGGAGATCACAATTATTATGGGCTATGCGATTTGGGATCGAGTGCTAGTGCTATACCCTATTCACTTTATCAAGAGATCATCGGCGAGATTTCACCTTGTGAACTTGAAGAAGTTGATGTTACCATTCATCTTGCAAACAGAGCAACTATCTCTCCTATCGGAATTGTGAGAGAAGTTGAAGTCCTATGTGGAAAGGTAAAATACCCTACCGACTTTCTAGTACTTGGTTCAGTGAGGGACAATTTTTGTCCTATTATTTTTGGTAGACCTTTTCGTAGAACTTGTGGAGCTATAATAGATTGGAAGAAAGGTAAAGTTTCTGTTGAATTCAATGGTGAGCCATATGAATTTAATTTTTTCAAGTTCTCTAAGCAGCCTCGTGGTACCGATTTACCTAGTGATGATAAAATTATTGAAAGTATTGCTTCTATTGCTATTCCCCCTAATGATCCTTTGCAGCAATATATGGAGGACCACGAGAATGATTTGCATATGCAGGAAAGAAATGAACTAGATGAAATATTCTTGAGACAACCTGCTATCCTGAAGCACAACGAACCTTTGGGAATTTTATCAAAACCAAAAGAAGACCCGGTGTTCGATCTTAAACCTCTTCCCGATACGCTCAAGTATGCTTATTTAGATGAAAAGAAAGTATATCTTGTTATTATCAACTCTAACCTTTCAGGATATGAAGAAGAGCGACTATTGGAAGTACTTCGTAAACACCGAGGTGCAATTGGCTATACCCTTGATGACCTTAAGGGGATTAGTCCATCTATCTGTCAACATACTATCAACCTTGAGCCCGATGCTAAACCAGTTGTTGATCATCAACGACGGTTGAACCCGAAGATGATGGATGTTGTAAGAACTGAGATTCTCAAGCTTCTAGCCGCAGGTATTATCTACCCTATAGCTGATAGTAAGTGGGTAAGCCCGGTACATTGTGTTCCTAAGAAAGGAGGTACAACTGTGGTTCCTAATGATAAGAATGAACTAATACCTCAGAGAATTATTATTGGATATAGAATGTGTATTGATTACAGGAAGCTGAACAAGGCAACCAGGAAGGATCACTACCCGTTGTCGTTCATCGACCAAATGCTTGAAAGGTTATCCAAAAATACCCACTTATTTTACCTCGATGGTTATTCTGGTTTCTCTCAAATTCATGTTAACACTGCTGATCAAGAGAAGACCACTTTTACTTGTCCCTTTGGTACTTATGCTTACACGCGTATGCCTTTTGGTTTATGTAATGCCCCTGCTACTTTTCAAAGGTGTATGTCTGCTATCTTTCATGGTTTCTATGAGGAGATTGTGGAAGTCTTCATGGACGATTTCTCCGTCTATGGAACTTCCTTTGACCATTGTCTCCACAACCTTAATAAAGTTTTGCAGAGATGTGAGGAGACAAATCTGGTACTCAATTGGGAGAAGTGTCACTTCATGGTTAACGAAGGAATTGTTCTTGGTCACAAGATTTCCGAAAGGGGAATTGAGGTGGACAAGGCCAAGATCGAAGCAATTGAGAGGATGCCCTATCCAAGGGACATCAAAGGTATTCGCAGTTTTCTCGGCCATGCTGGTTTCTATAGAAGATTTATTAAAGACTTTTCTAAGACTTCGAGACCCCTCACTAATCTTCTCCAGAAGGACGTTCCTTTTGTATTTGATGAAGATTGTAAGGAGGCTTTTGAAGTTCTCAAGAAAGCTTTAATAACCGCTCCTATAGTACAACCACCTGACTGGAATTTACCTTTTGAGATTATGTGTGATGCTAGTGATTTTGCTGTTGGAGCTGTTTTAGGGCAAAGGGTTGATAAGAAATTGAATGTTATACATTATGCTAGTAAAACCCTTGATAGTGCTCAAAAGAATTATGCTACTACTGAGAAGGAATTCTTAGCTGTAGTGTTTGCTTGTGATAAGTTTAGGCAGTATATTGTTGATTCCAAAGTTATTATACATACTGACCATGCTGCCATTAAGTACCTTATGACAAAGAAGGATGCCAAGCCAAGGCTTATTAGATGGGTACTCCTTCTTCAAGAATTTGATTTGCAGATTGTTGATAGGAAAGGAGAAGACAATCCGGTGGCGGACAATCTTTCAAGGATGGAAGATATACCGCATGATCCCATCCCAGTCAATGACAGTTTTCCAGACGAGCTACTTGCCGTTGTAAAAGTACAATCTCTTTCCGATCCTTGGTTTGCAGATTATGCTAATTTTATCGTTGCGAAGTATTTGCCTCCGGGTTTAACGTTTCAGCAAAGAAGTTCTTTCATGATTTGAGGCACTACTTTTGGGATGACCCACATATTTTCAAAGAAGGTCCAGACGGGATCGTGAGAAGATGCATACCGGAACATGAGCAGAAGGACATTCTCAGACAGTGTCATGATAGTCCCTATGGAGGGCATCATGCCGGTGAGAGGACCGCACATAAGGTTCTTCAATCAGGTTTTTATTGGCCTACTCTCTTTAAGGATGCTAGAAATTATGTTTTAGCTTGTGATAAATGTTAGAGAGTTGGTAACATTAGTAGAAGGAATGAGATGCCTATGAATTACTCACTAGTGATTGAACCTTTTGATTGCTGGGGTTTTGATTTTATGGGTCCTTTTCCTTCTTCGCACAAGTACACTCACATTTTAGTAGCTGTTGATTATGTGACCAAGTGAGTTGAAGCGATCCCCACTGAGAGTGTTGATCACAAGACATCTTTGAAAATGCTCAAAGATGTGATTTTCCCTAGGTTTGGTGTACCTAGGTATCTCATGACTGATGGAGGATCACACTTCACGCATGGAGCTTTTAGAAAAGCTTTAGCCAAGTACGATGTTAATCATAGAATTGCTTCACCGTACCATCCTCAAACTAGTGGGCAAGTTGAGATCACCAATAGAGAGATCAAGTTGATCTTACAGAAGACAGTTAATAGAAATAGAAAGGACTGGTCAAATAAGTTAGGAGATGCTTTGTGGGCGTATAGAACTGCTTACAAAAACCCCATGGGCATGTCCCCCTATAAGTTGGTTTATGGTAAGGCTTGCCATTTGCCATTAGAATTAGAGCACAAAGCTTTCTGGGCTGTTAGAGAGCTTAATGCCGACCCAAAGTTAGCTGGTGAGAAGCGTCTCATGAACTTGACTTCTCTAGATGAGTGGAGAGGTGAAGCTTACGAGAGCGCTAAAATGTTCAAGGAAAAAGTAAAGAAGTGGCATGATATGAGGATTCTGAAACGTGAATTTAATGTTGGTGATAAAGTTTTGTTGTTTAGATCCCGTTTCAGGTTTTCTCCAGGCAAACTACTTTCCAGGTGGGAAGGGCCATTTCATATTGAAGAAGTCTATCGGTCTGGTGCAATCAAGATTAACAATTTTGAAGGCACCAAACCTCAAGTTGTGAATGGGAAAAGACTTAGGCATTACATAGCAGGAGACCCTGTCAATGTTGATGTGAATACGATATACACAACAACTCACGAAGAACATGTTGCAGCCCTGTTTCAGACACCAGCAGAAGCAGAATAAGAAAAGGTATGTATTACGGTAAGGAAACATCGCGAACCGCCATAAAAGTTCCATATTATGAGTTTTTGCAAAATTAGGAAAATTCTAAGCCTAAGTGGATCCGGAGACAAGCTCCAGGGGGCCCAGGCGCCCCCCTGGCGCGGCCTACCTCCTGGCCGCGCCGGGAGGCCGCCTGGGCACCCAGGAGTCCGTCTCCGACCCCGTTTTAGCTTGTTACCTTCCTTTCTGTGCATAAATTTTTGCTATATATTTGCCCGGATTGTTCCGGCAACGTATCTTGCGATTTCGTGTGTTTTCTTTTTGATCTGTTTCTGCCAGGGAATCTTTTAGCTGGACCTAGGTGCCATGGCTTCTCCAAGTTCCCCAAGGACAAGTTCGTCGTCAACGTCATCAACCCTTACCTCGCTGAGGTGAAGAAGCACCCTCAGGTTGTTCGGATGGAGGACGGTGTCCTCCATCAAGAAGATCTGAAGGGACCTATCAAGGAGGGGAGCATCCAGGCCAGGCTAGAAGAAGTGGAGCAAGAAGTCTTCAAGTACAAGAAGATGATCGAGCGTGGTGTTGAAGCTAACTTTGACATCATCAATGAGCTGAAGACCTACTTCCTGAAGGAGATGAAGGAGATGTGGAAAAGCATCACCGCATCTGAAGAAAGAATTGAAGAGCTCCAAGGGCAAATTTATGATCTACATCACCAGAACTGTGAGTATGAACTAAGGTTTATGCGCATGGGTATGGGTGCTGCATGCAGGATTCAGGAGACAAACTTCTCATATGAGACTGGAGAACCCCTTCCATGGAAGCGCTTCGCCGAGGACTACGTGATTAACGTCAACAAGAATGAGGAGTGAAATCTCCTTGGGTAATGGCATCCCCTTGGCTTGTTCCAAGCTTGGGGGAGTGCCCGGTATCTTTATCTTTATCTTTTGTATTTTAGAGTCAAGTAGAGTCGTATCATGTTTAGGAAGGTTATTATATGAAATAGGTGTGTGCATTGAGGTCTATCACTCCTTCTGTGGAGAGATTGTATCCGTGAGTGTGGAGTCGTCTATGATGGAATATTAATGAGAAGTCTATTGGTTCCTTTGCTGCACTCGGTATTCTCTTCACGCAGTCGACCTTATATGATGATTCTTATGGGGAGTATTGACCTTATATCAGGTATGGCTTTGAAACTTTATTTAATCTTGGCAAACATAGGTTTGGTCATAACAACAAGCATGATTTTCTTAAAGTAGAGACATAGCCAAAACCTTTATGTTATTATGCTTGAAGTGTTATGCTGACAAGGAAGACAACTTGATGTATTATGCTTATTTTAATGTTTATGCTTTATATTGTTTTGCATCTTAGTCATCATCAATTGTCTGTTCTCTCAAAGCCTTTGCTAGCCTAAACTCTGTACTAAGAGGAATTCTGCTTGTGCATCCATACCCTTAAACCAATACCTTCCATATGAGTCCACCATACCTTCCTATTCGTGGTATTCCACTACCACCTCCTAAAGTATAGAATTTGTGTGTTATCCTTAAATGTTCAAAATCTTCTATTTTGTGCCCCTGTTTTAGCTCATGAGGAAGTAATAGTTAATTCATGATCTTTTTAAGTTGGACAAGTTTTACCCCGGGATTGCATGTCTAATCTGCAAACCCCTAATACGAGAAGGAACTGGCATGAGTGCGCCCGGCTCATAAAAGATAATACAACAAACAAACCCTCCTTCACGCTTTGTTCCTGAGAAATCAGAAAACTTTGGCAGCAATAAACAAAGGAGATTAAGGGGATGTGATCGTCCCCGTACGGGAGCCGTTCCTCGAAACATGTCCAGCTCGAGAAGTAATTGAGTTATCTATTAGCATTCATTGACGAATCATGCACCTCTCAAAACTTGTTTTCATTCTGTTTGATTTAAGGATAGCACATGAGTTTTCCCTACTTCCCTAGAGCAGGGGCTATCTCTTAGTTTTAGGTTGAGTCAGTTATTCCCACTTCCTTCTATTCTTAAAGAGAGCAGACATTTGATGTTGACGAGGATTCATTCATATAAAGTTGCATTAAGATTTGTCATATCATATCCTTGTTGACATTATCATTTGATAAGTAAGTTGTTTGTCAAGCCCAGCTAAAGCAAACATCTTCGTTTGTGTTAACACTTTCACTTCTTGCCTAATAACATGTTCTTTCAAAAGCTTCAATTAATCTCATCAAAACATAAAGAGAAAGAGCAAAAGTAAAAGCTATTAGTTGTTCTTTGACCAAAGGACATGTTTGCCATGATTTGATGAGTTTCCTTAGCCCTACTTTCGATTATAAGTGTTACCACTCTTTTATAAGGGCCTTATGAGTTGAAGATTGCTGTTGAGGATATTTGAGTTTGGTGAAGAAACTGTGATGCTTCTTGTCCGTATTCTATTTATCGACACTTCACTCTCTAAACTTGTGGACAGGTTCACCGAGCTCAGTATTCGCTTGGGGATAAGGATGGCAATTTTACCCATGGACATGGATATCCATGGATATCCGACCCGAGTGGGCAGGGTTTGGATATGATTTTCTGTCCATGGATGGAGCCCAAACCCGACCCGATTGCTCATGGATAGGGCATGGATATAATCTTGTACCCGTGGGTATATCCAAACCCGACCCGAGAGTATGACTTAATGGGCAAAAATCAGCTATCCCTACCCCACAATCACATGTCCCACTCAAATTTTACACTTTTTTTATCTAAAACATGGAAAAGAAATTGTGCAATCACCATCATAACATTTATTAGTTGACATTCAATGCCCTCTGTAACATACCCCAATGCCCCTTCCCTTATTTTTATGTCCTTGTTAAATGACTCGTCGTTCACATATATTAGAAAAATACTAAATGATCTTAGGTTGTTAGTGAACGTTGATTTACCATAAGTTGATGTTTAGCATAAGTGAGGCCTATCTTGCCACAAGGTGAAGAATGGAGGAGCTTATCTTAACATTTTGTTATGTCATATTTATATGTCTCGAGAGGACTCAATGGATATCCAGTGGGTATGGATATCCATTGGGTTTGGACATGGACACATTTTTTCATCCATGGATTTTTTTCATGGATGGACAAAGACTGTCTTCATGGATATGGATACGGATTTGGTATTATTTAACCCGATCCAAACCCGATCCATTGCCATCCTTACTTGGGGACAAGCGAGGTCTAAGCTTGGGGGTGTTGATACGTCCAAAATGCATCACTATTTTATATCGTAATTCATCCTTATTCATTGATATATTTCACATTACGATGATGTTCTTATGTTGTTTTGGCCTATTTTACACAGTTTGCAACTTTCCGGTGCCGAAGCAGCAGACGCAGGATTCAGCGGTAAAAAGTGAACGCTGAGTTGCTGAAGAACAATACCTCCAAATTACCTAAAAATCGACGGAGGGTATTTTCCAGACGGATCACGAAGGCACGCAAAAGAGCAACCAGAGGGGGGCCACAGGGCGCCCAGGCGGCCACCTGGCGCGGCCCGCACCCTGGCCACGCCGGGGGGGCGCCTGGAGCTCCTGGCCCACTTCCGGCTGCCCCCTATTGCCTATATACTCCTCGTCATCCAAAAACCCTAAGAAGGAGAGTTTTGACGGAGTTCCGCCGCCGCTCCGTGGTGGAAACCTACAGAGAAGAAAAAGACATCTCCGGCGGGCAGATTCCGCCGGGGAAATCACCTCCCGGAAGGGGAGATCATCGCCATCGTCATCACCATCGTCACGGGCATCATCGAGATCATCATCAACATCATCCCCAACATCAGCACCATCTCCATCTTCATCCAATCTCATCTCACCATTGCAACTTGTGTTGTAATCCGTACTATCTATCCTCTCTACTCTATCAGTGTTGATTACTACTTTGTGGTGAATGCTATTGAGTTTTGTTGGAGAAATATCATTATGTCCAGATTGTTTATCATCCATTTATCTCCACTGATCATGATCTATTTTATGTCTTGTGATTAGTTACTTTAGTTCTTGAGGACATGGGAAAAGTCTTGTTGTTAGTAGTCATATGATGTTGAAGTAATATGTGTTGTTTGATACTTAAGTTGTGTTGTTATTTTCCTAGTGGTATTGTGTGAGTCGAACACTCAACACTTCGCCTTATTAAGGACCTAGGGGAATACATTGTGTACAAAGAATGCTTACGGTGGGTTGCCGGAGTGACAGAAACCTGAACCCCAGTTCGCACGCTTTTGCACAAGGGAACAATGGATCATCGATCGTATTGCTATGGTTAGGCTTTTGCCTTAAATACTATCTTGTATTTGCGGATGCTTGCAAGGTGTTTAATCATAAGAGTGCACTCATCTTAGTCTAGAGAGTGTACTAGCATAGATCCACCCACTCAACACTTATCAACACATCACATAGTACCGATACGGAATATGGCGAAAGCACATGACTACCTCTCCCGTGTGTCCTCAAGAACACTTTAGCCTTTATAAGTTCAGTTGCTAGGCCTCTCCTTTGCTCAGAAAGGATTGGGCCACTTGTTACTCTCCAGTGCCTTTTACTTTGCTCGCTTTTACTTTCCTGTTGCTTATATCAAGAAAACCCCTAAAAAGTTACCTTTCAGTGCTTGCAGTTATTCCTTGCTCAGAATCACTTATCAATACCTTCTGCTCCTCGTTGGGTTCGACATTCTTACTTATCAAAAACGCTGCAATAGATCCCTTACGGTTGTGGGTCATCAACGCTTAACGAGTTTGGACATTTGATCTGAGTCTGACTGCTGGCCTATACGCACTAACCAGCTACGTGGGAATAGTTATGGGCTCTCGACATCGTGGTATCAGCCGAAGCCTTTTTGACGTCAGCGACTGAGCGGCGCGCGCCGGGTTGGACCGTGTAACGTAACTTCCTTAGTAATGGAGGTTGCTAGGTCTGCTCACCGGCCGCGTACGCAACGTGCAGGTGTGCGTTGGGCGATGGGCCCGGACCCCTACGCGCCTAGGACTTAGACCGGCGTGCTGACCTCTCTGCTGTGCTTAGGTAGGGCTGCGACGTGTTGATCTTCTGAGGCCGGGCATGACCCTGGAAAGTGTGTCCGGCCAAATGGGATCAAGCGTGCTGGGTTATGTGGTGCACCCCTGCAGGGAAGTTAATCTATTCGAATAGCCGTGTCCCTCGGTAAAAGGACGACCCGGAGTTGTACTCCGACCTCATGACAACTTGAACCAGATACTTAATAAAACACACCCAGATGAGTTCCAGATATAACTCGGTGGTTGCTCTCTCACAGGGTGATGTGCGGGAGGATCGCTGGGTAGGATTATGCTATACGATGTTACTTGGTGAACTTACCATCTATTCTCTTCTACTGCTGCAAGATGGGGGCTGCCAGAAGCGTAGTCTTCGATTGGATTAGCTATCCCCTTCTTATTCTGGCATTCTGTAGTTTAGCCCACGGATATTACCCCCTTTACACATATATCATTGCATATGTAGTGTAGATCCTTGCTTGCGAGTACTTTGGATGAGTACTCACGGTTGCTTTGTTCCCCCTTTTTCCCCTTTCTCCTTCCGTCTCGGTTGATGCAACCTGGTGGTGGAGTCCAGGACCCAGAGGATCCCGAGGATGTTTCTACGTGAAGTTTGGCTTCGAGGGGTAGTTAGGAGGTCCCAGGCAGGAGGCCTTGCCTTTTCGATCATTGATGTTTTGTGCTAGCCTTCTTAAGGCAGACTTGTTTAACTTATGTCTGTACTCAGATATTATTGCTTCCGCTGACTCTTGTGTTTTCGAGCTATGTTTCGAGCACTCGAGGCCCCTGACTTGTAATATAAAGCTTGTATTATTTTAATTTGTGTCTAGAGTTGTGTTGTGATATCTTCCAGTGAGTCCCTGATCTTGGTCGTACACATTTGCATGCATGATTAGTGTACGGACAAATCGGGGGCGTCACAATGTTACTCGGAAAGAGTTTATTAACAAGACCTGATCAACCTTGTTAATGGATTCCTTTTGATAAACATGGGATATGTGAATCTAGATAGCACAAACCTTCTGTACCCTCCTCTTACTTTTTGTTAATTAGGTTAAATAAAAGAAAAATAGCATTATCTCTCTGTTTCCAGACTTATCCGTGCAATAAAAAAATATCCCGAAAATAAAAGTTCTCCAAATGCCATGAAAATGAAATATGATTTTTTCTAGAATATTTAAGAAAATATGGCACTGAACACACAGCGAGGGGAGCCAGGACGTGGCCTCGAGGGCACAGGGCGCGCCCTCCTTCACAGGGCGTGCCCCCATGCCTCGATGGCCCCACGTGGCCCCCCTCCACTTATCCTTTCACCCATGCTCTTCTTCTTCCTCCCAAAAAAATCCCCAACCAGCTCAAACCCGAGTTCTAGCTCATTTTGCTGCCATTTTTGATCTCCTTGCTCAAAGCACCATTTACCAAACTGTTTGGGGAGATTGTTCCTTGGTATGTGACTCCTTCCTTGGTCCAATTAGTTTTTGTTCTAGCGCTTTATTCGTTGCAAATTTGTGCTGCTGTGGTGACCTTGTTCTTGAGCTTGCATGTCAAATTTTCTTGGTCCCAAGTAGTTCTAATGCATGATACAGTCTCTAGGCACTTGTAGGAGTTGTTGCCATAATTTTTTTTGAGTTTGGTTAACTTTTATCGTGAGTTACTAAAAATTTCAGAAATTTTCAGAAAAGGAAAATGTTAAAAAGAATATTGAGGGGCTCTTCCAGCAAGAGCTCAGAGGAGAAGAAGAAAGAAGAAAATAAGAAGCCCAAGTATCATCTTCCTCGCATGGCAGAAGTTCAACCGTGCGAATGGCCTTGTAATAATTTCATGATGTCCGCCGGTATTTACGAAGACTTTTATTGGATGGCGAATAATGCAGGCCTCACCGACTCCTCAACGACCAAAAAGAGCAGTATCTCTTACTCATGAATATTTTTACGCAAAGCTTTCATTTTCATTCAAGAAAAACACCACCTACGGTGGAGTTTCGCTTATATGATGTGATTAAGGAGATATCACTGTTAGATTTTTGTGAAATATGCAAAGTACCCTTTGATGGTAGACTAGATGAACCACGTCATGAAGACGTCAAAGGGTTTATTGATATGATAGCCGTAGGTGAAACTAGACAAGTTTCAGGGGCAAGAATCGCCAGTATACACTTCCCTGTTCTGCGCTACTTTGCTTTATTTGCTAGTAGGTGTTTAATTGGTCGCGGGAACAGTGGGAATCTCAGTGCCCCTGATATTATCATTTTACGCCATGCCTTGTTTCGTGACACAACTTCTAGCTTGGGCGCCGTCGTCGCCAAACGATTGAGTCTGAACCGCTCAAAGGGGCCCGTCTTTGGAGGCATCTTTGCTTCTCGCCTTGCTGAACATTTTAATATACCTATTAGGCATCATGAGAAGGAAGAAAAGTTGTTTGCCCCTGTTTATCTAGACTACAAGAGCATGGTAGCTCATGACTTTATTGTTAAAGACAGAAATATGCAGGTACTTTATAAATTGAGGTTTGATGAAATATACTTTGAAATTGTTACCTTGCCTGCACCATCTCTGTTTGATCTTTCCACAGGCAAGTACCTCATTACATCAGATGCCTTCTACAAGTACCAAGGCCAGGCACAAGCTTCAGAGCCTGAGCCAGAACCACCACTTGATCCTTCCCGTCAATCTGTTTATGGGTGGGATCTGGATGAGCTCGCCAACCAGTGGCATCCAGAGGACACATCTCAGTACACTGGAGGGAGTGGCTTCGATTCGTGGCCATAGACCAACTTAGTCCAAAAGCCTAAGCTTGGGGGAGTACATGTTTCTCACCGACTTTACTTTCATGTCCACACTTATTCTAGTGTCGGTGCTCACACTCTTTCACTGTACCATCCATGCTTAGTTTAAATTTCTTTTTCTTTGTCTTTTTCTTGTGTGCTAGAAAAACCCAGAAAAACAAAAAAAATAGTTGTAGCTTCTAGCTACTTTACTTTCTTTGCTTGTAGTAGAAGCTAAAAATGAAAACCCAAAAAGATTTCCCGTTCTTCTTTTGCTTGCTGGGAGCTTTCTCGTGTAAATAGTTTCTTTTCTTTTCTTTAGGGGTTGAGAGTAGAAGACCATGATTAAAATGCTTAGTGGCTCTCATATGATTTGTTGTTGATTTAACCTTGAGCCATATTACTTTGTCTTCTCTCTTGTATTAAATGCCTGCAGATTCCAACTTAGTCCAATGCAGGTGCACTATTAGTATTTTCCACACCGTTCTGTCGTGCGAGGGAAAGGCAGTAAGGATGATATATGATGAACTAATTGAGATGAGAAAAGCTGGTATGAACTCGACCTCTCTTGTTTTTGTAAATATGATTGCTCGTCGTTCATGATTCAGCTTGTTATGAATGAAACATGTTTGCAATGACAATTAGAGATCATAGCTACTTATGCCATGCTTAATTAGATGAGAGTTTATAATGGTCTATCTTGCGTGCCAACATGATATTAAAATGGTTGTGATGTGGTATGATGGGTGGTATCCTCCTCTGAACGATTTAAGTGACTTGACTTGGCACATGTTCACGCATGTAGTTGAAACAAATCAACATAGCCTTCACGATATTTATGTTCATGGTGATTTATATCCTACTCATGCTTGCATTCATTGTTGATTAATTTTAATGCATGTTCATGACCGTTGTTGCTCTCTAGCTGGTCGCTTCCCAGTCTCCTTCTAGCCTTCACCTGTGCTAAGCGGGAATACTGCATGTGCATCCACTTCCATAAACCCCAAAGTTATTCCATATGAGTCCACTATACCTTCCTATATGCGGTATTTACCTGCCGTTCCAAGTAAATTTGTATGTGCCAAACTCTAAACCTTCAAATGAAATTCTGTTTTGTATGCTCGAACAGCTCATGTATCAACTAGGGCTGTCTATATCTTCCATGCTAGGTGGGTTATTCTCACGATGAGTGGACTCCGCTCATCATTCACGAGAAAATGGCTGGTAACCGGGATGCCCAGTCCCATGCTCAAAATCATAATAATTAAACAAAACTCCCCCAGGGCTGTTGCTTGTTTGGACGGTAACCCGTGGATTCGGCTGGCCGTGGAGTGTGCTTGTTGGTGGTTGGGGGAGTATAAACTTTACCATTCTGTTTGGGAACCGCCTATAATGTGCGTCGCATGGGAGATATCAAGATTCTTGGTTGTTATGTTGACAATGAAAGTATACCGCTCAAAATGTTATTCATCTCTATTTAAAAATCGAGCTCTGGCACCTCTACAAATCCCTGCTTCCCTCTGCGAAGGGCCTATCTATTTACTTTTATGCATAGTCATCATTCTCTTATCAAAAAGCACCAGTAGGAGAGCACCTCTGTCGTTGCATGTATTACTATTAATTTGCATTGAGTATGATCATGACTGGATCTCTTTTACCATGAATTACAATGTCTAGTCAGTCCTTGATCCTTAAAGGTGCTCTGCATTTATGTTTCGCGGTCTCAGAAAGGGCTAGCGAGATACCATCCTGTTATATCATATCATGATTGTTTTGAGAAGTGTTGTCATCCGAGGTTTATTATTATTACTCGCTAGTTGATTATGCCATTGATGTGAGTAGTCTTGAGACCTAAAAGTTATTGTAGATGTGGTTAGTTCATGATCTTGTTGAAAACCTGAATGCTAGCTTACATATTTACAACAACAAGAGCAAACAGAGTTTGTCAAAGTTTTTCTTTATCACTTTCAGTTTATTAACTGAATTGCTTGAGGACAAGCAAAGGTTTAAGCTTGGGGGAGTTGATACGTCTCCAACGTATCTACTTTTCCAAACACTTTTGCCCTTGTTTTGGACACTAACTTGCATGATTTGAATGGAACTAACCCGAACTGACGCTGTTTTCAGCAGAACTGTCATGGTGTTGTTTTTGTGCAGAAATAAAAAGTTCTCGGAATCGCCTGAAAATCAACGGAGATTTATTTCAGAAAATATAAAAAATACCTGCAAGAAGATCCACACCGGGGGCCCACGGGCCGTCCTCGAGGGTGGGGGGCGCGCCCCCTTCCCAGGGCGCGCCCCCCTGCCTCGAGGGCACCCCGATGCCCCACCGACGTATCCCCAGGTCCTATATATTCCGTTTCGTGGAGAAAAAATCAAGGAGAAAGAATTATCGTGTTTTACGAGACGGAGCCGCCGCCAAGCCCTAATCTCTCTCGGGAGGGCTGATTTGGAGTACGTTCGGGGCTCCGGAGAGTGGAGATCGTCGCCATCGTCATCATCAACCTTCCTCCATCACCAATTCCATGATGCTCACCGCCGTGTGTGAGTAATTCAATCATAGGCTTGCTGGATGGTGATGGGTTGGATGGGATCTATCCTGTAATCGAGTTAGTTTTGTTAGGGTTTGATCCCTAGTATCCACTATGTTCTGAGATTGATGTTGCTATGACTTTGCTATGCTTAATGCTTGTCACTAGAGCCCGAGTGCCATGATTTCAGATCTGAACCTATTATGTTTTCATGAATATATGTGTGTTCTTGATCCTATCTTGCAAGTCTATAGTCACTTACTATGTGTTATGATCCGGCAACCCCGAAGTGACAATAATCGGGACCACTCCCGGTAATGACCATAGTTTGAGGAGTTCATGTATTCACTATGTGTTAATGCTTTGGTCCGGTACTCTATTAAAAGGAGTCCTTAATATCCCATAGTTTCCAATAGGACCCCGCTGCCACGGGAGGGTAGGACAAAAGATGTCATGCAAGTTCTTTGCCATAAACACGTATGACTATATTTGGAATACATGCCTACGTTGCATTGATGAACTGGAGCTAGTTCTGTGTCACCCTAGGTTATAACTTCTACATGATGAATTGCATCCGACGTAATTTCCCATCACCGATCCAATGCCTACAAGCTTTACCTATATTGCTAGTTGCTATTTACTTTTCCGTTGCTATTATCACAAAAACTACAAAAACATTATCTTTACTTTTATTGCTGCTACCACCACTATCATATTATTGTGCTACAAAACTATCTTGCTGCAGATACTAAGTTTCCACGTGTGGCTGAATTGATAACTTAGTTGCTAATACTTAAGAGTATTCTTTGGCTCCCCTTGTGTCGAATCAACAAATTTGGGTTTAATACTTTACCCTCGAAAACTGTTGCGATCCCCTACACTTGTGGGTTATCAACCGCAAGGACGACAGGGAGGATGTCACCACCGAGCCCACCACCGCGTCACCGCCTGATCCTTTTGCAGGCAAAGACCGCTTTTGTCAGGATAGGAACGTCCTTGTGTTCCCGCTCAAAAATGGCCGTTGTGGGATTCCTTCCCGCCTAAACATTTCGGGGGAAGAGGACACTGGCCGCCTATATAAGTAGCTAGGATCCCCACTATGAAGGGACAACTGGAAGCAGATCCAGAAACTTGGCCCTCACTCAAAGGAGCAAGAACCCTTGCCCCCCGACCCTCCTGAGCTCTCCTCCTGAGCTCAGGAGCCAGTGTATTAGTCCATATTCAAGCCCTCCTGAGGCCAATCACCAAAGCAGGAAGTAGGGTTTTACACCACAAGGTGGCCTGAAGCTGGGTAAACTCTTGTGTGCTTTACTTGTTGTTCGCTTGAATCTCTTCACTGGATGAGGGCAAGACGCTAGGTAGACGTGAGTGGGAGAGATCTTCGTTCACGCCCCTGTGTTCAAACTTCTTGGGTTTGCGGAGCCCGTAATCCGACATTTAGCGCGCCAGGTAGGGGGCGTGTTAAGATCTCGCCTCTCCGACGACCTCGTCCCGTTCTCGTCGTCGACTTTGCTCCACAGCCATGGTGGACACACGCCGAGCACGCGCCGCCCGCCGCGCCGTGAAAGTCGCTCAGACGGCGCCCGCGGGCAACGGTGTGCCGCCCCGCCCCAACTCGCCGGTCGCCAACGCCGCCACCGACCCGGCCGTCCACGAGCAGAAGGACTCGTCGCTGCCGCTGTCCGTGCGGCGCGATGGCCGCACGGCGACATCTTCACCCACGCCGGCCGCGGCGTCGTCCTCACTGGTCCGCTGCGGGCCGGTCTACCGCGGGACGCTTCAGGTATTCAATCGAGGGCGCCCCCCGGGCTGCATCATCCTCGAGCTGCTGGGGGTTATCCCCCCGCAGCTGTCTCTTTTTGCGCATGAATCAAGGCTAGTTGCCCCTTCCTATTTGCATTATCTATATGCTTGGCGTTCTCACCGCCACTAGGGTCATGAGCCCTTGCGAGCCCACTCGCGATCGCCCCATAATTAAGGACTGGCACGACTTCTGTGCTCGGGTCCGTCCCTGCAGCGTCGCTAAACCCAAGGGCTGAGCTCTGTCTCGCGAGCCATTCCCGTGACGTCACCTCCCGTGGTCCTTGGTCCCTTGTTCTCGCATGGACTAATCGTGGATGGGTAAGTAGGGGCCCGTGGCAGGTGCCTCGCTCACGCGGGAACCGCGCGCCGGTTGTTTTTCTTTTGGATTGTTGCATGAGAAGACTGGGCACGGCGTCTGTGCTCGGGTCCGTCCCTGCAGCGTCGATAAATCCAGCGGCTGAGCTCTGTCTCGCGAGCCATTCCCGTGACGTCACCTCCTGGGATCGTTGGTGCTGCGGCCTTCTCATACGATGCCCTCTAGAGATGCACTCGGCGCAGGTCGACACAACACCTCTCTTTTCACATTTGCAGAAGAAGACTCAGGCGCAACCCGCCTCAAGGTAGGGTCTCGTGAGTGATGTGTAAGCTCACGAGAACTTCCTCGGAGTCGTTCAACTCATCCTGAGAAGGGCCCATATACACCTTGGATGTCCTACCGTGCAAGCCGCGTGTCAGGACGGGGCTGTACACGCCCCGGAGTCTCCCCCGATGGGAGGCTCCCTCCCACGGTCCAGTGGAAGTGCCATGCTCCGCGCTGGCAGAACCAACCGAGGAGCGGTTATGCCCATGAACCAGTGGAAGCACCAAGCTCCGCGCTGGCCGCTATGACCGAGGCGCGGTTATGCCCACACTCCGCGCAAGTGTGGTAGCTCTATGCTCCGCGCTAGTTATAAACAACTGAGGGCGACCCCCAGCGGTCGCACCAACCTCAGGGAGCTTTTCAGCTCACGATGCTCACAGCTTCTCCTTGGATAGGTGTTGCGAGGGGGGCTAGGCACGGGGGCTATGCTCAGGTCACGCCTGGCAGACGCCACCCTACCAGGTGCCCAGACACCTGGCCTTCTCGCGCCCTCATCCCAGGCGAAGGCTCGTGAGCAAGGTATGGTGCTCGTTCTCCCTCATGAGAGCCGTTCTTACGTCAAGGGGGACCCCTGGGCATCGCGACCCTGGGGCCTCACTAGTCACGTAGCCCCTCACTCCTTGAGCCCGGCGCTCAACGGCGGTCGAGGTATGTGCGGGGCTGGGCCCTACCAAAGCAGAACACAAACGGGATCGCTTGAACGTCAAGGGGGACCCCTGGGCATCGCGACCCAGGGGCCTCACTAGCCACGTAGCCCCTCATCCCTTGAGTCTAGTTATTACGATAACCCCGGTCACCCGGTGGGCTCAATGGCGATCGAGGTATGTGCGGGGTTGGGCCCTGCCGACGCAGAGCACCTAAGCAAACATGAAAGGAAGCAAGCAAGGAAATCATCAAATTATTACAATAATACCAGGTTTTTCAAATTCAAACGGGTTCTTACGCCTCCCTGAGGCACTTGCACTTCTCTCATCTGGACAGGAACATATCAGGCATCACCAAGTGCGTCATCACCGGTCTCCGTCTCTTCGGCTGCGGTAGCAGTAGCGTAGAGGAACGCCTCCACCAGTTCCGTGACTTGCGCCTCCAGGGCCTCAGCAGCCGCGACCTCCCTGTTCGGTGGCCTGGGAGCGACTTCTGCCTCCTCCTCGCGAAGACGACCCGGGCGCAGAAGGAGGGGCTCCTGAGCGTCGCGGCCCCAACCGGCTTCAGAACCTTACCTCCTGGCCCTGCGCGTGGTGTCGCAACACTGCGTGGCAGCTGCGGCCTAGGCGTCTCAGGAGGCGAGTCCCAAGAAAATCGAGTCCCACCGCCACCTGACCGCAGGGGATCACTAAGATAAGCTTTCAACGCCCGCATCTACTGGCGTACCTACACCTCCACCCACTGTAATCATGAATCCGCTGGAGCATGAAAGCCTCTCTTGACGGCCCTGGTGGACGATTGCCTACATGCCAAGAGGGACCTCTCGAGCATCGCGCCTCGGGGGCTCCTACCGGACCCTGGGTCGCTCACCTCCTAGCCTTGACCACAACGTCGCGACCTGGCATACCAGTGTAGGCTGAAGCTTGTCTAGGGACTGGATCTCGCAGGCGTAGGGCCCTAAACTACCGCGGGGACAGAAGAAAGGGAAAGTCATGCTCCAGCAAAGGACCTCATGAGGAACATAAGTTTATAACGATAGATAATAGAAAAAGTATTCCAAGGATTTACACGCCCTCATGGGGTCGTCCATGGGTGTCTCGCAGGGACCAAGCTAAAGAGGGTCGCTCTCGGAGGAATGCGGCCTAGACTCATTCAACGACGGTGGCGCCAGGAGGACGTTGTTCCCTTCCGGTGATAAGAGCGGCAACTTGGCGGCTCGTAGCTCTCGTCGGAGCTCGAGGCCGTCTCAGGGGTAGCATAGCTGCTACCGGAGGAGTCAGAGGCGCAACCAATGGCGAGCGCCTCGCCCCCGGCATCGCTGTCCAGGCAGCATGGGGAATGGTCGCCGGCGAGCCCGTCCCCCGCGCCGCACGCCAGTCGACAGCCGTTCGCCCTGAAGACCTTGAAGGTCATCGTGCCCATCCCATCCAGCGCGAAATGAAGAATGTGCCTCCCAGCGGGGGCGCAGGCGCGGCGCACCACTCCCCAACCCCAGGTCATGAAGACCTGGCCAGAGGAGACCACCTCCACGTCGGCGTATGAAGGGGGAAGGTGGCACCCTTCATGCCGCAGCTGCATCGTCACCCGGCCGCGAGCCGGGAGCACCTCCTTCAGGAATGGAGGAAGGAGGATCCAAGAATGCGGAGGGGCTCCCGCCCACACGATAAACTCGCGGGCGTCGTCTTCAGTATGGGACGGTAGCAGGGCGCGTGAAATCGCCCGTCTCTCTGGGCGGCTGACTGCACCGCCCCCGTCGCCGTCCCCGCTTCGTCCGCCTGTCGCCAGAGCACCTAAGGGAAGCGGGAATCCTGGCGGCGCCTGCGTGCACCATGTATGGGCGTCCGCCGGTCTTAGGGACGCTCTTGGAGAATCACGACGCCTCTTCTTCGGGGGGAGCCGCTCGGGCTCCACCATCGGGCCCTTCCCCTTCTCCGCGGCAGAGAACCTACGTATCGGCGCCATGAAAAGCCCTCAGAGAAGCGGGAAGAGCAGGGATTGATCTGCAACAGTCAAGTGAAGGACGTGGCGCCTCACCCCTTGTTTATAGGTCGAGAAGATCAATCGCCGGCCACTCACGCGCGACCATAATGGCCCTGCTGCCCGCACCAAGGAGTTTTCAAGTCACACAGTTGTTGAGACTGCGTGGGAAGTGGAGTCGCACATGTCCCATCCAACCGTCACACGCCAGCTTGGCCCGCAGCCTTTTTGGGGCCTGCGGTGCTCCGTCCTCGGCTAACGGTTCACCACGAAGCCAACTCCGCGCGCGCCTTGGGCCCGGGGGCTACTGTCGGCGTCCTGGGAACCAGGGTACCCAGACTTGGCTGTCTGCGGGCCACGACTCGCTCCTACCACGGTCTGGTACGGCCCAGCTGATTGACCAGCTGCCCAAGACCCTCGCGAGGGGGCTTGACCTCGTGAGGAGAACGACGTCAAGACCCCCTCAGGAGCGGCCTCGGCAAGGTAGCTCCGGAGGGGCGGAGAATCCAAGGCCAAGCCTGCCTCAGGAGGAGGCAGTGATGTAAGCAGTGACGCACCACGCCCGCGGGTGCCAGCTCCCGCCAGCGGCGCAGTTGCCGTTTCGGTGCAAAGGGGACAGCACAGGCGCAGGTTCCCGAGGAGCGGGACAAAGGTTTCCCCTTCGATGCAACAAGACCAAAGACCGCCAGGACGACAGGGAGGATGTCACCACCGAGCCCACCACCGCGTCACCGCCTGATCCTTTTGCAGGCGAAGACCGCTTTTGTCAGGATAGGAACGTCCTTGTGTTCCCGCTCAAAAATGGCCGTTGTGGGATTCCTTCCCGCCTAAATATTTCGGGGGAAGAGGACCCTGGCCGCCTATATAAGTAGCTAGTATCCCCACTGTGAAGGGAAGCAGATCCAGAAACTCGGCCCTCACTCAAAGGAGCAAGAACCCTTGCCCCCTGACCCTCCTGAGCTCAGGAGCCAGTGTACTTGTCCATATTAAAGCCCTCCTGAGGCCAATCCACCAAAGCAGGAAGTAGGGTTTTACACCACAAGGTGGCCTGAACCTGGGTAAACTCTTGTGTGCTTTACTTGTTGTTCGATTGAATCTCTTCACTGGATGAGGGCGAGACGCTAGGTAGACGTGATTGGGAGAGATCTTCGTTCACGCCCCTGTGTTCGAACTTCTTGGGTTTGCGGAGCCCGTAATCTGACAATGAATACATGAACTCCTCAAGTTAAAGTCATCCCAATTGATATCCCAATCAGTGTCACCTAGGGGGTATAAGGTTCCAAATGATAATAGGTGCATACAACTTGGAGGTAAGATCAAGAAGAGAAATATATTCAAGTGCACCTATGCAATTTACCATTGTATTGGGTGTGTTGGGGACACAAGAGATTTCTTGTATTTGATTGCAGGATTGTTAGAGAGATACCATCTTCATCCTACGCCTCCAACGGATTGATAAACCTTAGGTCATCCATCTGAGTGAAATTTGTTGTTGTCCTACAAAACTCTGCGCTTGGAGGCCCAACCGAGTCTACAAGAAATAAAGTTGTGTAGTACACATCACTTGCCCTTAGCATAATTAAGGATTGCGCCACTTCTTGCACCGGTGCACTTTTGTTACTCTTTGCGTTCTTGCAATTACTTTTGTGATCAAACAAACCATTAACAATATTTGCAACATTCACAGTGTTTCCTTACGAGTTTCCATCAACCAATTCCTTATGCTCTCATTGGGTTCGACAATCTTACTTATCAAAAAAGAACTACAATATACCCCCCCCCACATGTGGGCAATTAAGACTCTTTTTTGGCGTCATTCTAGGGAGTCTAGCACTCTTGGTAAGTGGAATTTAGTAAGAGAAATGTTTACTATGCTTGCGGTTTTTGTTCACTTGCTACTATAGTTCACTATGGATTTGCTTGCTCCTAATAACTTGTTAGGAGGAGTTTCCTACACTACTAATTTGGTTAGGAGAGAACCTCCCTGTTTTGAAGGATTTTTTTCTAAGATACATATTATCTTTCTTGAGCATGTGAGGAGTAACCATTATGAATGTGAAGGAACCGTTCTCCCTAGAGAACATTTGCTCAATTTTAGAGAATTGTGTGGTCTCTTTAGACTTTCAAGTTCATCTATGGATGAAGTTATGAAGAAATTATTTCCTCTATCTCTGGAGGGAAATGCTTTGGCATGGTTTAGGTTATTGGATAATCCCTATGCAATGCAATGGGGTGATCTCTGCTATGAGTTCCTCTCCAAGTTTCACCCCACTCAACGGGTACATGGGGACATGAATTATATGTATAATCATTGGCCGTGTTCTAGAGCAAGTATGACTCAAGCTTGGGGCAGACTTAAATCATTGTTCCTCAAATGTCCCACTCATTGGGTCTCCAAAGGTATGATTGTCCAAAATTTCAATGCAAGACTGCCTCAACATGATAAACACCTGATATGTCTTCTCGAGGCTGCTTTGGTAAGAAATACTAATGATAAATGGAATCTTATTGAAAGAATATCATGCAACAATGATCATTGGGATATTGACAAAGGTAAAGAATCAAGTATATAGTGTTTGAAGCCCGCTTTGCTTTTGTCTATGGAGCATCTGAAGGTGCACTCGCTAGCGACCTCGTATAAGGGACATGCTTTGTTTCTGTCATGTGCGAAACTAGAGATGAAATCGTTTGGGCACTTGGAAGTAGCTTCGGTGCCCACTCTAGCCCAGTCGGCTCATTATCCCGGTGCTTTCTTCGAGAAAGATCTTTGTGACTTGCCTGCCAGTTTTGAGGTTGGTGACCCTAAATTTGCAAGTGTGGTGGAAAAGCAAGAAGCCGGGCACTTACCCTTGGACCGACATCCTGAAGGAAAGTTACTCAAGTGCATAGGGAAGAAGAGTGGTGCCACGACAAAGACGTTTGCGGCTACTTGATGGATGATCTCCCGTCACTCGACTTGTCCTCATGGTTTGGGTTATTACTATGGTTTTGATGTTGCATTTTGTCTTTTGTTGAGGTGTTGTCGTCAAGGGTGACATTACGTTGTACAAATGTTGGGGATTGCAGTTGTTCTGTGTTGGTAGAGTTTGGTGGGCTGCATGTGCCGTTGTCGGGTTTCATGCTTTGTGATTAGTCCGGTCATTGTCTGCTTGTGTTAGTTTTCACCAGCTTTCCATAAGTTAACTAGGCAATTCTCTTCTTCTTAGTTAATCGTCGAGGCTTTTGCCTTCATTTGGAGGGAAAAAAAGTAAACCAAACACTTATGTTAACAAAATTCTCACGTTTACGAATTCTATGTTTTATTCATATAGTCCTATTTTGTTTTACGAATCCAGCATTAATACTCCCTCCGTTTTTAGTTACTCCGCAAATTAAAGTTGACTGAAGTCAAACTTTGTAAAGTTTGATCAAATATATAGAAAAGAATATAAATATTTACCATAAAAAATCTATATGATGTGGAAATACATTCAACAATGAATCTAATGGTATTGGTTTGTTATTGTATATGTTAATATTTTTCTCTATAAACTTTGTCAAAGTTTGTAAAGCTTGATTTTGACCAAAGGTAATATGCGAAGTAAATAAAAACGGAGGGAGAAAGAAGAGCCCTAAATCTGAGAGGCCAAAAAAAGCCGAATGCTCGTCCGTAGTCAACTGCTGGAGATAGTAACTTTTTTCAAAAGGAATTTTTTTTTGAAACGAGGCAAAAGACTTGCCATTTCATTGATTAAGAGAGGAGTTATAACAAAGTCCGAGGACAACCGCCATACAATGGCAAAGTAAAACAACTACTCGCGTTGTAAGATCACACCGAGCCCTTGGGCGCCCGCCAACGCCCATAGAGCAGCCTCATCCATAATTTTATCCACGATAATCATCGAAGGCGCAGAGACGTTTCGAAAGACCCTAGCGTTTCTCTCCTTCCATAGTTCCCAGGAGATAAGCATGAGTAGGGAAGCCGTCCCTTTTCCGTTAGGCGAGCGCGCAAGCGAAATTTTGGTCCACCAGTGTTTGACACTTCGCATAGCGGCCCAGTCTCCAGTTACAATATTGGTCAGACCAAGCTTCGCCTTCACCGAATTCCAAACCGCGATCGAATACCGGCATTGGAATAAGAGGTGCGCCGTAGACTCCTGAACTTGATTGCAAAGCGGGCATAAACCGCAGTTCGGCCATCCCCTCCGTTGTAGCCTATCCACCGTCCAAACTCTGTTGTGGATGATCAGCCAAGCGAAGAACTTGCATTTGGGAGTGGCCCAGACTTTCCAAACGGTCTTCAAGAGTGGCGTGGAGGTACGCCCCTCGAACTACAGAGAATAGGCTGAGGAGGTGGAGTAGGTACCACTCTCCGTAAGCTTCCAGGTGATCGTATCTTGCGTGTCGTGATCAAGGATTATCCCGTCCAACTTCTCCCAAAGGGTGGCGAACTCCTGAATGTGTGCAGTGGTGATGCCATTTGTCATGTCAACTTGCGAAATCCAGAGACCATCGGTGAGTGCCTTCCTCACCGAGCACCCTTTCTTCTTTGAGATCTCAAAGATTTTCGGGGCGATGTCCATCGGCCTTATGCCATCCAGCCAGGGAGAAGTCCAGAAGCCTGCCTTGGCCCCATTTCCGACGACGACCTTTGTTGCAGCCGCAAAAAGGTCCCTGTCAGTCTCAACGCAAGGAGAGCCCAACCCAAACCACGGCTTTGGCGGCTCCGCCCACTCGTTCCAGAGCCACCTCAAGCGGAGGGCCGTAGCAAATTTGCCCAGGTTCAGTACACCCAGGCCGCCCATATGTTTAGGACAGCAAACACGCTCCCAATTAATCTTACACTTGCCACCGGTAACTTTGTCGCAACCTGCCCAAAGGAAAGCGCGTTGCAAGGCGTCAATGCGCTTCATCACCTCAGCCGGCAGGACCAACGAAGTAATGCTGTAGATGGCAATGGCGGTGAGGACCGCCTTGACCAGGACTGTCCGCCCAGGGGCAGCCATGAGACGTCCAATCCAGGGGGCTAACCTGCGCGCAATTTTGTCTTCCAGAGGCATGAAGTGAACAGCCTTGAGCCTCTTCACTGATAGAGGCAGCCCCAAGTACGTCATGGGGAAGCTCGTAAGCTTGGCGGGGAAATGCTGCAAGACATCAGGAAGATCGAGGCCGCCGCATCGAATTGGGGCAACCAAGCTTTTGCTGCAGTTGGTGACCAGGCCCGTGACCTCACCAAACGCGTCTAGGATGGAAGCGAGGAAGGAGACGTCCTCCTTGATGGGCCTCACAAAAATGGCAGCATCGTCGGCATATAGGGATGCACGTAGTGTCGGTGTATTTCTCCGAATCGGTTGCAATTTGCCTTGGCTGGTGGCCTTGTTGAGTATGTGGTGCAGGGGGTCAATGGCAAGCACAAAAAGAAGCGGAGACAGCGGTTCCCCTTGTCGTAACCCCTTCCCATGCCTAATGGGGTCTCCGATCGTTCCATTGAGCAACACTCTGGAGGTGGCCGAAGTGAGGAGCGCTGAGACCCAGCCTCTGAAACGTGGTGGGAAGCCAAGATGTTGAAGTAGCTCCAGTAAGTAGTCCCAGCGCACAGAATCAAAGGCCTTCTTGATATCGAGCTTGAAAAGCAACATAGGGGTCTTGCTTCGATGCAGCCTGCGGGTGAGGTTGCGGACATATGTGAAGTTGTCATGTATGCTTCGTTTCTTAATAAACGCACTTTGGGCCGGCGACACAAGGTCGTTCATGTGAACGGAAAGACGTGTCGCCATCATCTTAGCAAAGAGCTTGGCGACAGCATGAATTAGACTTATCGGCCTAAAGTCAGAAATGTCCTCGGCGCCCTCCTTCTTGGGGATTAAGGCGATGTTGGCTGAGTTCAGCCAATGCAAATTGGTGGCATGTAGGTTGGAGAAATGGTTGATAGCAGCCATGACATCGACCTTGATAACATCCCAACACGCCTTGAAAAACGCACCCGTGAACCCATCTGGCCCCGGCGCCTTGTCGCTAGGCGAATCGAAGATGGCCTTCCTAGCCTCCTCCATGGAGAACGGAGCCCCAAGGTCACTGAGATCACAGTCTGGAGTGGGGATACAATTCCAATTAATGTCCTTAAGCCGTCTGGGCCCCTTCTTGATGACAGAGGAAAAGTGACGGTGAATAAGATCCTTCTTGTGGTTGTGGTTAACACTATCACGTAACTGAGTACAGTAATTCCAATTCAAAAAGGAAATTAACAGAGTATAATTTTCCTCAAGATGTGTGCCAAGTATACAATTACATTACTGTCAGTCAGGTCCTGACCCCCACCGTCTAGAACCTGCAACGAATCCATCTCATGGTCAACTGCAATAAACACCGATGCATCGACCGTAGCACACCGTCACAGTAAACTAATCTGCGAGAGCTAACCATTACTTAAACCATGGGCTAGCAGCAGTACATCCAATCGATGTGATGTGGTTACCACACATTGTATAATGGTATGAACAGCCACTCCGCAAAATCACCGCTCGCAGGTTTGACCCCAAGCTAAGGCTGCTCCATGATCCGAAATTTCGGCGATGCCTCCAAGCATTTTTAAATGCATGCTTCAGGTCTTGTCCACCTGGTGAGATCGAAAACAAGTAGAGTATTTTTGACTCGGTCATGATGTTTGCAAGCTTTGGCGTCCTGATGCCGGTGCTTGTGGAATGACGCTTCTTATGTGCGGCCAAAACGCCCTCCTCGATCTATCCCGTGAGACGTATCGGCGGCGCCCCCGCCGGATCACCGGCCTACTGTTGCCGCTGGAAGCAGGAGGCGCCGTCGATGTGCCGTTGACGCGTCTACCGGCCAGAGGAGCAGGTGGGCCGTCTGTAGAAGATTTGCATAAGGTGATCAATGGCAATGCTTTTCAGAATGGGGCATAAAAGAAACGGTAATTTTAGTAAAATCAAAAATTTCAGAAGATTGGAGTAACATAGATCCAAGATCGGCTGACAGTCGTAGGTAATAATTGATTGAGGAAATAGAGGAAAACAAGAACGTTGAGGGCGGTGAGAACCGAGGGCACGCACCTTCTTCACGCGCAACGCTCCTCCGGCGCCGGCCGAACCGCTTCAACACGCCGCCCAGCGCCACGTCGAGCGCGTCCTCCATGCCGTCGCCGAGCCCGTCGGACGACGAACCGTACACCAGCCTGGGGATCATCTCCACGACGCGCTCCTGCATCCGCCGGACGCGCTGCTCGCTGAGCCCCTGCAGAAGATCCAGCACGCTCACGTTGCCCACGCGCAGCGCCCGCCGGTCCATGAACACCGACCACTCCCTCTCCTTCCCCCGCTCCCCGACCGGAAGGAACCACCGGTACTGGTCGTACGCCGTCCTCCGCCAGAACAGCACCGGCACGGCCCCGGCCACCATGCAGTCGAACAGGGACCGCCGCGTGTAGCTGTCCCCGCGCGGCTGCAGGCAGAACCTCGAGTTGAGGAACAGCTCCATCACGGCCGCGGCGTTGTCGTTGCACTTGGTGCCGCTGCAGTCCACGGAGCGGCAGTGCGCTCTCCCGGCGTCCTCGCACTCCTCCAACAGCACGTCCCTGAAGTCGTCCTTGAACCCGGACCGCTGCGCGCCGGCGAACCCGAAGAGGTTGGTGCGGTTGCGGGACAGCACGTGCCGCTGCCACGCGCGCACGTCGGCGGCGGCGCGCGGGTGGAAGCCAGTCGGGTACGGGACGCCGACGTCCTTGGGGTCAAGCCGGTCGGCCTCGATGACGAGGCGGGTGACGTTCGCCATCTCGGGCCTGATGGCCAAGTTGGTGCCCCACCCGTCGTCGTAGTAGCGACGGAAGTCCCATGTGATGCGCCCCAGCGTGATGAAGTGATCCGACCCGCCGGAGTTCTTGAAGGACGTCTGGTTCGTGAGCCACCTGAGGAGCCGTGTGCCGGCGCGGTCACGGTCGGCGACGGTGGCGTTGAGGCCCCACAGGTGGCTGCCGACGTCGAGGCCGGCGTAGAAGGGCACGTAGAACGCGTCCGCGAGCGACGGGTCGACGGTGCGGCAGCGGTGGGAGAGGAGGCGGCGGTGGATGATGATCTCGAGAGGGAACTGGTCGGTGTTGTACCAGCTGGGCATCGACGCGTTGGGCACGACGCCGGAGAAGGCCGGCACCGTGGCGGCCGGACGGCCCAAGCCGCCGTCGGTGAGATACGGGCAGAATGAGTACCACGGACAAAGGCTTTCGCAGTGCGTGACAAGGTCATGGTTGAACTCCGGCGGGAGGTCGTAGACGTAGATGACCCCGGCCTCGCACGCGCCGGGCTCAACCTCGCCGTTAGGCCAGGTGCGGCTGCAGCGTGGCGGGGCCGGGAGGAACTGCGTGGTCGGGAATGCGCCGAGATTCTTGTAGAGCACGAGCTGGACCGCTAGGAAGGCGATGGACAGCACGGCGGTTCGAAGCAGCACCGACGCCGAGGACAGCGTGGCTGTGTTGACCGGCGACCCCGGCGGCGAGAGGGGCCTGGTTGGGGACGTTGGTGACTCCGGCATTGGGAGCACGGCAAGGACGAAGTGGGAAGGGGCGCTGGTGCATGAGAGCTGGACTGTAATGCGGAGATCTAGTAGTAAGGTATCGGTTCTAACCTGAGGAAGACGCACGAAGGAGTAGGGCTGGCACGTGCAGCGGTGGAGGCAGGAATAGCTGCTGCGTGCATTGCCGTAGCAGTGGATCCAAAGCAACGTATCTGGTCAGGTTCTGCAAATGACACGAAGAAGGAAGGAATGAGCAAGCCGGAAGAAGGCTTTTGGCGATCCGATATACTAGGAGTGTTTCGTACGACCAAAGCCTATAGCTTGCTTGACCGTGACTTGTGCATATTTTCTTCGTACTGCGACTACTCTTCTTCGCGTACGACCCGTGCAGAGACTACCACGCCATCGACTACATCAATCGTCTAGACATGCAGATCACCGTGCACACGGACGAATCCGGTGAGATCCAGGACCAGTGGAAGATGTGTAGCGACGCGACGGACGCGACTGCGTCGACGCCGCTATCGGGCCGGGGCATGTGGGATGCAAACGTGGCCATTAAGAGCAGCTTCAACGAGCCGACTCAAACGGACGGCGTTTTTGTCCGCGTTTTGTTCGTTTGGATCGATCGCACGCCCGGTGTCCATCCTGTTTTAGATTTGGGTGGGCAGTGCGTCCAACGCGCTGATCCATTTCATGTCCGCACACAATTTTTGACGAGGGCCCGCGGCCATAGATCATTCCAGGCCATGTCTCATGCCGGCACCATGCCAGCGCCGGCATACAATGACGACTTCAAAATAAACAGTGCACAGTTCATGCCGGCGCACTCGCCAGCGGCCGGCACACATGCCAGCACATAAAATGGAGTGGGACTTGAGTTCGACCACGCCATCGCGGCCCCGGTTATCATGCCAGCACACCTGCCGGCATACAAAAAATGGATGGCGCTCGTCACCTCGTCGTCGAACTTGAGCATGTCGGCTTGCATCTTCTCGAACCATGGCCTCTTCCTTGGCGACACGGTGTTGAGATCCACCTTCATGATCTCCACCCCGGTCATCTTGCTCGCGAGATCCATTTCTTTCGCCTTGGTCTTGGCGTTGGCGGTCTCGATCTCTAGCATCTTGGCTTACTTCTTCATCTTCATCTCAAGCACCTTAGCCTATAGCTTGCTTGACGGTGACTTGTGCATATTTTCTTCGTACTATGACTACTCTTCTTCGCGTACGACCCGTGCAGAGACTACCACACCATCGACTACATCAATCGTCTGCACATGCAGATCACGGTGCACATGGACGAATCCGGTGAGATCCAGGACCAGTGGAAGATGTGTAGCGACGCGCCGGATGCGACGGCGTCGACGCTGCTAGCCATCCGGCTGAGGCATGCGGGGATGCAAATGTGGCTGTTTAGCAGCGACACCGACGACCGTGTGCTAGCAACAATCCTAACCAGTGGCGGAGCTACAAAGAGAGTGTTTTTTTTAGAATCACAGACAGAGTGTTGAGCGGGTCAAAATGAACGAATGTTACACCTGGCCTGTTGCAACTGACATTTTTTTTAGTGCTGAAAACACTAAATTATCTCAGAACGTTTTCAGGATTACAAATTTAGTCTGGCCTATCCAGCAGCCACAAATGATGAACAAAATCCAGAGTGGTGGCCGCCTTTGCAAGTTTATGAGCTTCTACATTCATACTTCTACTCTCATACAGAAAATCAGTTGATCCCACCGTCTTAATCTTCTCTTTAATTTCATTAATAATCGTTGTCGACCTTCCAAGATAAAGCTGCTTCAGGTTCTTAACTGTTCCCTAACAATCAGTCGCAACGATCACATTATTGCACATCAGATCCATCGCAAGTGAAAGAGCCTCACTGCTTGCCTTCGCTTCAAGAATGTCCGAGGAAATCAAATGTTGGACTACTGTAACCGAAGCTCCAAGAAAGTGTCATGTTTCGTCTCTACAAACAGCAGCACAAGCTCCTCTATCTTCATGACGTCCAACAGCCGCATCAACATGAATCTTAACAGCCCCAGCCGGTGGTGGAGTCCACCTTGTCATTGCGCATATGTATTTTTTGCAGAAAAATTGGGCTAGCTGTGGCCTGGTTTTGCCCTAACAAGATATTTACGGAGGTTGGGCCAGCTGTGGCCTGGTTGGCCGGCGCCTATTGCAGAATCCTAGCTCGCTATGTGCACAAATGCTTAGAGCAATCTATTTTCCCAATGGATCCATCTTGACAGCTGAACTGGGAAGTAGGCCATCACAAGTATGGTGAGCAATCTTGGAGGGAAGGGATGTTTTGAACCAAGGTATCATACGCATAATTGGTAATGGCACCTCCACAATGATATGGGAACATAATTGGATTCCCAACAATGTTATGATGCGGCCAATTGCCTATTTGTCAACCGACCCGCCGGTGCGAGTCAACGAACTAATCGATACAACGAGTGCAACATGGAGAAGGGAAGTGCTTCAGCAGGTCTTTTTGGCGTCGGACGTAAACTCCATTCTTAGCATCCCTCTGTGCACTAGAAATCTTGAGGATTCATGGGCTTGGAATAATGAGAAAAATAGCATTTTCATATTTAGATCCGCATATCGCATGCTTGCAGATACTAAAAGGAGGAGAGAGGACTTGTTGGAAAACAACGCAACTAGATCAAATTATGAGGAAGATTCAAGGGAATGGACTTCTTTATGGGCAGTGGAGGTACCGGAAAAAATAAGAAACATTCTGTGGAGACTAGCGAGGTGCTCGATCCCGACGGAGGATGTTCAACATAGTAGAAACATGGCAAACAGCGACAAATACCAGGTCTGCGGTGCACAAGACTCATGGAGGCATTCACTATTGGAGTGCTCATCATCAAGATGTGTCTGGGCTTTAGCTGACATGGAAATTGTTGATCTCTTTGAGTCTACGAGAGAACCAAATGCCAAGAGTTGGATAGTCGCGATGATCGACAGCTTAGAGCACAAAAAACTCATAGAGTTGGTCGTTACTCTTTTTGCGATTTGGACAGCGAGACGAAAGGCGATTCATGGAGGTATTCTACAAAGCCCACATGCTACTCATTCCTTCATGACCAGCTCATCTTCGAGCTTAAAAATATTCAGAGTTCAAAGAGAAGGGTTGCTCCCTTAGTATGACATGCAACCTCAGGCGGCCGAGGTTCAGTTTCTCGCCAAGGATGGACGGCACCGGGCGCTGGTTGGATTAAAATACATGGTGATGGAGGCTTCTCTGAGAATGGAGAGTGGGGTGCAGTAGCTGCAGTATGCAGAAATAATGAAGGCATTTTCTGGGATCTTCTGCTATGGTTGTCGAAGGCATAAGTGATGCAACAATCTTAGAAGCCTTGGCGTGTCGAGAAGCTCAAGCGCTTGCGCTTGATCTCATGGAAAATAGAATCATTGTTGCGAGTGATTCGAAGATGGTGGTTTCAGATATTGAAAAGGGTACAGAAGGGCAGCATTCTTCCATTGTAAAGGAGACTGCAATGCGGGCGATGGAGAATGGTACATGTGACTTCATTTTCGAGGGTCAAGCACTCAATTGGGAAGCTCACACTTTAGCTAAATTTGCTAGTTTTTAGATGTTGGTCGCCGTGTTTGGCTAGGGGCTCCTCATGACCCCCTAATTATCCCTATAAACCTTGTTACTATTCAATAAAGCTTGGTTTACTGCTAAAAAACATATTTACGTAGGTTTTACGGACCCCTTCATCTATACCTACCTACTAATAAAGGGAGTCTTTCTCCCCAAAAAATGTATGTTTTCGTTCGTTCGTATGTTGCCTCTGTTGGAAATATGCCCTAGAGGCAATAATAAAAGTATTATTATTATATTTCCTTGTTCATGATAATTGTCTGTTGTTCATGCTTGAATTGTATTGTACGGAAACAGCGACGCATGTGTGAATACATATACCACAATGAGTCCCTGGTAGGCCTCTAGTTGCCAGCTCGTTGATCAACAGATGGTCACGGTTTCCTGACCATGGACATAGGATGTCAGTGATAACGGGATCACATCATTAGGAGAATGATGTGATGGACAAGACCCAATCCTGAGCATAGCACGAGATCGTATAGTTCGTAATGCATAAGCTTTTCGGTGTCAAGTATTTATTCCTTAGACCATGAGGTTGTACAACTCCCGGATGCCGTAGGAATACTTTGGGTGTGCCAAACATCACAACGTAACTGGGTGGCTATAAAGGTACGCATCGGGTATCTCCGAAAGTGTCTGTTGAGTTGGTACGAACCGAGACTGGGATGTTGTCACTCCGTATGACGGAGAGGTACCTATGGGCCCACTCGGTAAGACATCATCATAATGAGCTCCATGTGACTAAGTAGTTAGTCACAGGATGATGGATTACGGATCGAGTAAAGAGACTTGCCATGACGAGATTGAACAAGGTATCGGGAAAACCGACGATCGAATCTCGGGCAAGTACCGTACCGATGGACAAAGGGAATAACATAGGGGATTAAGTGAATCCTTGACACGGTGGTTCATCCGATGAAGATCATCGAGGAACATGTGGGAACCAACATGGGTATCCAGATCCCGCTGTTGGTTATTGACCGGAGAGTGGTCTCGGTCATGTCTACGTGTCTCCCGAACCCGTAGGGTCTACACACTTAAGGTTCGGTAACGCTAGGGTCGTAGAGATACATGCACGTGGAAACCCGAAAGTTGTTCGGAGTCCCGGATGAGATCCCGGACGTCATGAGGAGTTCCGGAATGATCCGGAGGTAAAGATTGATATATAGGAAGTCAGGTTTCGGCTATCGGGTGATCTCCGGGGGTCACCGGGAGCGTCCCGAGACCACCGGAGGGGCCCCGGGGGTCCACCGGGTGGGGCCACCCATCCCGGTGGGGCCCCTAGGCTGCAAGGGGGAAGTGTCCAGCCCTAATGGGCTGGCGCACCACTTGGGCCCTCCTCCCCATGCGCCTAGGGTTGAAACCCTAGGGGGGAGGGGGCGCCACTTGCCTTGGGGGGCAAGGACTCCCCCCTAGCCGCCGCCCCCCTTGCAGATTGGATCTGCAGGGGCTGGCACACCCCCTGGCCCCCTATATATATGTGGGGGGGGGAGAGGGCAGCCGCACCATTGCCCTGGCGCCTCTCCCCCTCCCGTCACAACTCCGTCTCCTTAACGCAGGGCGCCCGGCGAAGCCCTGCTGCAATCTCCACTGCATCCACCACCACGCCGTTGTGCTGCTGGATCTCTGACGACTTCTCCTCTCTCCTTGCTGGATCAAGAAGGAGGTGACATTGCTGTACCGGACGTGTGTTGAACGCGAAGGTGCCGTCCGTTCGGCGCTAGATCATCGGTGACGAAGAACGCGAAGAGTACGACTACTTCATCCACGCTTCTTCGAAAGCTTCCGCACGCGATCTACATAATGGTATGTAGATGCACTCTTACTTGCTCGTTGCTAGATGTCTCCTTTGTTGGATCTTGGTGAAAGCGTAGAAATTTTTTGAATTCTGCTACGTTTCCCAACAGTGGTATCAGAGCTAGGTTTAATGCGTATTATCTTGCACGAGTAGAACACAAAGCAGTTGTGGGCGTTTGAGTTTGTTCAACTTTCTTGCCGTTACTAGTCAATCTTGATTCGGCGGTATTGTGGGATGAAGCGGCCCGGACCGACTTTACACGTACGCTTACGTGAGATTGGTTCCACCGACAGACATGCACTAGATGCATAAGGTGGCTGGCGGGTGTCTGTCTCTCCTACTTTAGTCGGATCGGATTCGATGAAAAGGGTCCTTATGAAGGGTAAATAGAAATTGACAAATCACGTTGTGGTTTTGGCGTAGGTAAGAAACGTTCTTGCTAGAAAACCTATAGAAGCCACGTAAAAACTTGCAACAACAATTAGAGGTCGTCTAACTTGTTTTTGCAGCATGTGCTATGTGACGTGGTATGGCCAAAACAAAGATGTGATGAATGATATATGTGATGTATGAGATTGATCATGTTCTTGTAATAGGGAATCACGACTTGCATGTCGATGAACTTGACAACCGGTAGGAGCCATAGGAGTTGTCTTAATTATTGTATGACCTGCGTGTCACTAAATAACGCCATGTAATTACTTTACTTCATTGCTAAACGTTAGCTATAGTAGTAGAAGTAATAGTTGGCGTGACGACTTCTTCAAGACACGATGATGGAGATCATGATGATGAAGATCATGGTGTCGAGCCGGTGACAAGATGATCATGGTGCCCCGAAGATGGAGATCCAAGGAGCAAGATGATATTGGCCATATCATGTCACTTTAATCGATTGCATGTGATGTTTATCATGTTTATGCATCTTGTTTACTTAGAACGACGGTAGTAAATAAGATGATCTCTCACTAAAATTTCAAGTATTGTGTTTCCCCTAACTGTGCACCGTTGCTAAAGTTCGTTGCTCCGAAGCACCACGTGATGATCGGGTGTGAAAGGTTCTAACGTTCACATACAACGGGTGTAAGCCAGATTTACACACGCGATACACTTAGGGTTCACTTGACGAGCCTAGCATGTACAAACATGGCCTCGGAACACGGAAGACCGAAAGGTCGAACACGAGTCGTATAGAAGATACGATCAACATGAAGATGTTCACCGTTGATGACTAGTCCGTCTCACGTGATGATCGGACACGGACTAGTCGATTCGGATCGTGTATCACTTAGATGACTAGAGAGATGTCATTCTGAGTGGGAGTTCATTAAAATTTGATTAAGATGAACTTAATTATCATGAACTTAGTCTAAATACTTTACAATATCTCTTGTAGATCAAATGGCCCACGCTCCAGTTTCCCTCAACTTCAACGCGTTCCTAGAGAAAACCATGCTGAAAGACGATGGTAGCAACTATACGGATTGGGCCCGTAACCTGAGGATTATCCTCATAGCTGCCAAGAGATCATATGTCCTAGAAGCACCGCTAGGTGATGCACCTGCTCCCGATGCGGCCCAAGACGTTTTGAACGTCTGGCAGTCGCGTAGTGATGATTACTCCATGGTTCAGTGCGGCATGCTTTACAGCTTAGAGTCGGGGCTCCAAAAATGTTTTGAGCACCACGGAGCATATGAGATGTTCGAGGAGCTGAAAATGGTTTTCCAAGCTCATGCCCGAGTCGAGAGATATGATGTCTCCGACGCATTCTACAGCTGTAAGATGGAGGAAAACAGTTCTGTTAGTGAGCACATCCTCAAGATTTCTGGATTGCACAACCGCTTGTCTCAGCTGGGAATGAATCTCCCAGATGAAGCGGTCGTTGACAGAATCTTCCAGTCGCTCCCACCAAGCTTCAAGAGCTTCGTGTTGAACTTCAATATGCAGGGGATGGAGAAGTCCATTCCCGAGGTGTATTCGATGCTGAAATCAGCGGAGGTGGACATCAAGAAAGAACATCAAGTGTTGATGGTCAATAAAACCACTAAGTTCAAGAAAGGCAAGGGTAAGAAGAACTTCAAGAAGGACGGCAAGGGAGTTGCCGCGCCCGGCAAGCCTGTTGCCGGGAAGAAGCCAAAGTATGGACCCAAGCCTGAGACATAGTGCTTTTATTGCAAGGGAACGGGTCACTGGAAGCGGAACTGCCCCAAATACTTAGCAGACAAGAAGGCCGGCAACGTCAAAGGTATATATGATATACATGTTATTGATGTGTACCTTACCAGCACTCGTAGTAGCTCCTGGGTATTTGATACCGGTGCGGTTGCTCATATTTGTAACTCAAAACAGGAGCTGCGGAATAAACGGAGACTGGCGAAGGATGAGGTGACGATGCGCGTCGGGAATGGTTCCAAGGTCGATGTGATCGCCATCGGCACGCTACCTCTACATCTACCCTCGGGATTAGTTTTAAACCTCAATGATTGTTATTTAGTACCAGCTTTGAGCATGAACATTGTATCTGGATCTCGTCTTATGCGAGATGGCTACTCTTTCAAATCGGAGAATAATGGTTGTTCTATTTATTTGAGAGATATGTTTTATGGTCATGCCCCGCTGGTCAATGGTTTATTTTTGATGAATCTCGAACGTGATGATACACATATTCATAGTGTAGATGCCAAAAGATGTAAAGTTGATAATGATAGTCCCACATACTTGTGGCATTGCCGCCTTGGTCATATTGGTGTCAAACGTATGAAGAAGCTCCATTCAGATGGACTTCTAGAGTCTCTTGATTATGAATCATTTGACACGTGCGAACCATGCCTCTTGGGCAAGATGACCAAGACTCCGTTCTCCGGAACAATGGAGTGAGCAACCAACTTGTTGGAAATCATACATACCGATGTGTGCGGTCCAATGAGTGTTGAGGCTCGCGGAGGCTATCGTTATGTTCTCACCCTCACGGATGACTTGAGTAGATATGGGTATATCTATTTGATGAAACACAAGTCTGAGACCTTTGAAAAGTTCAAGGAATTTCAGAATGAGGTTGAGAATCAACGTGACAGAAAAATAAAGTTCTTACGATCAGATCGTGGGGGTGAATATTTAAGTCATGAATTTGGCACACACCTTAGGAGCTGTGGAATTGTTTCACAATTGACACCGCCCGGAACACCTCAACGTAACGGTGTGTCCGAACGTCGAAATCGTACTCTGTTGGACATGGTGCGGTCTATGATGTCCCTCACCAATTTACCGCTATCTTTTTGGGGTTATGCTTTAGAGACTGCCGCATTCACTTTAAATAGGGCTCCGTCGAAATCCGTTGAGACGACTCCGGATGAACTTTGGTTTGGCAAGAAACCGAAGCTGTCGTTTCTAAAAGTTTGGGGTTGTGATGCTTATGTCAAGAAACTTCAACCTGAAAAGCTCGAACCCAAATCGGAGAAATGCGTCTTCATAGGATACCCAAAGGAAACGATTGGGTACACCTTCTACCACAGATCCGAAGGCAAAGTCTTTGTTGCCAAGAATGGATGCTTTCTGGAGAAAGAGTTTCTCTCGAAAGAAGTGAGTGGGAGGAAAGTAGAACTTGATGAGGTGATAGTCACCCCTCCTGGACCAGAAAGTAGCGCAGCGCAGGAAAACGTTCCTGAGGTGCCTGCACCGACAAGGGAGGAAGTTGATGATAATGATCATGAAGAAACAGATCAAGTTACTACTGAACTTCGAAGGTCCACAAGGGCACGTTCCGCACCAGAGTGGTACGGCAACCCTGTCCTAGAAATCATGTTGTTAGACAACGGTGAACCTTCGAACTATGAAGAAGCGATGGCGGGCCTGGATTCCAATAAATGGCTTGGAGCCATGAAATCCGAGATAGAATCCATGTATGAAAACAAAGTATGGACTTTGGTGGACTTGCCTGATGATAGGCACGCCATAGAAAACAAATGGATATTTAAGAAGAAGACAGACGTGGATGGTAATGTGACCATCTATAAGGCTCGACTTGTCGCTAAGGGTTATCGACAAGTTCAAGGGATTGACTACGACGAGACTTTCTCTCCCGTAGCGATGCTGAAGTCAGTCAGAATCATGTTAGCTATTGCCGCATTCTATGATTATGAGATATGGCAAATGGACGTCAAAACAACATTCCTTAATGGCTTCCTCAAGGAAGAGTTGTATATGATGCAACCGGAAGGTTTTGTCGATCCAGAGAACGCTAACAAGGTATGCAAGCTCCAACGTTCGATTTACGGGCTGGTGCAAGCATCTCGGAGTTGGAATATTCGCTTTGATGAAGTGATCAAAGCGTTTGGCTTTATACAGACTTATGGAGAAGCCTGTATTTACAAGAAAGTGAGTGGGAGCTCTGTGGCATTTCTCATATTATATGTGGATGACATATTGCTGATGGGAAATGATATAGAATTCTTGGAAAATGTAAAGGCCTACTTGAATAAAAGTTTTTCAATGAAGGACCTTGGAGAAGCTGCTTACATATTAGGCATCAAAATCTATAGAGATAGATCAAGACGCCTCATTGGTCTTTCACAAAGTACATACCTTGACAAAATATTGAAAAAGTTCAATATGGATCAGTCAAAGAAAGGATTCTTGCCTGTTTTGCAAGGTATGAGATTGAGCAAGGCTCAGTCGCCGACCACGGTAGAAGATAGAGAAAAGATGAGTGTCATTCCCTATGCCTCGGCCATAGGTTCTATCATGTATGCCATGCTGTGTACCAGACCTGATGTGAACCTTGCCCTAAGTTTGGTAGGGAGGTACCAAAGTGATCCCGGTACGGAACACTGGACAACGGTCAAGAACATCCTGAAGTACCTGAAAAGGACTAAGGATATGTTTCTCGTTTAAGGAGGTGACGAAGAGCTCGTCGTAAAGGGTTACGTCGATGCTAGCTTCGACACAGATCTGGATGACTCTAAGTCTCAAACCGGATACATGTACATTTTGAATGGTGGGGCAGTCAGCTGGTGCAGTTGCAAGCAAAGCGTCGTGGCAGCATCTACATGTGAAGCGGAGTACATAGCTGCTTCCGAAGCAGCGCAGGAAGGAGTCTGGATGAAGGAGTTCATCACCGACCTAGGAGTCATTCCAAGCGCGTCAATCCCGATGACTCTCTTCTGTGACAACACTGGTGCTATTGCTATTACCAAGGAGCCCAGGTTTCACAAGAAGACCAAGCACATCAAGCGTCGTTTCAACTCCATCCGGAATTATGTTCAAGATGGAGATATAGATATTTGTCAAGTGCATACGGATCTGAATGTTGCAGACCCGTTGACTAAACCTCTTCCACGGGCAAAACATGATCAACACCAGAACTCTATGGGTGTTCGATTCATCACAATGTAACTAGATTATTGACTCTAGTGCAAGTGGGAGACTGTTGGAAATATGCCCTAGAGGCAATAATAAAAGTATTATTATTATATTTCCTTGTTCATGATAATTGTCTGTTGTTCATGCTTGAATTGTATTGTACAGAAACAGCGATGCATGTGTGAATACATAGACCACAATGAGTCCCTGGTAGGCCTCTAGTTGCCAGCTCGTTGATCAACAGATGGTCACGGTTTCCTGACCATGGACATAGGATGTCAGTGATAACGGGATCACATCATTAGGAGAATGATGTGATGGACAAGACCCAATCCTGAGCATAGCACGAGATCGTATAGTTCGTAATGCATAAGCTTTTCGGTGTCAAGTATTTATTCCTTAGACCATGAGGTTGTACAACTCCCGGATGCCGCAGGAATACTTTGGGTGTGCCAAACGTCACAACGTAACTGGGTGGCTATAAAGGTACTCATCGGGTATCTCCGAAAGTGTCTGTTGAGTTGGTACGAACCGAGACTGGGATGTTGTCACTCCGTATGACGGAGAGGTACCTCTGGGCCCACTCGGTAAGACATCATCATAATGAGCTCAATGTGACTAAGTAGTTAGTCACAGGATGATGGATTACGGATCGAGTAAAGAGACTTGCCATGACGAGATTGAACAAGGTATCGGGAATACCGACGATCGAATCTCGGGCAAGTACCGTACCGATGGACAAAGGGAATAACATAGGGGATTAAGTGAATCCTTGACACGGTGGTTCATCCGATGAAGATCATCGAGGAACATGTGGGAACCAACATGGGTATCTAGATCCCGCTGTTGGTTATTGACCGGAGAGTGGTCTCGGTCATGTCTACGTGTCTCCCGAACCCGTAGGGTCTACACACTTAAGGTTCGGTAACGCTAGGGTCGTAGAGATACATGCACGTGGAAACCCGAAAGTTGTTCGGAGTCCCGGATGAGATCCCGGACGTCACGAGGAGTTCCGGAATGATCCGGAGGTAAAGATTGATATATAGGAAGTCAGGTTTCGGCTATCGGGTGATCTCCGGGGGTCACCGGGAGCGTCCCGGGACCACCGGAGGGGCCCCGGGGGTCCACCAGGGAGGGCCACCCATCCCGGTGGGGCCCCTAGGCCGCAAGGAGGAAGTGTCCAGCCCTAATGAGCTAGCGCACCACTTGGGCCCTCCTCCCCATGCGCCTAGGGTTGAAACCCTAGGGGGGAGGGGGCGCCACTTGCCTTGGGGGGCAAGGACTCCCCCCTGGCCGCCGCCCCCCTTGCAGATTGGATCTGCAGGGGCTGGCGCACCCCCATGTTCCCCTATATATATGTGTGTGTGGGGGGGGGGAGAGGGCAGCCGCACCATTGCCCTGGCGCCTCTCCCGCTCCCGTCACAACTCCGTCTCCTTAACGCAGGGCGCCCGGCGAAGCCCTGCTGCAATCTCCACTGCATCCACCACCACGCCGTTGTGCTGCTGGATCTCTGACGACTTCTCCTCCCCCCTTGCTGGATCAAGAAGGAGGTGACATTGCTGTACCGGACGTGTGTTGAACGCGGAAGTGCCGTCCGTTCGGCGCTAGATCATCGGTGACGAAGAACGCGAAGAGTACGACTACTTCATCCACGCTTCTTCGAAAGCTTCCGCACGTGATCTACACAACGGTATGTAGATGCACTCTTACTTGCTCGTTGCTAGATGTCTCCTTAGTTGGATCTTGGTGAAAGCGTAGAATTTTTTTGAATTCTGCTACGTTCCCCAACAGCCTCCACACCCTCACACCAATCCACGACAAAGAAGGACCCTAATATCTTGCTGACGATCACGCGGGGGGGGGGGGGGCTTCATCAAACGATTCAGCCTTGGTTTGTCGATCGACGACCCTAATGATGGAGCAACACCCCCCTCCACGCGGTGCCGTAAGCTTTGGCTTAAAAGAAAAGGGCAGCTTAAGTACCACACAAAAAACAAGTACAAAAAGTTTCTCTATGTACAATACCATGTAAAGTAAGTAAAAAAAACTAAAAAATTGACATGAGAACTAGCATACAAAAAGTTTCTTTAAAAACACGCCATCTTTTGAGTACATAAAAATGCCATGTCAATTTACAACAGAATCGCCATGGTTCCTTCAACATTTTCTCTTAAATATCATGGCAAAAAAATCCACGGTGTATTTAATAAAATGCAATGGTCTATTTCATAACTGCCATGGTCTAATAAAAATGCATGGTCTGAAAAATAGGTAAAACTGCCATGCTAAATATGATAAAAAATGCATGTCCCTGTTATTAAAAATGTCAAGCTACATATGGTAAAAATGACATGATCTGAAATAGGTAAAATTGCCGTGCTACATGCGATGACCATGGTCTAATAAGTAAATTGGCCATGGACTAAATTTTAAAAATGACATGTAACCTATGATAAAAATGCATGACAAATTAGGAATTTATTCTCTAAAAAAGTAACACATGGTAACTTTTGGCACTCGCTGGCCATATTTTAAAAGATCCCCGTCTTCTGACTAATAAAAATGTCATGGTACCAAAAATAAAACTACCATGTTCTCATTAGTAAAATTCCATGGGCGTAATTATTAAAGATGTCATGCAACATGTGATAAAATGCCATGGTCTAAGTAATAAAAATGGCATGCCACACATGCTAAAATGTCATGGTCTAATTATTAAAAATGCCATGTTGCATGTGGTAATAAATGACATGGTCAAATTAATAAAAAAAATGCCATCCTACATATGGTAAAAAATGACATGGTCTAACTAATAAAAATTACCATCCTACATATGATGAAAATGCCATGGTCTAATTCATAAAAATGCCATGGTGCATATGACGAAAACGCCATGGTCTGAAAGTACATATAATTGCCATGCTACATATGATAAACCTACCATAGTCTAATAAAAGATGTGTCATGGTAATTTGATAACACAAAGAAGAATTAGGGGATTCTATTCCAGAGAATCTGTTATACAAAAAGAGATATTTTTGGAAAAATGCCATGGGGCGCATTATTAAACTACCATGGGAAGACATGTTCAAATTCGATGGGGCCTGTTACAATTTCTCTCTTCCTACAAAATTTTAAAAATGTAAAAGATACTACCAATATTATCGTGTCAGAAATCTGTGAGTGAACTAACAACCTCTAAAAATTGCCATGATTCATGAATTGCATTATAGAAAAATGACATGCCAAGATAGGAAAATTACCATGTATACAAATAACAAAATTGGTTCTTAATTCTGCCGTGTGTATACACTGAAATTGATATGTTGAGTTTGTTCAGTTAGTATCCCATGCTATGCTCAGAATCAAGCCACCCATGACAAATGTCATGCATGAGAAACTAAAATTTTGCAACGATGAGTGCACAATTCATGCCAATATACTAATTTCCCATAGGACACATGCTAAAATTGCCATGGAACACGATGTTGAATTGTGGTGGCACACATTATTAAAATTGCCATAGGGGCACATGTTAATAATTTAGCCTTTCTTCTTTCTTACATACAATTCAAAATAATGCCATTGGGACACCCGAGTACAACATGTTAAATCACATACCAAAAATTCCCATGGCATTTCAAAATGTCGTGTAAAAATGGACATATAATTTCTAAAATTGCAATCATTTAAAAATTTCAATTCCAAAAAATGCCATGTCACACTATCACAACATGTTCAAATTACTAACTACAAATGCCATAATAATGAAAACATTGCAAATAATCACATAGAAAAATGTGAGGATAAAAAAAGGGAAAATGCCTTGTATCATATATCCTATATACCTAAGAGAGTGATCCCTGCTACTTCTATTTATCTCAATATGCATGATTCTACATCAGCAAAACTGTTATGGTCATTAGATTTATTATTAAAATCCACTAGCACATGTGCGATCTATGCATGAGAATCCTCTACCATGCAAGATGCATTAGTGGATTCTAAGTGGGATTTAAATCACATTGATTTAATTGTGACAACCATGCCACATCAGCATGTCATGCATGTATGTTAGAAGTTTCATTTTTTGCATTAGCATATCCATGCATCCCTCCCACATTATCAGTTTAGGTATGTAAGTCATCAGTTAATATTTTCGTATTAGGCTTTGTGCTCCTGTAGCATGGTATACGTGGGGGGCGCTTGGAGCATACCTATATAGTTTATCCTTCACCTTTTTAGAAATGACACTCTCTTTCTCTATTACTAAATAGCTACAACAAATCAACATACAATCATTCCACATCAGCCAGCCATGCATGTAAATGTTACATTTTTTGCATTAGCATGTCGATGCGGCGTTGCCATGTTAAATCACTTATTCATACACGTAAGGTGTCAATTCATTTTCATGTGCTATCTCTTTTGGTTACATGAAGAGGATATATGTGTTGGGTGCTTGGAGCATACCAGTACATTTGATCTTTCACTTTTCTCATAATAACACTCTTTTAACTGTAATCTAATTTTTTATCTTTTATACATGCTTTTGCTATATGCTTCATTTTTTAATGTTTCTAAAGTGTACATTAACAAATACTCTTACATTTTATTTTCATTTCTTCTAGCTGTTCATGCCACACCTAATTATGCATTTCTTTAAAACATATACCGCCCTATTAAGTAACCTGTCTGTCCTAGATTTGCAACATGCATTCATGGATGCCTCTACGTATTCTAGGCAATATCTTTGTATGCAGTTTGGTTTTTGTGTATTCATATGTACTCCCTTTGATTCATATTAATTGTTAATCTATGGAGGGGATTCTTTTAATCGTATGCATGTTTGTTACAAAGTCTAAAATAATGTAAATATTTCATATTTTAAAAAGGTGATTTCAACCTGATAATAATTATTTCAATAAAGTAATAATAACTCCATTGCAGTTCATATTTCAATAAAATGATGTTAATTATTTCAGTGATTATTTTAAAACAACACCCAAACTAATTCTAAAAACAGTTGATACCTAAAATTTACATATGCATGTTGTTCATGCAAAATAATGTAAGAATATTTCATTATTTCAAAAGGTAATTTCAAAAACTGATAATAATTATTTCAATAAGGTAATAGTAATAATGTTATCACAGTTCATATTTCAATAAAGTTATATGAATCATTATAGTGATTATTTTAAAATGTTTCACAAAAAATGATTATTAGAAAAACCCAAACCAATTCTAGAAAATTACAAAATAAGTCGGTGAAGATGTACTACTTATTACTCTTATAAAGGATGTTGGGGTACCCATCTCCCAAGGGGGCTTCAAGCGAGAGTGGCCTCCGAGTCGTCCATTTTCGTGTGGCGTGCCCGCGGTGGCCTCTCGGGGAGCCTCCATGCTGACCATTCTTCCCAGACAATGCGCCCTGGTAAAATGGTAGAGCGGTCAATGACGGGTGGACCACGGGGGCGCGCCCGAGGCCACCATCATTGGACGGCGTCGGACACACCCACGATGGCCCTCTCGTTCATTGCCCCGCGCAATACGGGGAGGGCGGACCCGCCTGTCTGCGTTCTCACCCATTGCTAGGCTGGTCCGATCGCGATAAGCGGGTTGTGCATCGTGTTGGTCCATGCGTGGGGGGCTAGTGGGTGATACGTCTCCAACGTATCTATAATTTTTTATTGTTCCATGCTATTATTTATGAAGTCTTCGACGTTTAATGAGATTTATCATTCACTTTTATATCATTTTTGGGACTAACCTACTAACCCAAAGGCCCAGTCCAGATTGTTGTTTTTTTGCCTACTTCAGGGTTTTGCAGAAAAGGAATATCAAACGGAGTCCAAACGAAATGAAACCTTCGCGAGAGATATTTTTGGAGAAAATCACGCACGCGGAGCTTGAGGACCAAGTCAGGGGACAGAGAGGTGGCCCTCGAGGGTGGGGGGCGCGCCCCCTGCCTCGAGGCCCCCTCAAGTGGCCCCCGGTGCCCTCCTTCTTCCTATATAAGTCCACGTACCCCAGAAACTCCGAAGGAAGAGAGAAAACCCTAATTCCACCACCGTAGCTTCTGTTCCCGTGGAGATCCCATCTAGGATCCTGTTCCGGAGCTCCACCGGAGGGGGATCCATCACGGAGGCCTTCATCATCATCATCATCATCGCCCTCACCATGAGTTGTGAGTAGTTTACCACAGACCTTCGGGTCCATAGCTAGTATCTAGATGGCTTCTTCTCTCTCTCTGGATCTCAATACAAAGTTCTCCTCGGTCTTCGAGGAGATCTATTCGATGTAATCTTTTTTTGTGGTGTGTTTGTCGAGATCCGATGAATTGTGAGTTTATGATCAAGGTTATCTATGAAAGTTATTTGGTTCTTCTCTGAACTTTTTATGTGTTCTCATAATATCCTTGCAAGTCTCTTCTAATTATTGGTGTGGTTTGGCCTACTAGATGTATAGTTCTTGCAATGGGAGAAGTGCTTGGCTTTGGGTTCAATGGTGCGGTGTCCTTTCCCAGTGAAAGTAGGGGCAGCAAGGCACGTATTCTATTGTTGCCATCGAGGATAAAAAGATGGGGTTTACATCATATTGCTTGAGTTTATCCCTCTACATCATGTCATCTTGCTTATGGTGTTACTCTGTTCGTATGAATTCAATACACTAGATGCATGCTGGATAGCGGCCGATGTGTGGAGTAATAGTAGTAGATGCACGCAGGAGTCGGTCTACTTGTCTCGGACGTGATGCCTATATACAATGATCATGCCTAGATAGTCTCATAATTATTCACTTTTCTATCAATTGCTCGACAGTAATTTGTTTACCCGCCGTAGAATATCGCTATCATGAGAGAAGCCACTAGAGAAAACTATGGCCCCCGGGTCTATTCTCAACATATCAATCTACATCTACTTTACTTTTACCGCTTTTATTTGCTGTTTTATTAAACTAAAAATACCAAAAATATAAACTATCATCTCTATCAGATCTCACTCTCGTAAGTGACCGTAAAGTGATTGACAACCCCTTATCGCGTTGGCTGCGAAGTTCTTATTTATTTGTGCAGGTGCGAGGGACTCGCGCGTGGTCTCCTACTGGATTGATACCTTGGTTCTCAAAAACTGAGGGAAATACTTACGCTACTGTGCTGCATCTCCCTTTCCTCTTCGAGGGAATACAACGCAAGCTCAAGAGGTAGCAAGAAGAATTTCTGGCGCCGTTGCCGGGGAGGCTTACGCAAAAGTCATATACCAAGTACCTATCACAAACCCTTATCCTTTGCATTACATTTATTTGCCTCTCGTTTTCCTCTCTCCCACTTCACCCTTGTCGTTTTATTTGCCCTTCTTCCGCCGCGTGTTTATCGTTCGCTTGCTTCTTGTTTGCTTGTGTGTGTTGCCTGCTTGCTTGCCCTCATGTCTGAGATGGGGGACGATTTTATCGAGAAGGGTAGCAATGCCGAGGGCAATGTTCATGTTGACCCCCCGGATGAAGCTACCACTTTACATATTAAGAAGTTCCGGGTTGGTAGTGGTAATATTATTGGAAAAGGGGTTCTTCAAGACTTCGTCACTTGTGCCGGTGCTTTGCCCATTATGGGTGGCTTTATTCTTCACAGAACTAGTAGCCTTGCGGATGTTGTATCTATGCTCATAGTAGAAATTGAAAGGCAATTTATCCATATGCATCCCTGTATTCAAAGAGTATTTTTGGAGTTCTCCAATATTGAGCATTCTTCCGTTAAGCGTGCAGCTACTATCTTTTTGGCTCATGAATTTAGATATATCATGAAAGAGGCCAGAGAAATCTTTGCTCATTACGGAGTAGATGCCGGTCGACCTCCTATTGAGGCTATCTTGTTTAATCAAGAAGACCTTATGCGGTTGCGATCTCCTGATCATGTTGCTTTTAATGAAAACCTTAGAAAAAAGGTTCATGTTGAGATCTTGATTGATAGAATTTCGGAGATAAACGATGACTTTGCTGTTCAAAATAATGGGTTAGGCTTCTCCTTTGAACGAAGGCTTATGGCCTTCTGCCAAAAGAATGCCTATAATGATGAATTGGTCATCCACTACAAAGGGCCAAAGGAGGAACCTGTTCCTCCCGAGATTGATGTAGGGGACTTTTGTCCCATTAAATTTAGCCCTTTTGATTACTTTTGCTTGCCACAAAGGAAGCTTGCTGCTGAGCGTAGGGAATATGAGATGAGCTTTCGCGACATATCGTACCACTATGGCTATCCCTAGATCTATCTTGTATCGTGCCTAGCTAGGGGCGTAAAACGATAGCGCTTGTTGAGAGGCAACCCAATTTTATGTTTTCTGTTTTTGTTGCTGTTAGGGAATAAACATTGCATCTAGCCTCTGATTAGATGTGGTTTCATGTTTTGTTTAGTGTTTGTGCCAAGTAGAACCTTTGGGAAGACTTGTGTGAAGTTTATATGATCTTGCTGTGAAAAACAGAATCGTTAGCGCTGGCTAAAGTAGTCGTGGGATTTTACTGGAGCGTGCTTTTTAGTTGATTCTTTTTTCAGATCATTGTTAGACAAATTTCACAAATTTACCAATTTAGTGTGAATTTTTTGGAGTTCCAGAAGTAGGCGAACCCTGTAGATTACTACAGACTGTTTTGTTTTTGACAGATTCTGTTTTTCACGTGTTGTTTGCTTATTCCGATGCATCTATGAGTAGTATTGGAGGATATGAACCATAGAGAAGTTGGAGTACAGTAGGTTTAACACCAATATAAACAAATAATGAATTCATTGTTGTACCTTTAAGTAGTGGTTTGCTTTCTTATACTAACGGAGCCCACGAGAATTTTTGTCTAAGTTTTGTGTTGTGAAGTTTTCAAGTTTTGAGTATTGCTTTGATGGAAAATGGAACAAGGAGTAGCAAAGGCCTAAGATTGGGGATGCCCAAGGCACCCCAAGTAAATTCAAGATAATCAAAAGCCTAAGCTTGGGGATGCCTCGGGAAGGCATCCCCTCTTTCGTCTTCATCCATCGGTAACTATACTTGGAGCTATATTTTTATTCGCAACATGATATGTGTTTTGCTTGGAGCATCTTGTATCATTTGAGTCTTTGCTTGTTAGTTTGACACAATCACCCTTGCTGGACACACCTATTTGATAGAGTTAAAATTTTCCTAGAAATTGTTAGAACACTCTATGTGCTTCACTTATATCTTTTGAGTTGAATAGCTTTCGCTCTAGTACTTCACTTATATCTTTTAGAGCACGGTGGTGATAATATTTGTAGAAATTGTTGAATTCTCATGCTTCACTTATATCTATTTGAGAGTCTATTAAAACAGCATGTTAATGTGTTTAGGCTAAAGAAACTAGTCTTCACATGATAGACATCCAATGTCAATGGAGTAAAAAAAAATTCACACCAAGTGCATTGAATAGAATGAGATGTTGGATGCTTGATAATTGTTTTGAGATATGAGGATAGTGATATTAGAGTCATGCTAGTGGAGTTATTATGAAATTGAGAAATACTTGTGTTAAGATTAATGATTCCCGTATCATGCACATATGGTGAACCGCTATGTGATGAAGTTAGAGCATGATGTATTTGTAGAGTGCCAACCTTTGTGTGGAGGTCGTGGGGGGGGGGGCGATGGTTAACTCATACCAACCTCCCCCCTAGGATCATGCGTTGATTGCTTTCTTTGGATGACTCGTAAATTTTTGCAATAAGTATATGAGTTCTTATGACTAATGTTGAGTCCATGGATTATACGCACTTTCACCCTTCCACCATTGCTAGCCTCTCTTGTACCGCGCAACTTTCGCCGGTGCCATAAACCCACTATATATCCTTCCTCAAAACAGCCACCATATTGTTTCTCAAAACAGCCACCATACCTACCTATCATGGCATTTCCATAGCCATTCCGAGATATATTGCCATTCAACTTTCCACCGTTTCGTTTATATGACACGCATCATATTGTCATATTGCCATGTATGATCATGTAGTTGACACCGTAGTTGTGGCAAAGCCACCATGCATAATTTTTCATATATGTCACTCTTAATTCATTGCATATCCCGGTACACCGTCGGAGGCATTCATGTATAGTCATACTTGTTGTAGTATCGAGTTGTAATATCGAGTTGTAATAAAAAGTGTGATGATCATCATTATTAGAGCATTGTCCCATGTGAGGAAAGGCCAATAAAAAAGGAGATGGCCCAAAAAAACATAGAGAGGGGCTAATAAACAAAAAAGAAAGCCCCTCCAAAAAAAATGAGAGAAAAGAGAGAAGGGACAATTGCTACTATCTTTTTCCACACTTGTGCTTCAAAGTAGCACCATGTTCTTCATTGTAGAGAGTATCATGTTTAGTCACTTTCATATACTAGTGGGAATTTTCATTATAGAACTTGGCTTGTATATTCCAACGATGGGCTTCCTCAAATGCCCTAGGTCTTCGTGAGCAAGCAAGTTGGATGCACACCCACTAGTTTCGTTTGTTGAGCTTTCATTCATATTTAGCTCTAGTGCATCCGTTGCATGGCAATCCCTACTCACTCACATTGATATCTATTGATGGGCATCTCCATAGCCCGTTGATACGCCTAGTCGATGTGAGACTATCTCCCTCCTTTTTGTCTTCTCCACAACCACCTCTATTCCACCCATAGTGCTATATCCATGGCTCACGCTCATGTATTGCCTGAAAGTTGAAAGGTATTAAAAGATAGAGTATGAAAACAATTGCTTGGCTGAAATCGGGGTTGTGCATGATATGAATATTTTGTGTGATGAAGAGCGAGCATAGCCAGACTATATGATTTTGTGGGGATAACTTTCTTTAGCCATAGTATTTTGAGAAGACATGATTCCTTTGTTAGTATTGCTTGAAGTATTGTTATTTCTTATGTCAATATAGACTTTTATCTTAAATCTTTCAGATCTGAACATTCATGCCACAATTAAGAGAATTACATTGAAAAACTATATTGGTTAGCATTCCACATCAAAAATTCTTTCTTTATCATTTACCTACTCGAGGACGAGCAGGAATTAAGCTTGGGGATGCTTGATACGTCTCCAATGTATCTATAATTTTTGATTGTTCCATGCTATTAGTTAGGAAGTCTTGGATGTTTAATGGGCTTTGTCATTCACTTTTATATCATTTTTGGGACTAACCTACTAACCCAAAGGCCCAGTCCAGATTGCTGTTTTTTGCCTATTTCAGGTTTTGCAGAAAAGGAATATCAAACGGAGTCCAAACGGAATGAAACCTTCGCGAGAGATATTTTTGGAGAAAATCATGCACGCGGAGCTTGAGGACCAAGTCAGGGGACGTGGGATCAGCCCTCGAGGGTGGGGGGCACGCCCCCTTTCCCAAGGCGCGCCCCCTACCTCGAGGCCCCCTCAAGTGGCCCTCGGTGCCCTCCTTCTTCCTATATAAGTCCACGTACCCCAGAAACACCGAAGGCAGAGAGAAAACCCTAATTCCATCGCCGTAGCTTCTGTTCCCGTGGAGATCCCATCTTGGAGCCTGTTCCGGAGCTCCACCGGAGGGGGGTCCATCACGGAGGCCTTCATCATCATCATCATCGCCCTCACCATGAGTTGTGAATAGTTTACCACAAACCTTCGGGTCCATAGCTAGTATCTAGATGGCTTCTTCTCTCTCTCTGGATCTCAATACAAAGTTCTCCTCGGTCTTCGAGGAGATCTATTCGATGTAATCTCTTTTTGCGGTGTGTTTGTCGAGATCCGATGAATTGTGAGTTTATGATCAAGGTTATCTATGAAAGATATTTGGTTCTTCTCTGAACTTTTTATGTGTGCTCATAATATCCTTGCAAGTCTCTTCGAATTATTGGTTTGGTTTGGCCTACTAGATCTATAGTTCTTGCAATGGGAGAAGTGCTTGGCTTTGGGTTCAATGGTGCGGTGTCCTTTCCCAGTGACAGTAGGGGCAGCAAGGCACGTATTCTATTGTTGCCATCGAGGATAAAAAGATGGGGTTTACATCATATTGCTTGAGTTTATCCCTCTACATCATGTCATCTTGCTTAAGGTGTTACTTTGTTCGTATGAACTCAATACACTAGATGCATGCTGGATAGCGGTCGATGTGTGGAGTAATAGTAGTAGATGCAGGCAGGAGTCGGTCTACTTGTCTCGGACGTGATGCCTATATACAATGATCATGCCTAGATAGTCTCATAATTATTCGCTTTTCTATCAATTGCTCGACAGTAATTTGTTTACCCGCCGTAGAATATCGCTATCATGAGAGAAGCCACTAGAGAAAACTATGCCCCCCGGGTCTATTCTCAACATATCAATCTACATCTACTTTACTTTTACCGCTTTTATTTGCTGTTTTATTAAACTAAAAATACCAAAAATATAAACTATCATCTCTATCAGATCTCACTCTCGTAAGTGACCGTAAAGGGATTGACAACCCCTTATCGCATTGGCTGCGAAGTTCTTATTTGTTTGTGCAGGTGTGAGGGACTCGCGCGTGATCTCCTACTGGATTGATACCTTGGTTGTCAAAAACTGAGGGAAATACTTACACTACTGTGCTGCATCTCCCTTTCCTCTTCGAGGGAATACAATGCAAGCTCAAGAGGTAGCAGTGGGCGGGGTGCACTACGGCAGCGGCCCAACGCTAGAGTGGGCCAACCGGTCATGACCGTTCACTCATGTATATAGGATGGCCGATCAAGCCCAGTCGTGTCCTCAGGGTAGGAGTTGGCCGATCATGAGTGTTCGCCTCACCTAGGTACGAGCTAGCTGGGCAGGCTCATCGGCCTCGCTTGGGTACGTGTTGAGTCGGCTTTGCGTCCACCCTCCAGTCCCAAAGGTGTAGGATGGTATGTCCTAGGTGGGCCCTCGCACAGCTCATGCCTTCAAGATACGCGTGTCCATCTAGATGTTGGGGAACGTAGCATGCAATTTCAAAACAAATCCTACCCTCATGCAAGATCTATCTAGGAGATGCATAGCAACGAGAGGGGGAGAGTGTGTCCACATACCCTCGTAGACCGAAAGCGGAAGCGTTTGACAACGCGGTTGATGTATTCGAACTTCTTCACATTCCGACCGATCAAGCACCGAACGTACGACACCTCCGAGTTCTACACACGTTCAGCTCAATGACGTCCCTCGAACTCCTGATCCAGCAAAGTATTGAGGTAGAGTTCCGTCAGCACAATAGTGTGGTGACGATGATGGTGAAGTGATCCGCGTAGAACTTCGCACAAGCACTACATGAATACGACCAGAGGTGTAAACTATGGAGGGAGGTGCCGCACACGGCTGACAGATGTTGTTGTGTGTTCTAGGCGCCTCCCCCCTCATATATATAGGTGGGAGGGAGAGGTAGCAGCCAAGGGGGCGCCCAAGTAGGAGGAATCCTACTTGGGCCCCTAGTCCAATCCCCCCCTTACCATAACTCATGGAGGGGGAAGGAAAGAGAGGGGGAGAGGGGAGAGAAGGAAACGGGGAGGCCAAATCCTCCCCTTTCCTTCTCCCTTCCCCTCCTTCCTTCTTCTCCTCTTTCGGCCTATATGGGGGCGCACCAGCCCACCAAGGGCTGGTTTGTCCCTCTCTTGGCCCATAAGGTCCATATCTTTGTCGGGGGTGCCCGGAACCCCTTTTCGGTGACCCGATATGTACCCGGTAACCTCGAAACACTTTCGGTGCCCGAATAACATCGTCCTATATATGAATATTTACCTCTCGACCATTTCGAGACTCCTCGTCATGTCTGATATCTCATCCGATACTGTGAACAACATTCGGTCACCAAATCACATAACTCATATAATACAAAATCGTCATCGAACGTTAAGCGTGCGGACCCTACGGCTTCGAGAACTATGTAGACTTGGCCGAGACACCTCTTCAGTCAAAAACCAATAGCAGAACCTGGATGCTCATATTGGCTCCTACATATTCTACGAAGATCTTTATCGGTCGTATCGTAATGACAACATACGTTATTCCCTTTGTCATCGGTATGTTACTTGTCTGAGATTCGATCGTCGGTATCTTCATACCTAGTTCAATCTCGTTACCGGCAAGTCTCTTTACTCGTTCTGTAATGGATCACCCCGCAACTAACTCATTAGTCACATTGCTTGCAAGGCTTCTTATGATGTGCATTACCGAGAGGCCCAGAAATACATGTCCGATACTCGGAGTGACAAATCCTAATCTTGATCTATGCCAACCCAACAAACACTTTCGGAGATACCTGTAGAGCATCTTTATAATCACCCAGTTACATTGTGACATTTGATAGCACACAAAGCATTCCTCTGGTATTCGGGAGTTGCATAATCTCATAGTCGGAGGAATATGTATTTGACATGAAGAAAGCAATAGCAATAAAACTGAACGATCAATATGCTAAGCTAACGGATGGGTCTTGTCCATCACATCATTCTCCTAATGATGTGGTCCCGTTCATCAAATGACAACACATGTCTATGGTTAGGAAAATTAACCATCTTTGATCAACAAGCTAGTCTAGTGGAGGCTTACTAGGGACACGGTGTTTTGTCTATGTATCCACACATGTATCAAGTTTCCGGTTAATACAATTCTAGCATGAATAATAAACATTTATCATGTAATAAGGAAATATAAAATAACAACTTTATTATTGCCTCTAGGGTATATTTACTTCAGTATCCCACTTGTACTAGAGTCAATATTCTAGATTACATAGTAATGATTCTAACACCCATGGAGTCTTGGTGTTGATCATGTTTTGCTCGTAGAAGAGGCTAAGTCAACGGGTCCGCTACATTCATATACGTATGCATTTTGCAAATCTTTATGTCTCCCTCCTTGACTTGATCACGGATGGAGTTGAAGCGTCTCTTGATGTGTTTGGTTCTCTTGTGAAACCTGGATTCCTTCGCTAAGGCAATTGCTCCAGTGTTGTCACAAATGCTTTTCATTGGACCCGATGCACTAGGTATTACACCTAGATCGGATATGAACTCCTTCATCGAGACTCCTTCATTTGCTGCTTCCGAAGAAGCTATGTACTCTGCTTCACATGTAGATCCCGCCACGACGCTTTGCTTGGACCTGCACCAACTAACAGCTCCATCATTCAATAGAAATATGTATCCAGTTTGTGACTTAGAGTCCTCCGGATCAGTGTCAAAGCTAGCATCGACGTAACCATTTACGACGAGCTCTTTGTCACCTCCATAAACAAGAAACATATCCTTAGTCCTTTTCAGGTACTTCAGGACATCCTTGGCCACTGTCCAGTGATCCACTCCTGGATTACTTTGGTACCTCCCTGCTAGACTTATAGCAAGGCACACATCAGTTCTGGTACACAACATTGCATACATGATAGAACCTATGGCAGATGCATAGGGAATGACTTTCAGTTTCTCTCTATCTTCTGAAGTGGTGGGCATTGAGTCTGACTTACCTTCACATCTTGAAACACAGGCGAGAACCCTTTCTTTGACTAGTCCATTTTGAACGTCTTCAAAACTTTATCAAGGTATGTGCTTTGTGAAAGCCCTATTAAGTGTCTTGATTCTATAGATCTTGATGCCCAATATATAAGCAGCTTCACTGAGGTCTTTCATTGAAAAATTCTTATTCAAGTATCCTTTTATGCTATCCAGAAATTCTACATCATTTCCAATCAACAATATGTCATCCACATATAATATCAGAAATGCTACAGAGCTCCCACTCACTTTCTTGTAAATACGGGCTTCTCCAAAAGTCTGTATAAAACCATATGCTTTGATCACCTCATCAAAGCGTATATTCCAACTCCGAGATGCTTGCACCAGTCCATAGATGGATCGCTGGAGCTTGCACACTTTGTTAGCACCTTTAGGATCGACAAAACCTTCTAGTTGCATCATATACAACCCTTCTTTAAGAAAACCATTGAGGAATGCAGTTTTGACGTCCATTTGCCAGATTTCATAATCCTAAAATGCGACAATTGCTAACATGATTCAGACAGACTTAAGCATCGCTACGTGTGAGAACGTCTCATCGTAGTCAACTCCTTGAACTTGTCGAAAACCTTTTGCGACAAGTCGAGCTTTGTAGACAGTAACATTACCATCATCGTCAGTCTTCTTCTTGAAGATCCAGTTATTCTCTATGGCTCGCCGATCATCGGGCAAGTCCACCAAAGTCCACACTTTGTTCTCATACATGGATCCTATCTCAGATTTCATGGCCTCAAGCCATTTATTGGAATCTAGTCTCATCATAGCTTCTTTATAGTTTGTAGGTTCGTCATGGTCTAGTAACATGACTTCCAGAATGTGATTACCATACCACTCTGGTGCGGATCGTGCTCTGGTTGACCTAGTTGGTGTAGGCATCACGGGAACGGTTTTCTGTGATGAGCTACTTTCCAATTCGAGAGAAGGTACAATTACCTCATCAAGTTCTACTTTCCTCCCACTCACTTCTTTCTAGAGAAACTCCTTCTCTAGAAAGGATCCATTCTTAGCAACAAAGATCTTGCCTTTGGATCTGTGGTAGAAGGTGTACCCAACAGTTTATTTTGGGTATCCTATGAAGACGCACCTCTCTGATTTGGGTTCGAGCTTATCAGGCTGAAGCTTCTTCACATAAGCATCACAACCCCAAACTTTAAGAAACGACAACTTAGGTTTCTTGCCAAACCATAGTTCAAATCGTGTCGTCTCAATGGATTTAGACGGTGCCCTATTTAACGTGAACGTAGATGTCTTTAATGCATAACCCCAAAACGATAGTGGTAAATCGGTAAGAGACATCATAGATCGCACCCTGATACGTCCAAAACGTATCTATAATTTCTGCTTGCACCATGCCTCTTTTGTGTGGTATTGCTATGATATTTATGCACTTCCATACACTTTTGATCATATTTGGACTAACCTATTAACTCAGTGCACCACAGTGCCAGTTCCTGTTTTCTGCTGTTTTTCTATTTCAGGTTTCCCCCATATTAAAAGTGCCCTAAAAATTCCGGGAAAAATACAGGAAAAATCAGCGTAACGGGAGCTTCAAGAAAAACCAAAGTGGGGCCAGAGGGGAGCCAGGGGCAGCCCAGGCGGCCAGCCCAGGCGGCCCCACCCCTGGCCGCCCTAGGGGGCACCTGGGCCCCCCTCTCCGCTTCTAGTGACCCCCTTTGGCATATATACTCCTCGCGTCCCGAAACCCTCGAGGACAGAACCCTTTTCTCTAGAAGCAATTCCGATCTCCGCCGCCATCGCCACCAAGTTTCGGGGGACCAGTATTCCCGTGCCGGCATCCTGCCGGGACGGGGAAGTGCCCCCGGATTCATCTCCATCGACGTTGCTTCCTCCCTCCATGATGCGGGAGTAGTTCCTCCTCGGGGCTGAGGTTTCTACCAGTAGCTATGTGGTCAATTCTCTCTCCCATGATGTGATCTTCATTGTGATCATAGGCTATGTTAATCTAGGGTGATCCCATGATATTTCCCCTTCCTCTATGTATTGAATTGATGTACTCACTTGTCTTTATCTAGTATAATCCCCGAGACCAAGGTGACAGCGGTCTATTGGACATGGATTAGAAGAATATTTTCATGAGTGATTTCCTCTTTTGTGTGTTGATTGAAGATTGAGAGTCTCTTGGTGCTTGTCTTTGACTATCCTGGAGATATGTTGTGGTGATTGTGGTACTCTCTTTGGATGGCCGCGGTGACATTGGGAAATCCATAGATTGAGAACTACGAACTTTGAGGTGTGCTTTTGTAGCCCTACATAATTCTCGTCCTCTCTTGACCACAAAGGAATGACCTCCGAGTGCGTCTCCATTGCATGTTTTATAATATCATGTGCTTAGACTATGTTAATGTTGTTGGGAGTTGCCACTAGTGAAAGTATGAAGCCTAGGCCTTGTTTCCACCACTGCAATACCATTTGTACTCACGTTTACCACTTGTTTGCTTGCTGCACTTTTTATTACAAATTTATATTACTTTTCTTTGGCACTCCTATCATCCATATTTTACCATCTCTTCGCCGAACTAGTGCACCTATACAACTTCTAGTTGTATTAGGTGTGTTGGGGACACAAGAGACTTCTTGTATCTTAGTTGCAGGGTTGCTTGAGAGAGACCATCTTCAACCTCTATTTCCCTGAGTTCGATAAACCTTAGGTCATCCACTTGAGGGAAATTGCTGCTGTCCTACAAACCTCTGCGCTTGGATGCCCAACATAGTCTGCAAGAATAGAAGCGTGTGTAGACATCAAGATATTTCTGGCGCCGTTGGCGGGGAAGTAAGTGTTTGAAGGTATATCTTTAGATCTTGCAATTAAATCTTTTCGTTTCTTATTTTTAGTTTCACTAGTTATGTTTATGGAAAACCGCACTCTTAGTTCGTTGCTTGGGGAAGGCCGCTTTACCACACCCGCGGTAGAGAAGTCTCCTCCACCTACTGAATGTATTCCGTTCCAAATACCACTTGGGATAATTGAAAAAAATTAGGAATGATTGTTATGATGGGACAGTCAATCCTAGTATTCATTTGTTGAAACTTACAGAACTTTGTGAGTTGTTTAAGATTTCAGGTTTGACAAAAGATGGAGTCATGAGGAAATTATTTGCCTTGTCACTGAAAGGAAAAGCATTGGAATGGTATAGGCTACTAGATGACTCTCACCTACTGGATTGGGAAGAGATCCAGTCTCTCTTTTACTCCAAGTTTTATCCTCTTCATGAAGTCCATGAGAATAGGAATTATGTTTATAATTTCTATCCTCATGACGGAGAGAGCATAGCTCAAGCTTGGGGGAGACTGAAAACGTTAATGCTAAAATGTCCTAACCATGGGCTCCCCAAAGATATGATTATTACTAATTTCTATGCGAGGCTCTCTCGCAGGATAAAGATTTGCTCGATGCTTCCTCTACGGGTTCTTTCACAAACGAAAAGATTGATGCTAAATGGGAACTCCTTGAAAGAATTCAACGCAACACTGAAGATTGGGAGATCGACAAAGGTAAAGAGTCAGGTATAATTTATGAGTATGATTGCATTAAGTCCTTTGTTGAAACTACAAGTTTTAATAAGTTTAGCGTTAAGTTTGGGCTTGATCCTCAACTCCTTGTTGATTTCCTCAAATCTTTTGCTTCACATCTTAATATGCCTAAGGAGGATTGGATCAAGCATCATGAACCTTTTAAAGAGATTTGCAAAGAAAATGAAATTGTTCATGATGATTGCAACATGCATGATCCAATTCCTAAAAATGAAGTTTTATATAAGCATGTTAATTTTTGTGGAGTGGATAGACCTTGTGAAAGGCCTATGATTGAAGAAGAGAAGTATTGTAAGCAACATAAGCATGAAAGAACAATCACTTGGGTCAAAGATTTAAATGAAATTGCTAGAGAATTGTGTGACCTTTATCCTTTTACTTGTGAACTTTGCTGTATAGAGGGTCACTTTAATTTTCAATGCATGCACTTTCAAAACATAACTGTTAACCAGTTGTGTGATAACATGATCACCCCTGATCTTTATGATGAGCTTATGTTATTTTTGATGTGTGAAGAGTTATCAGAAAAGACTTCTTGGCTAGATGTTAATGCCATAGGAATAAAAAACACTTTGCAAAATTGCCATCTCTATTGTGTTGCTAATTGCCATAAAAATGATTACATAAGTAAGATTAGAAAGGAGGGAACTTTACCAAAGTATAAAAATGTCTCTTATATTTCTGCTAATAAAAAGGAGAGTTTCTCCCAAGTTTCCCCTATTGTTTCTAATGATAAACCAGGATATGTGGAGAAGCTTCATCTCCAACCACTCCCTCCTAAGGTGAAGAAGAAGAAAAAGAAGAGGAGGAGGAAGAGGAGCAAGAAGGAATAAGAATGGGTATCAACCTGGCCTGAGCATATTCCTCCCATCAACTTTTATCCTAACGGTTGTAAGTTTAAAGAAGAAGGTGAAGTTTATTGCCTTAATTATCATCTTGATGATACGTCCGTAGGTACTATTGAAGATGATTTTGATTATGATATGCATGTTACTTATTGTGATTGGGAAAATGATGATAATGCTACTTATGATCTTGAAAATCTTTTTGGTACCAACTCTGAAAGTGATGATATGGAAAGCTCTAAGCTTGGGGATGATAGGATTGCAAATCCTTTACCCACTAGTGATGTGATAATCGATAATTCTTTTGCTAGTAAGAATAAAGACAACATGTTTACAAATATAGTTGCTAGCAATGATAATGCTCTTCTCTACTATGATGATGTTATAACTCCAATCTATAGTGATTATAAAGGTACCTATGACATAAGGAGAAATTATCCTTATGAAACTTGTCATAATCATGGAGGGAATTACTCCCTTGTTGAACACCATCTTCCTAATACACAATTAATCTATATTGTTCAAGTTGTTTATGATAGTCCTACTCCCACTATTACCAATGAGAAAGATTATGCTTATGTGGAGAGTAAGAGTACCTTTTTGCATGTGGATCGTGGTAACAATGCTTTATGTGATGCTTATATTGTTGAGTTTATTCGTGATCCCACTGAAAATTATTATGAGAAGGGAACATATGCTTATAGATATTTCAATAATATCAAGTTCCCTCTCTTTATGTTGAAGGTTTTGAAGCTGCACTTGTTTTGTCTTCCTATGCTTATTGCTTTGTGCTTCAATGAATTATTCTATTGCAATATTCCTATGCATAGGAAGCATGTTAGGCTTAAATGTGTTTGGTATTTGCTTCTTGATGCTCTCTTTTGTTCTTCAACTCTTATTCCTACGAGAGCATCATTAAAGTCTTAAGCCTATCTTTATGGCTATAAAGAAAGAGCTCTAGGGAGACAACCCTTGTTATCTTTGCTTTCAGTTTGTTCTTTCAGTTTTTAGTGGTCTTGATGTTTGTTACTACTGTAGCAACATCATTGTATCTTTATTTTTCAGCTTTGTGCCAAGTTTAGCCTCCGATTGCAGGAAAGTTCAAAAGTTGTGACATGCTGTCCAGGAAACAGATTCTGTCCTTGGACAGAAAAATTCGAATAAAATCACCAGATCATCTTTTTGATCTGAATGTTTTCGACAGCGTGCTCTATACAATTGGCTTTCGGGCGTCTGTTATGAGTTTTTTGATTTGAGTTGCAGAAGTACCCCGAAAAAAATATTTACTACCTGCTGGTCTGTTTTTCACAGATTCTGTCCTGTTTTGCCTTTTCTTTGTTTTGCAAACCTTGAGCTTGCTTTTTCTTTGCAAAAACCTTTTGGCAATCCTGAGAAACAGTAGCTCTTCAAGATTATCCTTATTTCCAGTAGGGAAAAATTATTTTATCATGGGTACTAACCTCGCTAATCAGATTATGATGAGTTATGTATGAAGGGAGTTTTCAAGTGTGTGAGGGAAGATGATAAAAGAAGATCCAGGAGGGTCAAACGCTCAAGCTTGGGGATGCCCCCGTGCACCCCCAAGAAATATTCAAGAAGACTCAAGAGTCTAAGCTTGGGGATGCCCCCATGCATCCCCTTCTCCATCAACAATTATCAGTTCGTCTTTCGTTCCACTATATTCTTATCACTTCATGTGTTATGTGCTATGCTTGGAGCGTCTTGCTCTTAGTTTCCTTTTTAGTTTTCTTTAGCTTTGCTTGCTGTTCATAACAAGTTAGAACCCAACTTTCTTTGTGTGGGAGAGAAACACGCTCCACTTCAACCTAGAACACAACATAGGATTTTCATGCTTATCTTTGATGTGTGTGTTCTTTGTCTTTCCATAACTGCTGTCATGTTTAGCTCTTAGTTTTCATGCTTTTCTTTTTAAAGAGCTTTTGTTTAGTTGGTTTCTGAATTCTCTTGAGTTTTCATGTTTATCTTGTTAAGAGAGTTTGCCTGTTGCACTGAGTTGTGTGTCTTAACTTAAAGTAGGTAATTGAGGTTGCTATTTAAATTTTAGTAGTAACTTGCAATAGTTTTGAGGTATTGCCATGAGTAATGTCTGAACTTTTGGTGTCAAGATCTTTAGCCTATTAGTGATAGATGTCGTATTTTGGGCAATCCGTGTTTATTTTCGAAAACCTACAAAATAGTTGAGAACTTTAGCTACTAAATGGATCACTAATCTTTGGAGGGATCGAATATTAGAGTACACTCACGTACCATGAGTCGAGGATGCGCAAGGATAATCAAACCCCCATACACTCCTCCTCGGGGTACTTGTCTCTTTGTGAACCTCCTAATTAGATTGAGAGTTACCGATAATAAGTGCATGAGTTCTTCGGACTAATGTGAGTATTCAAAAGTTGACATTTCTACCTAGCCATATTTTTCTAGCCGCTTCGTTACCGTGCATTGCCCTTTCTCACCTCGAGAGTTGGCGCATACTTTGCCGGTGCATCCAAATCCTTGGCACGATACACTCTATCATCATAAGCCTCATTATATCCTTCCTCAAAACAGCCACCATACCTACCTATCAAGGCATTTCCATAGCCTTTCTGAGATACATTGCCATGCAACATCCATCTTCTCATGACTTGATCTTCATGTCATACATGCTTTTTGCTTGATCGATGAGCCGCATGCTAGTTGGGCCTTGCCCTAATCATTGCTACATGACGCGCTAGTATCATTGCGTATCCTGCTACACTGGCAGAGGCATACATTTGCATACATCATGATAGTTTCATTTTCTTTATGTTGAGTACTTTTGTAAAGTGTGAAAGATCTTCTATACTTCTTGTAATATATAGAGTGTTGCCCCTAAAGTGAGGAAAAGATCCCAAAGAGGACAAAATCAAAAGATCCCAAAGAGGACAAATGAGAGTTAAATAGAAAGAGCCATTGAGGCCACAAAAAAAATAAAAAAATAGAAAAAAGAGAAAAAGAAATAAAAAGAGAGAAGGGGGCACACTACTATTCCTTTTGAGAGATCCACACTCGTACTCCATCTTATACCTTGTACTCCATAGAGATTATCATTCATGCATATAGCTATGTGGGGACCTTCACACTATAGAACTTGGCTTGTATATTCCAATGACGAGCCTCCTCAAAAGAGCTCTAGGTCTTCTTGAGCAAGCAAGTTGGATGCACCCCCACTAGTTCCATTGGAGAGCTTACCTTAGCTCATATGTGCATCCGTTGCATGGCAATCCCTACTCCTCATATCATATCTATCATTTAGCTTTCTCTCGCCGATGATTGTCCTCATTGATGTGAGCCTTTCACACCTTTTTTTGTCTTCCCCCTTCATCATTTTTCTCTCTTTGCCATTCTAAGTGTCGACTTTCTTGCTTACGCTCATCCATTGCATGAGTGCTCAAAATATTGAAAGGGAGTGGATCATTTTGACTTGTACCTGGCTGACGGTCTGGGGATGAGTCAAGATAAGATTCCAAAGAAGACCAAGTGTGAAACTTTAGTAGATTAAGTTCTCAACAATACAAAAACTATGTTTTACTCTCTCATATATCCCTATCCCCTTTCTTGCACGCAAACACCATTTGGAGACATTCGAGTCACGGACAGCGAGAGCTCTTGCACCTTTATGTTCTTATGTTGCTTGTTACAATGCTAATATAGACTCTTGCTTGATATGACTTGAATTGAATTACATGCCTTGATTGCTTTACTTAAAAAGTTCTTATATGGTTGATAGCAAGTCACCACAGAAATTATGCTTGTTATCATTTACCTACTCGAGGACGAGCATGAATTAAGCTTGGGGATGTTGATACGTCCAAAACGTATCTATAATTTCTGCTTGCTCCATGCCTCTTTTGTGTGATATTGCTATGATATTTATGCACTTCCATACACTTTTGATCATATTTGGACTAACCTATTAACTCAGTGCACCACAGTGCCAGTTCCTGTTTTCTGCTTTTTTTTTTATTTCAGGTTTCCCCCATATTAAAAGTGCCCTAAAAATTCCGGGAAAAATACAGGAAAAATCAGCGTAACGGGAGCTTCAAGAAAAACCAAAGTGGGGCCAGAGGGGAGCCAGGGGCAGCCCAGGCGGCCAGCCCAGGCGACCCCACCCCTAGCCGCCCTAGGGGGCGCCTGGGCCCCCCTCTCCGCTTCTGGTGACCCCCTTTGGCATATATACTCCTCGCGTCCCGAAACCCTCGAGGACAGAACCCATTTCTCCAGAAGCAATTCCGATCTCCGCCGCCATCGCCACCAAGTTTCGGGGGACCAGAATTCCTGTGCCGGCATCCTGCCGGGACGGGGAAGTGCCCCCGGATTCATCTCCATCGACGTTGCTTCCTCCCTCCATGATGCGGGAGTAGTTCCTCCTCGGGGCTGAGGTTTCTACCAGTATCTATGTGGTCAATTCTCTCTCCCATGATGTGATCTTCGTTGTGATCATAGGCTATGTTAATCTAGGGTGATCCCATGATATTTCCCCTTCCTCTATGTATTGAATTGATGTACTCACTTGTCTTTATATAGTATAATCCCCGAGACCAAGGTGACAGCGGTCTATTGGACATGGATTAGAAGAATATTTTCATGAGTGATTTCCTCTTTTGTGTGTTGATTGAAGATTGAGAGTCTCTTGGTGCTTGTCTTTGACTATCCTGGAGATATGTTGTGGTGATTGTGGTACTCTCTTTGGATGGCCGCGGTGACATTGGGAAATCCATAGATTGAGAACTACGAACTTTGAGGTGTGCTTTTGTAGCCCTACATAATTCTCGTCCTCTCTTGACCACAAAGGAATGACCTCCGAGTGCGTCTCCATTGCATGTTTTATAATATCATGTGCTTAGACTATGTTAATGTTGTTGGGAGTTTCCACTAGTGAAAGTATGAAGCCTAGGCCTTGTTTCCACCATTGCAATACCATTTGTGCTCACGTTTACCACTTGTTTGCTTGCTGCACTTTTTATTACAGATTTATATTACTTTGCTTTGCCACTCCTATCATCCATATTTTACCATCTCTTCGCCGAACTAGTGCACCTATACAACTCCTAGTTGTATTAGGTGTGTTGGGGACACAAGAGACTTCTTGTATCTTAGTTGCAGGGTTGCTTGAGAGAGACCATCTTCAACCTCTATTTCCCTGAGTTCGATAAACCTTAGGTCATCCACTTGAGGGAAATTGCTGCTGTCCTACAAACCTCTGCGCTTGGAGGCCCAACATAGTCTACAAGAATAGAAGCGTGTGTAGACATCACACCCTATCTAATAAAGTACGGTTATGACGTTCGGACAGACCATTACACTGTGGTGTTCCAGGTGGCGTGAGTTGTGAAACTATTCCACATTGTTTTAAATGAAGGACAAACTTGTAACTCAAATATTCACCTCCGCAATCAGATCATAGAAACTTTATTTTGTTGTTACGATGATTCTCCACTTCACTCTGAAATTCTTTGAACTTTTTAAATGTCTCGTGCTTGTGTTTCATCAAGTAGATATACCCATATCTGCTTAAATCATTTGTGAAGGTCAGAAAATAACGATAACCACCGCGAGCTTCAACACTCATCGGACCGCACACATCAGTATGTATTATTTCCAACAAGTCATTAGCTCGCTCCATTGTTCCGGAGAACGGAGTTTTAGTCATCTTGCCCATGAGGCATGGTTCGCAAGTATCAAATGATTCATAATCAAGTGATTCCAAAAGCCCATCAGTATGGAGTTTCTTCATGCGCTTTACACCAATATGACCTAAATGGCAGTGCCACAAATATGTTGCACTATCATTATCAACTTTGCATATTTTGGCATCAATATTATGAATATGTGTATCACCACAATCGAGATTCAACAAAAATAGACCACTCTTCAAGGGTGCATGACCATAAAAGATATTACTCATATAAATAGAACAACCATTATTCTCTGACTTAAATGAATAACCATCTCGCATTAAACAAGATCCAGATATAATGTTCATGCTCAACGTTGGCACCAAATAACAATTATTCAGGTCTAAAACTAATCCCGGAGGTAGATGTAGAGGTAGCGTGCCGACATCGATCATATCGACTTTGGAACCATTTCCCACGCACATCGTCACCTCATCCTTAGCTAATGTTCATTTAATCAGTAGCCCCTGTTTCGAGTTACACATATGAGCAACTGAACCAGTATCAAATACCCAGGTGCTACTACGAGCATTAGTAAGGTACACATAAATAACATGTATATTAAATAAACCTTTGTTCTCTTTGCCATCCTTCCTATCCGCCAAATACTTGGGGTAGTTCTACTTCTAGTGACCAGTCCCTTTGCAGTAGAAGCACTCAGTTTCAGGCTTGGGTCCAGACTTGAGCTTCTTCCCAGGAGTAGTAACTTGCTTGCCATTCTTCTTGAAGTTCCCCTTCTTTACCTTGCCCTTTTTCTTGAAACTAGTGGTCTTCTTAATAATCAACACTTGATGCTCCTTTTTGATTTCTACCTCCGTAGCTTTGAGCATTGTGAAGAGCTCGAGAATTGTCTTCTCCATCCCTTGCATATTATAGTTCATCACGAAGCCTTTGTAGCTTGGTGGCAGTTATTGGAGAACTCTGTCAATGACACTATCATTTGGAAGATTAACTCCCAGCTGAGTCAAGTGATTATGATATCCAGACATTCTGAATATGTGTTCATTGACAGAACTGTTCTCCTCCATCTTGCGGCTATAGAACTTGTTGGATACTTCATATCTCTTAACTCGGGCATTTGCTTGAAATATTAACTTCAACTCTTGGAACATCTCATATGCTCCATGATGTTCAAAACGTCTTTGAAGTCCCAATTCTAAGCCGTAAAGCATGGCACACTGAACTATAGAGTAGTCATCAGACTGCGTCTGCCACACGTTCAAAGCGTCAACATTAGCGGGAGGGGGCTTTTCACCTAGCGGTGCATCAAGGACATAATTCTTCTGTGCAGCAATGAGGATAATCCTCAAGTTACGGACTCAGTCTGTGTAGTTGCTAGCATCATCTTTCAACTTAGCTTTCTCAAGGAATGCATTAAAATTCAAGGGAACGATAGGACGGGCTATTGATCTACAACATATATATGCAAAAACTATGAGGACTAAGTTCATGATAAATTAAGTTCAATTAATCACATTACTTAAGAACTCCCACTTAGATAGACATCCCTCAAGTCATCTAAATGATATGTGATCCAAACCAACTAAACCATGTCCGATCATCACTTGAGATGGAGTAGTTTTCAATGGTGAACATTTCTATGTTGATCATATCTACTATATGATTCACGTTTGACCTTTCGGTCTCCAGTGTTCCGATGCCATGTCTGTACATGCTTGGCTCATCAAGTTTAACCCGAGTATTCTGCATGTGCAAAACTGTCTTGCATCCATTGTATATGAACGTAGAGCTTATCACACCCGATAATCACGTGGTGTCTCAGCACGACGAACTGTCACGCTTATACCTTGAAATTTTAGTACATAATCATCTTATAATGCTACCGCCGGACTAAGCAAAATAAGATGCGTAAAAAGATAAACATCACATGCAATCAAAACATGTGACATCATATGGCCATCATCATCTTGTGCTATTGACCTCCATCTCCAAAGCATCGTCATGATCTCCATCGTCACCGGCTTGACACCTTGATCTCCATCGTAGCGTTGTGGCCATCTTGCTTACTATTGCTTCTATGAATATTGCTAACTCATAGCGATAAAGTAAAGCAATTACATCACACTTGCATTTCAAACAATAAAGAGACAACTATAAGGCTCCTGCCGGTTGCCGATAATTTACAAAACACGATCATTTCATACAATAACGTATAACTCATCATGTCTTGACCATATCACATCACAACATGCCCTGCAAAAACAAGTTAGACGGCTTCTACTTTCTTGTTGCAAGTTTTACGTGGCTGTTATGGGCTTCTAGCAAGAACCGTTCTTACCTACGGCACAAAACCACAATAGTGTTTCGTCAAGTTTGCTGTTTTAACCTTCTTCAAGGACCGGCCGCAATCAAATTTGATTAAACTAAAGTAGGAGAAACAGACACCCACCAACCATCTTTATGCAAAACTAATTGCATGTCTGTCGGTGGACCAGTCTCATGAACGCGTTCATGTAAGGTTGGTCCAGGCCGCTTAATCCCACAATACCGTCGAATCAAGATAAGACATTGGTGGTAAGCAGTTTGACTGTCACCGCCCACAACTCTTTATGTTCTACTTGTGCATATCATCTACGCATAGACCTGGCTCATGATGCCACTGTTGGGGAACATAGTATGCAATTTTTTTTGTAAATCCTACGTTCACGCTGTAGCGACCCGACCCGAATGGATCAAGTCTCTGTGCTTAAGTGTCATCCCTGGATCGGTATGCTGACACACACAGTACTCGAGGATTTATAACAGAGGTAAATCACATGTATAAAGTAACGTAAATACTATTACCTCAATCAAAACATAGCGGAAGCAACAAAGGTTGTGGAGTTCCATCAACACCAACGGCAAAGTTGAGTGTAGACAGCGCAACCCTAACGTAACACTTACTCGTCGAATAATTCCTGCAACATGAGACGCTGCAGCCATGTAGGTCAGTACATTGAATGTACTGGCAAATTCACACTGTAATGAGTAATGATGAACAATGCCTACAACTACATGCATATTTGGCTGGTGGAGGCTGTAAGGCTGTTTTTGCATAAAGCTGATTTTTCCCTACCACAAAGGAATGCATTTTATTTAACTACTTTGTTAAATTTAAATCATGAACAATTGAGAATGGTACCTCCATCTCAATCCCAAACCAAAGTCATTATTAATCCAACAAATTAATTAAATAGAGTGTTGAGATCAACAAATAATCCACTTCTAGATACTCAAAGATGTCCATAACCGGGGACACGACTACTCATGAATAGTTTATACACTTTGCAGAGGTTTGTGCACTTTTCCCCACAAGACTCGATCGCCTCCGTTTAATTTCTCGCACTGCATTTTGTTTGAGAATCGGATGACCGAGACACAGTCTTTCAGAAGCATTAAGTCTTTACCCCGGGTAGACCGGTACACCTACATCCACTACATCTGCTAGTCCACCACTGAAAGAGGTCACACAACATACTCAAGTATGCCAGAGCCCATAATGGCATGTGGCTGCACATGGAAATTTCTAGGCATGAAAATATTGTATGATCCCGTTGAGCCTGGGTGGCATTCCAATAGGGTGATCACACGGTTCCTCGGGGATCCCCTAGGGCAAACACTGGTTTCTCCAGGTGCCCGACAACCACTGGGTGCTCTAGGGTGCCACAACCAATCCACCTAGATGTGTATTAAATTTCCACCTTAAAATTTCCCTTAAATAACACTCACATCTTTCATGAAACTCTCATACCAATCCACGTCTACGAGCATGGCTAAGCAATAAGTAACAAAGCCTATACCCCCTTGGTTGATCTCAAGTCATTGGGTTCCTACCTCATGAACTACAAAGCATCATATTATGTAACCAGTCCTACTCATGCAAGTGTTTGCGGATATAACTAATGCAATGAAAATTGGGTATTGGAAAGTATGATCAAAGTGTGAACTTGCCTTGTACTCTTCATGTAGATTTCTTCGCACTCATAACTCGTGATAGATCTACTCGTCACACTCCGTTCAATCTATCATAAGCAAACAATAATAACCACACATAAGCAATAACTCAGAAGATCAGAAAGAACGAATAAAACACTTCGGAAAACTTCGGAAACAAACGAATGACTCTTGAAACAGAAAACAATTTCTAACAGTACCTAAATTGAATAAATTTGGCCTTATCATAAAGTTTAGGTCAAGAGCTTCGATTTGCAAAAAGAATCAACTCAAACGGAGTTATGGTTAAAAAGATATGATCAAAAGAAGTTTGAATATGAATTTGAACAAATTTCGGAATTTGAAAGTTGTAAAAAGTTTTATTTGATAGATTCGCTGGATAGGTGGAGTCAAAACGAAACTGTGGGCGCTGGTTTCATCTAAGTTGGACGAACGAGTAAAAAATTATGGCTATTTGAAAAAAACAGGGCCAAGCTGTTTTGCGGAAGAAAAATAGCGACAGCTAAAAGAAATTCTAGGTCTAATATATAAATACATAAGCTAATTGATAATGTAATTATTGTACCGTACTATTCTAGAAATAATAAGCTACGGAAATATATAAAAAGATATGAAGAAAGATACCTTTATATGATAGAGAAAATATGATTTTGGAGAGAAGAGACAACTTTCAGAAGTCTCGCCGAAGGGAAGAAATATAATTTTTCTTTTAAGTGAATCTAGTCAAAACAAAATATTGATTTAACCCGACTCAGATGATTTTTGAAGGCTCTATGGGTCTATATTTATAGGTGGAATAAAGGCTTAAAAGTCAAAAGCTAGGCAATGTGGAACTAAACGTACACGTAAAATAGAAGGGAATCGCATGGGCTAAAAAGCTAATGGCCCGGCCAGCCGCACGGACGCAACGCTGCACTTTTTTTTAAAATTCGGCAGAAGAGAAAAAGAACTGGAAAGAAAAGAAAAACAAAACGCTGACTGGGCCTGGCCCGTTAGGAGGAAAGGGGAAAAAAATGAGGCGCCCGTTGCTACTAAGCTGCGTACTTGGGCGACAGATAAATAAAGGCGCACGCGCATTTTTTAATAGAAATAGAGAAGAACAATTAAATAACGAAAATATAGGGAATATTTATATAGGCATATTATATATCAAAATTTTCACAAAAAGAATATATAATATGAACATTTTTCTACAGTCAAATAAAATCCTCACAAATTTAAATAAATCAAATAGTGCTACTGTTGCAATAAAATATAATATAAATCATTTAAAAAATATAAAAATGATTTCAAATTTATTTCTCTCCAATTTTCTACTGTAGGGAATCATGTTACCCTATTTTCCATGTATTTTATTTTTGGACAAAAATAATTTGAAATAAAACCAAATAACACAAATTTAAAAATAAATATTAAAATACTTCAAAGGAACTTCCAACTCATATTTCCTAGAATTTGAAGAAGTCATTGTATCTTCTCTCGGGAAAATCATTGAGTTGCATAAAGTTTCTGAATTCGAAATATTTCGAGAATGAAATTCAAAATCCTTTCAAAACCCTTTTTCATTTAATAAATGGAAGAAGTTATATTATCTTCACTCCAGGGTTTTGTGATGAAAAGAATTTGAATTCCCGAAGATCATAAATGCAAAGTGAAAGTTTGGGAAAGTCATTTCATTCCCTCTCATTTCACTTTGAAAAGTTTCAAATTTCATTCAATTTCACACAGCACATCACACCAGCAATCAAAACGATCTATTTAATATAACATTCCAAAATTTAGAATTTTGGGATGTTACACACGCAAGATCTATCTAGGAGATGCATAGCAACGAGAGGGGGAGAGTGTGTCCACGTACCCTCGTAGACCGAAAACGGAAGCATTTGACAACGCGGTTGATGTAGTCGAACTTCTTCTCGTTCCGACCCATCAAGTACCGAACGTACGACACCTCCGAGTTCTACACACGTTCAACTCAATGACGTCCCTCAAACTCTTGATTCAGAAAAGTTTCGAGGTAGAGTTCCGTCAGCACGACAACATGGTGACGGTGATGGTGAAGTGATCCACGCAGGGCTTCGCCTAAGCACTACGTGAATATGATCGGAGGCGTAAACTTTGGAGGGAGGTGCCGCACACGGCTAACAGATGTTATTCTGTGTTCTAGGTGCCTCCCTCTCATATATATAGGTGGGAGGGAGAGGGAGCAGCCAAGGGGGCACCCAAGTAGGAGGAATCCTACTTGGGCCCCTAGTCCAATTCGAACCCCCTACAATAACTCATGGAGAGGGAAGGAAAGAGAGGGGGGAGAAGGAAAGGGGGAGGCCGAATCCTCCTCCCCTCCCCTCCTTCCTTATTCTCCTATTTCGGCCTATATGGGGGTGCACTAGCCCACCAGGGGCTGGTCTGCCCCTCTATTGGCGCATAGGGCCCATATCTTTGCCGGGGGTGCGCGGAACCCCTTTCTAGTGACCCGGTATGTACCCGGTACCCTCGGAACACTTCCGGTGTCCGAATAACATCGTACTATATATGAATCTTTACCTCTCGGCCATTTCGAGACTCCTCGTCATATCCGTGATCTCATCCGGGACTCCGAACAACATATGGTCACCAAATCACATAATGCATATAATACAAAATCGTCATCGAACGTTAAGCGTGCGGACCCTACGGTTTCGAGAACTATGTAGACATGACCCAGACACCTCTCCGGTCAATAAACAATAGAGGAACCTGGATGCTCATATTGGCTCCTACATATTCTACGAAGATCTTTATCGGTCGTACCGTAATGACAACATATGTTATTCCCTTTGTCATCGGTATGTTACTTGACCAAGATTCGATCGTTGGTATCTTCATACCTAGTTCAATCTCGTTAACGGCAAGTCTCTTTACTTGTTCTATAATGCATCACCCCGCAACTAACTCATTAGTCACATTGCTTGCAAGGCTTCTTATGATGTGCATTACCGAGAGGGCCCAGAGATACTTCTCTAATACTCGGAGTGACAAATCCTAATCTTGATCTATGCCAACCCAACAAACACTTTTGGAGATACCCGTAGAGCATCTTTATAATCACCCAGTTATGTTGTGACGTTTGATAGCACACAAGGCATTCCTCTTGTCAGGGATATTACTAGTAGGTATAAACCGTCTAGGAAGATCCCGGATTACACTAACAAGATTATATCATTACAAACATGGTAGAATATGTACAAGAGGTTACAACCCATAGAGGTTTAGGGCCCATGTATAAGGCCCATGGTCTGTAAACCGTCGTATCATGTAACTTGGGATGTAAGATAGAAAGAGTAGAGACCGAGGCGGACACATTTATGAGCCGGCCTCGGGACTCTGTAAACCGGACCGGGCGTCGCCTCTTATATAAAGGGACAGCCCGACGACGGTTTGGGGACAAGAAACAACAGCTCGAGAGACAGGCAAGCGATTCGCTCCCTGTTCATCGATGCACAAGCAATACCACACCAAACTAGACGTAGTCTTTTACCTTCATCGAAGGGGCCAAACTAGTATAAAGTTCCCTGTGTCCTTTGTCCGCTTTAACCTCTTCAAGCTAACCCGCGCGATGGCCTCACACCTAAGTCCCCTAAACCGGAAATCTGCCGTGCTAATTCCGTGACAGTTGGCGCCCACCGTGGGGCTATCGCACGATGGTTTCGAGTTCTTGAAGGGCAACTTTGAAGGACTCAAGGGTTACGCAGTTGGCCGGATGACCAGGAGTCGTCGCGGCCGGATCTACATCGACGACGCAGGCTGGGGCCCCGAGGCCGATTCAATCGAATACGGGTACCGGGTCCCCTTCGGCGGCATCCACGTCTTCATCGGCAAGATCGGCGAACCGGGACCTGAGCCGGACATCTTCCCCAACATTGTCGAGCCGGCTCAGCGTGCGAGATCGGCCCGGATTCAGCCCGCCATGAAGCATGTTTTCGTTGGAACCGTGCATGGAGTATAAGGCGAGGACGGATCGGATTCTGGTGGCGAGACAGTTGTCTATCCTGACGATGAATATTCATCAAGGGAGACCGAATCTTTGTATCTGTTGCAGGACTGCCAGTCTGAGGGTGTGTCCAATGGTGATAGTATTCCGGACCCCTTTGATCCGCCAAACCGGGTGGCTATTTGCATGGCCGGATCACAGTCTGCGCAGCAGCCCTCGGTGACCGAGGCGTTCACTGCAGAGGCAGTGGGAACCGGGGCAGGCAACCAAACCCCGTCGCCTTCTGACGTCTTATCCACCATGGTCGAAAATTTGACGACACTCGCAACAGCAGAGGTGGCCCCTGCCGACAAGGCGCAACATGATGCAGAGATCCTTCAGCTGAAGGGCCGGATTGAGCAGGCTAAACGGGATCTGGATGCGGAGAAGGCCAGGATGGCTGCAAGGCAGGCAGAGCTAGACTCCCAAGCTTTCCGGCTCAGGGTGGATCAGAATTCTGCACAGGAGGTAATGTACAGAAGATAGCAAACTCGTCTACCGCCGGTTTATGAGGCGAGGAATCTCTTTGGCACACCAGGAGCAGGAGCGAGTAACCGTCCAGAGGTAAACCGGGGAGGAGCTCCGGGGACTGGCGCGTCGGTTCAGCCGCCGGCCGCAGAGCGAAACCACCAAGTTGTGCCAACGCCGCACGTCCCCACCCCTCCCGGCCATTATTCTAACCCGTTAGACAACATTGTCGCCGCCGCTTCACGACTGGCCGCTTTACCCATTGAGGGGACATCCCCCATGGCGATGGAAGCACGCCAGGCTAAGGAATTACTGGACACGGCGCTGACACAGCAGCAGGCGTACTCTTATAGCAGGGAGAGGATTCATTCAACCCCCCGCCCAAGCCGGGGTTACACTAGGCACTGGGATGAACCGTCTGTGTCTAGCAGCAAGCGGAGATGCCACCGTCACAGGTAGGATAATCCGGCGGGAGCAGAAGCACACGCCCAAGAGGCGATAAACCGGGCTAGACATACTGCCCGCGAGGACACCCGTCAAACGACGCCGGTTCACTCAACCACAGCAGAAACGAGAGTCACGGCTAGTTCCTTTGGAGTACAGTGTCTCATCCCCGCTTTACGAAGCATGAAATTACCCAAAGACTTCAAGGGCCCACGCAAGGTACCCAACTACACAGCGGATCTGGCTCCAGAGGCGTGGGTTAAAAGTTATGAGATGGCTATGGAGATGCTTGATGTGGACGAAGCACCATGCGCCAAGTACTTTACCATGCTGCTTGATGGTACAACCCGTACATGGTTAAAGGGCCTACCACCTAACTCCATCGGATCATGGGGTGAGTTGCGTCGCCAGTTTATCAAAAATTTCAAAGACACGTGCAAACAGCCAATGTCGGTGGTAGACTTAGCAGCATGTGTTCAAGGAGAGCAGGAACCCACGAGCAGTTGGGTGCGGTGAGTATCAGAAATCTCGCACTCTTTCAATAGCATCAACACTAGTACGATGATAGTGACATTGGAAAACAATTGCCAATTTGAGTCTCTGAAACTAAAGTTAGGACGGCTCAAGCGCGATTGCAATGACATGGGAACGCTCATGAGCGCTCTGGTGAAATATGGGGATTCTGATAACACCAAGTACCCAGATGCAGATGGAGACAAGTCCGGGAAAGCGAACAAGGTTGGTAAACCGGCGCAAGCTAATCCGGTAGGAACGGGTTACAATGGTAAGCGAAAAGCGGAGGGAGGCTTCGATTTTGTGGCCAATACCAACGTTCAGGGAAACGGGTAGCACCGCAAAGGTAAACCACCTCCGCGTGGCGAGGGGCTGTCCTTCAACCTAGATCAACAGTTAAGCGCGCCTTGCCCTAAACACAGTACGGAGGGAAACCCGGCTAAGCATTCGTGGAAGGACTGCCGGATCATGATAGAGGCCATGAAACAAGCCAGATATAACCACGGACCCCCCGGGGGCGGCTCAAGTTCCGGTTTTCAGGGTCCAGGTTACCAAGGTAACGGTTCCGGATCAGGATATCATGGCGGTAACAATAACTACAACAGCAACGGTCAGCATCAACATAACCAGCAGCATGGTCAGGGCGGTTACAACAACCAAGGCAATCAGCAGCGTCAACAGCAGCAACAATCCGGATATCAGAGTAATCCGAAGGAGCTAAGCAGTGGACAGTATCATGTTTTCACCACAAGTTTGTGCAAACGAGATCAAAAGGGTCTGAAGCGGGCAGTGCACGCAGTTGAACCGGCGACGCCACATTTTTTACGTTGGTCTGAACAACCCATTGTGTGGAGCAGAGAGGATCACCCGCCACAGGTTGATAATCCGGGCCAGTTGGCCCTAGTAGTGGCACCACAGGTGGGTGTCTACAAGTTCACAAAGGTACTCATGGACGGCGGCAGCAGTATCAACATCTTATACTATGAGACTTTCCGGCGTATGGGATTGACAGATAAGAAGTTGAGACAGTCCAACACAGTATTCCATGGAGCACTGTTCAAGATATCTTCCGATATGCCAATAAATCGGTCGATTTATCGCTTACCGCTGTGTGGCCGATAAGATAAATCAGCCGATAAATGAGCCGATATGGTGATAAATCGGCCGATATGCCGATAAACTGGCCGATTTACCCCTTATCATGGGTCGACCAATAAGTTCCCGATAAACGATATCCCCAACATTGCCATGGAGTAGTGCCAGGTAAATCGGCTTACCCAGTTGGGAAAATTGATCTGGAAGTCACTTTTGGGGATGAGCAGGATTCTAGGTCAGAGACAGTGACCTTTGAGGTCGTAAAGATCAGGAGCCCATATCATGCTCTATTTGGGAGACCGGTTTACGCCAAGTTCATGGCTAGACCGTGCTATGTTTATCTACAGCTCAAGATGCCGGGTCACAAGGGAACCATCACGGTTCACGGAAGTCGCAAGATCGCATTAGAATGCGAGGAAGGAGACGCAGCTTATGCAGAAGCTGTGTGTGCTACGGAGGAGTTGAAATTCTACAAAGATAACGTTGATCCGGCGGATATGTCCCCGTTAAAGAAGCCAACCACAGAGCATGATCCGAAGTTGATGTTTAAATCGGCAGAGGAAACCAAGCAGATTGGCTTCGTGCCGGTAGACTCGTCCAAGCAGTTCACTATCAGCGCTAACCTCGACCCCAAATAGGAAAGCGCGCTCATCGAGTTCATCCGTGAGAATCGAGATATCTTTGCGTGGAAGCCTTCTGACATGCCAGGTATACCGAGGGAACTCGCTGAGCACAGTCTTAATATTGATCCGAAGTTTAAACCGGTCAAGCAGTATTTGCGCCGCTTCAATGAAGAGAGGCGCAAGGCTATAAGTGAGGAAGTGGCCAGACTTTTGGCCGCAGGATTCATAGTCGAGGTGTTTCATCCAGAGTGGTTGGCTAATCCGGTGCTGGTGTTAAAGAAAAATGGAACCTGGAGGATGTGTGTTGATTACACAAACCTAAACAAGGCTTGCCCAACTGATCCTTTTGCTCTCCCCCGTATTGATCAGATTATTGATGCTACGGCAGGATGTGAGTGGCTAAGTTTTTTGGATGCATATTCAGGTTATCATCAGATAAAGATGGCAGTTAAGGACCAAGAGAAGACGGCTTTCGTAACTCCTTTTGGGGCCTTCTGCTATGTATCCATGCCTTTTGGGCTTAAGAGTGCCCAAGCAACTTATCAACGTTGCGTACAGAACTGCTTCAAGGGGCAGATTGGAAAAAATGTCCATGCTTATGTTGATGACATTGTGGTGAAGTCCAGGAAGGAGGAGACGCTGATAGAAGATTTGAAAGAAACCTTTGACAATCTCCGAGTCTACAAAATGATGCTTAATCCGGAGAAATGTGTCTTCGGTGTTCCAGCGGGCAAGCTCCTTGGATTTTTAGTATCAAACAGAGGGATTGAGGCTAATCCGGAGAAGATCAAGGCGATCACATCCTTGGCTAAACCGGCTTGCGTCAATGACGTCCAACGCGTAGCAAGCCGTATTGCAGCATTGAGCCGTTTCATCAGCCGTTTGGGAGAGAAAGCGATCCCGCTTTATCAGATGTTGAAAAAGACGGACCGGTTTGTATGGAGCGATGCTCCAAATGCTGCGTTCGAGGATTTGAAGCGGCAATTAGCAGAACCGCCAGTTCTCGCTGCTCCTGTTGACAACGAACCGCTGCTGTTATACGTGGCCGCCAATGCCCGTGCAGTTAGCGTGGCAATTGTGGTGGAGCGCAACGAAGCAGGCAAGGAATATCCGGTTCAGCGCCCGGTTTACTACATTAGCGAGGTTCTTATTGAGTCAAAGCAGAGGTATTCACACTGGCAGAAGTTGGTATATGTCGTGTTCATGGCAAACCGGAAGCTAAAGCACTACTTCCAGGGCCACCCAATAACTGTTGTCAGCTCAGCTCCATTGGGGGATATAATCCAGAACAAAGAAGCCACTGGCAGAGTGGCGAAGTGGGCAATTGAGCTTAGCCCACACGGATTGAAGTATGTACCCCGCACTCTATAAAATCCCAAGCACTTTCGAAGAGAGAACTTGAGACGGGTCAAGTGCTAAAGCACCACTTCGAAGAGAGAAGCCGGATCATACATGCTGGACTATTCACTTTGACAATTCAAGGCAATTAGAGGGCTCGGGGGCTGGAGTCGTGTTAACTTCCCCACGAGGTGACAAGTTCTGTTATGTCCTCCGATTAATGTTCCCTTGCACTAACAATGCTGCTGAATATGAAGCTCTCCTTCATGGCTTATGGGTGGCTAAGGAGATGAACTTGAGACGGGTCAAGTGCTTTGGTGACTCAGATCTGGTGGCACAACATGTGTCTGGCAAGTGGGACTCTAAAGATCCGCTCATGGCAGCTTATCGGCGAGAAGTGGAAGCAGTTGCAGGGTACTTCAAGGGATATCAGGTGGACCATATAGACCGGCGGAAAAACAAAGCGGCCGATGCATTAAGCCGGCTGGGCTCTCAGCGTAAACAGGTTCCACCAAATACCTTCTTGGATGAATTGCACAGTCCGTCGGTACAGATACCATCGGAGGAGGATTTAGCTGTTCCTGATCCGGAAGCACAGCTAGTTGCAGCACTTCACGCTATTCCGGATTGGACACTCCCTTACTTGGCATACCTGAGCCGAGGTGAATTGCCAGATGATGAGGTTGAGGCTAGGAAGATAATCCGGCGATCCAAATCTATGACCATCATCAACGGAGAACTTCATCACCGCAGCGTCTCTGGGGCATTTCAGCGATGTGTATCATCGGAAGAAGGCTGCGATATTCTTTGAGAGATACACGAAGGAGATTGTGGTCACCACGCCGGTTCAAAGTCATTGGTAGCTAAAGCTTTTCGTCATGGGTTCTACTGGTTAACGGCTCATGCTTATGCAGAGGACCTAGTCAGGAAATGCGATGCTTGTCAGAAATTTTCACGGCGTGCTCATGTTCCGGCACAGGAGCTGCGGATGATTCCAATTACTTGGCCGTTTTCAACTTGGGGGCTTGATATGGTTGGGCCCTTTAAACGATCCCAAGATCAGAAAACCCACCTGTTGGTAGCAGTGGACAAGTTTACAAAGTGGATTGAGGCAGAGCCTGTCAGTAAGTGTGATGCGGCAACAATGGTTAAATTCATCAAAAAGGTAATTTTCCGGTTTGGCTTTCCACACAGCATCATTACTGATAATGGCACCAACCTATCTAAAGGAGAGATGGAAGAGTTTCGCCAAAGGGAACATATTCTCCTGGATGTATCTTCAGTAGCTCACCCTCAGTCCAATGGTCAAGCTGAGAGGGCCAACCAAGAGATCTTGAGAGGCATCAAGCCCCGGCTTATGGTTCCTTTGCAAAGAACACCAGGTTGCTGGGTAGAGGAGTTACCTTCTGTCCTCTGGAGCATCAACACTACACCTAACAGGTGTACAGGTTATATGCCCTTCTTCATGGTATATGGTGCTCAAGCGGTTCTCCCTAGTGACATCCGGCACGACTCACCACGGATGGCAGCTTATGTTGAAGCGGATAATGAGCAAGCAAGACAAGACAGCTTAGACTGGCTGGATGAGGAATGGGACACAGCAGCATCACGATTAGTAATTTATCAGCAAGACCTGCGCCGATATCACAGCCGCCGGGTTAAGACCAGGACATTCCAGGAGGGGGATCTGGTGCTCCGGCTCATCCAAGACCAGACAGATATGCACAAGTTATCCCCACCTTGGGAAGGACCCTTTGTGGTTAGCAAGAACCTACACAACGGTTCATATTACCTGGTTGATGTTCGAGAGCATAAAGACTCACGTACAGCAGAGGAAGAGACGAAGCGGCCGTGGAACATCGCTCTTCTGCGACCTTACTACACTTGAGCCATTGGCTCCGCTTCATGTATCCTGTACATATTATGATTAATGAATAAACCGGCACCCCCGGTAAACCGGGGAATCAGCCATCTTCTTCCAAAAAAGAGTATCACATGGGAGTTTTTGCTGAAAGCTCAGGTGATATCCATCTAAAGTCTATTTTTCTTGATATATATCATTTTCATCAAGAAAACAATTGCTTTGATCTGTATATTTTGATATGCAGGACAATTATTTATTAAGGGACCAAAGAGGGTTTGTCGCACACAAACATAGGTACCCGGCCTCCTAAACCGGCGCCCTTGATACGTCAAATATGGAGCCTGGCAGCTCGTAAAAAGCCATTGCCAATCATCAAGTTGATCACCTAAAGACAAGATCCCTCAGAGGACTTGAAACATTGGGTAGTATTGATGACAACGTCAATTATAGAGCCTAAAGGCAGCTCATAAAAAGCCTAGAGCCTAAAGGCCGCTCACAAAAAGCCTGGAGCCTGGCAGCTCGCAAAAAGCCAAGAGCCTAAAGGCAGCTCATAAAAAGCCTAGAGCCTAAAGGCCGCTCACAAAAAGCCTGGAGCCTGACAACTCACAAAAAGCCTTGATCTCGAGCCTGGCAGCTCATAAAAAGCCTCGAATTTGGAGCCTGGCAGCTCGCAAAAAGCCTCGACTACATGGTCTTATTTGCCGAAAATGCTTTGTTTCTGTGATTTTACAAATTTTGTTTTTCACCAAGTCTATTGATCCGGGATTGGGCAACTGCAAAGTTGACCATATATCTGTAAAAATTAAAGTCTGGTTGAACACCAGCATGAGTTAAAAAGTCTGGGTCATGAACACGAGCATGAGTTAAAAGTCTGGGTCATGAACACCAGCATGAGTTAAAAGTCTGGGTCATGAACACCAGCATGAGTTAAACCGGCGTTCATTATAACCCGGACCAGTCATCAGGCAAGGGCCAAGTAAAGAGAGCCAAGAGCCTCATCAGCATCAACGCTTTCAATTATGCCTACCGGATTAAGGACGTCAGGCACACTTAATCAGAGGTATGATGTATCTTTGGTATAAAACAATTATTCCTTTGATATATATCTATTGGAGCAGGGTAATAGGCCCGGTCGTATACCGCCAGAACATCTTTTTTAGCCTCATTTATGCAGGCACAGAACATATAAACGGATCAAGCATGGAAAAACAAAGAATTAAATTGGCAGACGCCAAGTCAAGCTGTGACATCCATATTGGGACAAAGACAATGTTTCAACTATCCTATTACAAGGCACCTGCAGGCCCGAATAGATTAAAGTTTTGGCAAGAGTATTTAGCAACTACAAATTAAAACGGACGGTTTACGACTCTTCTTCACGCTGCGAAGGCTGAGGGTCGACTTGATCCGGGTCTTCATCAGCTTCAGACAGCGGCTGGAAATTAGGAGCGCGCCAATCAATCTTGGAGAGTGTGCGGAAATACATTTCCTCATTAATAAGATCTGACGGATCAATATCTGGAGCGAAAGTATGGCCACGAACTGGTGGGATCAGATTTTTAGTATCGTAAACCGGCCGCTCTACCCGCTCATTTTCTAAATCATAGGCCGGATGATACCTCGTCAAATCCGCTTCATCGGCAAGCTTACTGGCAAGCAGACGCATGTCCTTAGTCAGAGCACGGAGGTCTTCGGCAGAGAAGATTGACCCGTCCTCTTTGTTGCTGGGATAACCGTTCATAGCTTCAGCCGGATCAAAGTCAGGGACCCATGCTTTGGCCCGGGTCAGCGCCATAAGAGAACCAACCCGTGCAGCAGACTTCTTTACCTCCACCAGACGCACAGGCAGGACATATAGCTTCTCCAAAGTGCCTTGGATGGTAGTTAGTGCTGGTTTGTTATGGGACATCGCACTAATAACCCTTTGAGCACGTGAATAAAGCTGCTCCACCAGGGTATAAGAGGCCTTGAGCTTCTTCCGGACATCATCTCCAAGATGAGTTATGCGCCTCCCTGAATACATTGGCCAAGTTAAACCAGAGTGGAACAAAAGATTTCAAAGATGAAAAACATATGCAGATGGGTACTCACCAAAGATAGCAGAAGTCATGAGTTCTATTTGCTGTCTTAAACCGGTCAACTCCTGCGTGACCGGATTAAGGGCAGCTTCAGCGTCCTTTGCTCTTTTTTCAAGAGCATTCTTCTGCACTTCCCATGTGGACCGCTCCGCTTCAAAGTCCTTTTTCAATTTTTCCATGTTGGTCAAGGTAAGCACAAGTTCTTCCTTGGCTTTGGCGGAGGCAGTTTCATTAACAGCCAAGCTATTCCGGAGTTCAGTTACCTCCGAAGCCCTCCGGGTCAAGTCAGCCTACAAGGAAATCAAACGGATTAGAAAGACAGATCAATCAAGTCTCAAGCATATAACAAGTCATACACTTGACACTTGGGTGCTAATGTGCAATTGAAGTAACGAAAGAGAATTTCAGGCAAGTCCCAAGCGCATAAAACAAGTTATACCATTGGCAGTTGGGGGCTAATGTAAGTTCATTTTCAGATACAATGGAAGTCCCGGTTCACCTACAATGAAGCTAAACCGGCACTTGGGGGCTACTATGGCCTGAAGACAGGATTGCAAGAATACAAAACAGAGATAAGTAAAAGGAAAGAAAGTTACCTCATACTTATCCTTCATCATATTAACCAATCCGGCTTCATACTCGCGGCTGGTAAAGAGCCGGTTCAAATACCCGGAATGAAGTTCCTGGGCACTCAACTAGGCATAGCTAGATAAGTCTGTGCTCCACTTGCCTTTGTCTTGTTGAAGTTTTTCCTCCTTGGCAGTATGCCTGGCCAAGGTGACAGGCTCGGTGGGAGCAGTGAAGCCTAGTCCGGTTATCTCAACATCCGCAGATGAAGCGGCAGTTGGCTGGAGAGGGACAACAGTAGGCGCCGGGCTGGCAGGAGCCGGGCTAGCCCGAGGAGGGCTAACCCGGACAGGGCTAGCCGGTTCAGCCGCATTCTCCGTATTATCATCTCCCGGAGCAGCAATGTCGTCACGATCCATAGGAATAGGGTCATCAAACTTAGCTTCAGGGTTATCTTCTGGAAGGATAACCGCTTCCGTGTCACCGGCTGGTTCAGCGGTAGTGGTTTCAGCAGCCGCTTTGGTTGCTTTCGCCTTCTTGCTAGGCTTCGGCTTTCTGGTAAAAATCAAAGGAACAATGAGAATCATGAAGTCAAAAACATGAAGGTAAACTGGATGTTTGAAAAAAGGACTTACACAGGCACGGTCTTTAGCACTGGGACCTGCGTAGCAGTTGACTCGCCGGAAGAGGACAGAGGAGCCTCCTGATAGTTAGGATCAGACGGTTTAAGCGGTTTACGTATGAGGCTGGCTTTTGGATGAAGGAGAGTTGGAGAAAGTAAAACCTCGGAGCGACACCTGCGAGCCGGCGTAAGAGGTATTCCGGATGACTCCACCACATGGCCACTATGGCGCGTGGTCCGGCGTGCTTCATGCTGCTGTTTCTTCAAAAGAAAGTTGGGATCCAATTGAGCGTAAGGATGAGAAAAGGGATATTTCCGGGACACCCGGCGGATTTTGGGGGGCAGCGGTTCTGAGTCAGAAGAGAGAGAAATTACCTCAACTCCCGCCGCTTTACTTCCTTCCGCCAGATCCTGTGGAAAGGCATTGTTAACATAAATTTAGACAAAGGAAGGTTAAAGCATATCAGGTTTAATTCGTACCTCCGAATCCGGATCATCCTCCTCAGGGTGTGAGCCGGAGGCAGCAACAACCTTCTTCTTCTTAACAGCATAAGTTTTCCGGCGTGGTTGCCTGGCCGGTTTATCTTGAGATTTCCTCTTCCAGAAGGGATCATTGGCCCGTGCAGAAGATAGGAAATAAATGAAAGACAATTGATATGGCCGGATCAAGACAAACAGGAAAAGATCGGGAAGGACTTACCGCTGGCGGTTTATTGGTTTCGCAAAACGGAGCTAAACCGGTCCGGCTGCACTCCTCCAGAGGGATGTTTAGCATTTTCTTCGCCGACTCAGTAACTTCGTCTTCAGGAAGTATTATATCAATATGGCGCTGAGGATCATCCGGTTTACCAGTGTACTCGCACATCAGGTTTGAGCGCCGGCTCAGTGGAAGAATGCTCCAAGCGAGCCAACAGCGAACAAAATCGACTCCGGTTATGCCGTTAGTTACGAAGGCCCTGAGCTTAGAAAGTTGAGGGGCAAACCGGGCACGATCCGGGGCACTGAGGCGTTGTGGCAAGGGGTGATCCGTTGCTAAGCGATAGGCGCGGTAACCCGGCAGTGGGTTTTCTCCTTCAGGCGAAGTGTCCCTACAATAGAACCACATTTGGTTCCATTCTTTGGGTGGCTGTGAAGGGCAGCATGAGGGAAACTCACGTCCATTCTCTTTTGGATACTGACGCCACCCAACTCTTGATGCGGCCCGTCAGTAAACTCCGTCCGCCGGTTCAGATGAAAAAGTCTCGGAATAGATCCACTGATGGTTCTTCTTGAAGATATGCTTCTGAGAAGACTTGAAAATTGCAGATATTTGACATAGAATTTGGACATACGTCCTGAGGGTGGAGCTGAAAAGCGGTTAACACATCCCGAAAGAATTTTGAACCGGGAGGGCTGAAACCTCGGGCCAGATGATCAAAGAAAACAATGATCTCTCCTTCTTGGGGTGTAGGAGGACACTCATTTCCTGGGGCCCGCCAGTGCAGGACCTCCTTAGGACCCAGGATACCGATTGAGGCCGCTTTAACTAAGTCATCTTCCGTGATCCGGGAAGGAACCCAGTTGCAAGCGACAAACTACTTGGCCATCGTTTCGAATGAAGAGGTGCTGAAAAGTACAGTGCAGAATTCGGATTACCAATTGCTAAAGGATAAGCCGAAGCATTCTGTAAAGTTATAGGCCTAATCGTCGGTTTAAACAAGGGACTAATGGTATTAATAATCCGGAAGCAGATATGAGTGAGGCTATTACCGGTCCATGATGATAGGGAAGGCAGAAGCTAAACCGTCAATTACGAGATACAGGTTTACATCTAAACTGTCAAAGAAAGCATATGATTGACTAAACCGATGAGATGAGCTACAGATCTATAGTGTGAAGAAACAGTTTCCACAGAAGGCTGAGGTAAATATGGATCTAAGGCATAAGAAAAAGATGGAATAAACACAAGTCATATACAGGAAAGGCCGCGGAGGTTCTCTATAGATCAAATCTAAACTGATAAACTAGAAGAACTAAAGACATGAGGACGGAGCAGGAGCGCATGGATTCAGGTCGAATCTAAATAAAGCTTGAATCTACAGCAAGGCTGACCAACGGGGATGAACAACAAAAGCTTCAAGGTTTCATGGCGGAGCTACGGAAGAAACCCTAGATTGAGATCTACAGGGAAGAAGAAGGAGTACCTGACGAAGTAGAGGGCAGCGGTGAAGTGCTCTGGTAACGTTCAGGGTGATGCAGCGGCCTGGCTCGAGGGCGACGGTGAGCTCGAAGAGCGGCGGCAGAGCTTCGAGCGATGGAGATGGAGGAAGAAGAAGGTAGAAGGAGAAAAGAGGTATGCCCCAACGGTATTTATAAGCGAAAGGGATGAAAACGGTAAGTGTGGGAATCGAGGAGGCCAGAGATTGGATAAAGATTGAGCTGTCGCCTCGATTTTCGGTGCGACATTTAAGAAAGGTAACAGACAGATGCGAGCATTAAATGCGGAGATGACGTCACGGCTGATTAAGGCAATTCCAGGAGATGACGTCATGGCCGGTTTAGGAAGCAAAATAAGTTGCAGAAAGGAGATTTGTGCAAGATTAGAAGACTGACATGAACAAGTTCAAATCAATCTGGGGCCTAATGTCAGGGATATTACTAGTAGGTATAAACCGGCTAGGAAGATCCCGGATTACACTAACAAGATTATATAATTACAAACATGGTAGAATATGTACAAGAGGTTACAGCCCATAGAGGTTTAGGGCCCATGTATAAGGCCCACGGTCTGTAAACCGTCGTATCATCTAACTTGGGATGTAAGATAGAAAGAGTAGAGACCGAGGCGGACACGTTTATGAGCCGGCCTCGGGACTCTGTAAACCAGACCGGGCGTCGCCTCTTATATAAAGGGACGGCCCGACGATGGTTTGGGGACAAGAAACAACAGCTCGAGAGACAGGCAAGCGATTCGCTCCTTGTTCATCGACGCACAAGAAATACCACACCAAACTAGACGTAGGCTTTTACCTTCATCGAAGGGGCCGAAATAGTATAAAATTCCCTATGTCCTTTGTCCGCTTTAACCTCTTCAAGCTAACCCGCGCGATGGCCTCACACCTAAGTCCCCTAAACCGGACATCTGCCGTGCTAATTCCACGACACCTCTGGTATCCGGGAGTTGCATAATCTCATAGTCGGAGTAATATGTATTTGACATGAAGAAAGCAATAACAATAAAACTGAACGATCAATATGCTAAGCTAACGGATGGGTCTTGTCCATCATTCTCATAACGATGTGACCCCGTTCATCAAATGACAACACATGTCTATGGTTAGAAAACTTAACCATCTTTGATCAACGAGCTAGTCTAGTAGAGGCTTACTAGGGACATGGTGTTTTGTCTATGTATCCACACAAGTATCAAGTTTCCGGTTAATACAATTCTAGCATGAATAATAAACATTTATCATGAAATAAAGAAATATAAAATAACTACTTTATTATTGCCTCCAGGGCATATTTCCTTCAGTAGACACATTGTCTCTGCTCGTGTGTGACAGCTACACCTGTGCGCCTAGGTAGGGGTATGTGCCTTCAGGATATGCCTATGTCGCCACCCGCATCCCCGACGCCAATCAGCAGGTGCCCGCTCCTTACCTAGGGGAGCATGTAGTCTTCATCCCCCACCTTGTCAGAGGTTTAGGGTTCCCGCTACCATTGATGCGTGGGGTAATGTTCTACTACGGGTTTGACTTCCACCACATGGCCCCGAACTCCATCCCGCACCTCGCTTCTTTTATCACAGTTTGCGAGGCCTACCTCCGCATTGATACGCACTTCGGCCTATGGCTGAAGATCTTCGGCGTCAAGCCTAAGTCCAACGAATTTGATCTCACATAGTTTAGAGGGGCCATGATTAGCAAGAACCAAAAGGCCGGATTGTTAAAAGGCACCTTCACCGAGACTGTCAAAGAGTGGCAGCGCGGGTGGTTTTACATCACTGAGCCGTTCGCCACCGGCCAGGCCAAAGTCCCAGCCTCTTTGGCCGGGCCCCCGAAGAAGCTCAAGTAATGGAAGGAGAAGGGCATCACCTGGGGGAACCCTGAGGAGGTGGAGGCCTTGATCAAGAAGATCAAATGGTGGTCTACCAAGAAGAACCTCCAACTAGGCAATGTAGTAAACATCATGCTCAACCACCGCATCCTCCTGCTCCAACTCTGGGCCACCCTAATGTGGGAGCACAAGTTCGGGGAAGCGGGGGCCATTATCAAATTCGTCCGCTCCACCTTGGCCGACATGTGGATGCGGCTCTTCAAGCTATCCAAGGACGAGATCCCTAAGGAAGGGGAGGACCTCGTTTCGAGGTCAGTTATGGCGCCCCACCGCTAAGTTTTCAACACACACATTTATATTCTTCCTTTCTTGTTAAGTGAGGCAGATTTTGATGAATAGTCTCATTTCATTTTGGCAGAACCGAGCATCAGAGGCGCAACAGATGTTGTGCCCGGCCCTACTTCCAGAGGAGGAGAGAACCCTTCTGGTCATAGAGCTCCTAGTCAAGGAGCCGCACATGGTTTTCCCCAAGGGGCCGAAGTCCCAGAGGGGCAAGTGGGTCTTCGGAATCGGGAGACCTCAGTCACCCGGTCCAAGGAGACCCACGCCTCCTCCACCCACGAGGATGATGTGGGGGAGGATGAGGAAGAGGAGAACCCTCCCCTAAAAAGGAAGAGGGCGGCGTCAGAGGACACCGAGGCCGGAACGCGTCTCGAGGACCCAAAGAGGTTGAGGAGAACCTCAGCCGGGGCTGACGGCAAGTCATCGTAGAAGATATATTCTACGACCAGTCAAAAGATGATCCACTCACTATGGGAAGGAACAAACTGGCTCCCCTGAGGTACGTCACTATTTTTATGCTTGTTTTTACACCTAGTCCTTTTAGCAGAATTAAACTTATCCGAGTGTCTTCATGAAGCCCGCCAAAGGTGCGCCCCAGCAACTCCTCGAGCGGGTTGCCATCCGCTAGCGGGAAGCCATACCCCACCACTCCTGCCCCAGCTTAAGACGGGCTGGGGAAGTAACGTCTACTCCGGTCCCCCAAGTTGACATGACGGAGGACCAAGAGCCGGTCATTATGGTCGTGGTCAACACCTCGGCCCCACAAGGCCAAGGGGACGGGGTCCCCGAGGTCGTGAAGGAGGGGCTAGGTCAATCATCCATTTAGCCAAAGTCCACCTCGGCTCCACCGCGACAGCTAGAGATCCCCGTGCTCAGCACTCAGGTGTTGGGGTCTAAGGTTTTACCACCCCCACCTCCCACCCAAAGGCGGGCTAGCGCGGGGTGGACTGAAGAAATGGAGGCAGCCTTAACAGGTTCCTCCCTCAAGGAAGAGCACCGCGCCTTGATTGGCGCGGCGCTGCAGGGCTTCCTGTTCATGGAGGTGGAATGCGTGAGGTCTTCAAGGGCCTCATCACAAGCTTTGAGGTACTCTTCCGTCCTTGCGCGAAAAGTAATTTCCCCACCTAGGTTTACTCAAAAATCTGTATCTCTGTCTGAAGACATTTTTACCATTTGGGCGGAGTTAGTGAGTAGCCCTTGAGCCCAAGCCAAGTTTTAAGAAACTGGCGTTGGGATCAAAGCATGGTAGGGTAAGTGTGAGTAGCCCCCAAGACATTAATCGATAGGACATGATGTATGTATGGAGTGTCAATAGATTGATCATGGGTCTCATTAAAAGGTGCTTTGTGTGTAGGTTTCGACCTCGGCTCTGAGCTCCACCTCCGAGGAAATTGACGAGATGAACTTGAAGCTCAAGAGGTTCGAGAAGGACATTGACCTGATGAACAAATACGTCGAGCAGTCTCAACGTAAGCGACTGATGTTATATATCCTTCAACGTGATTGTAAGCATGGGTAGCTTTCTTTAAGTAGAAGCTGATGTCGAGCTATTTGAATGATAGCGGCTTTAGCCGAGATTTTGAGGGCTCGACAGGAGGTCAAGCAGCGGAAGGCTGCTGCTGCCACATTTCCATTATTCATCCTTCGTTTCCAAGTTCAAACCTTCACTGCTTACTTGCAGCGTCGCCTCATTGTCGGTGATCCTTCTTCTTGTTGCGCGGCCTTGTCGATATAGTGACGTAATCCACACCCCACCCATCCTCCTCCTCCATCACACATGCCCCGACCGATGACGCGACACCTTCTGCCCATATCACTACCACGTCCTTCAAATAAGCGCCGCCCACAACCATTTTGCACACAGTATAGCGAGGAGCTCGGGAGCATCTGGCAGCGGAGAAGAAAATCGCGACCACACACGCGGAGGAGGTCGCGATGGCTGCCATACGTGCCGACCGCCAGATGTTGGAGGAGCATCTCACCTTCGAGTCCACCGTCGATGCCGCCACACGGTTGGCTACTTTAAAATACAGTTATTGTTTTTTTCGCGAAGCCACCTCCTGTGTTCTGGTGAATTGTCCTATGTAATATTAATATGCAATCTGATCTTCTGAAATGTAATGTTCAGTTAATAGTTTGGTCCAACAATTGCTACATTTCCTAGTAGTTATCCAACATTCTTGGTTTGGTTAACTGCCTTATCTTCTAGTATATGTTCTATTCTGCAATGTGGTGCTCAGTTAACTGTTTGGTTCATTTGTTCTGTTGTCTAGTTAACCGTTTGGTTCAATTCTGCAATCTAATGTTCATTTCTTGTGGGTACAGTTGTGTATTGTTATGCGTGTGAGAAATAAATCGAATTTGACTGTACCGAATACACGAGAAACATATACAATTGCTCTATTTCTAAGTTCTTTAACAAGGTCTGTGTTATCCTTGGGTCTTTGTAGTGTTGTAGAGGTCTTCAACATTGGTGTATAGTGGCTTGGTTGTTCTGTGATTTGCCTCATCGCCATTGGCATGAGGTTGGTCTAGGCCAAGCATGTATCATAGTATGCATGGTGGGTGCGTTTTGTGGATGTGGTTGCTAATCCTTGTGATTGGCATTATAATGGTCGAAAAGTTGTATCCATCTTCTTTGCCTCTTCTATGAATATATGATACGCATGCTTGTGCGCATTCTAGGAAAAAGTTGTTTATCATGCTTGGTTTGGTTAACTGGTTTTTCCATGGGCCTCAAGTTAATTTGTTCAATCTACAATTTGTTTATTTTTAATTAACATATTCTACTGATCAAGATCTACAATTTTTTTTCCATGCGCCTCAAGTTAATTTGTTCAATCTACAATTTTTCCATGCCGACACTCAGTTAACCTGATCAAGATCTACCTTATATATGTGGCAGGGAAACAATAGGAGGCAATGAGGTTTATCATCGAGCGTGTGAGAAATAAATCGAATTTGACTGTACCGAATACACGAGAAACATATACAATTGCTCTATTTCTAAGTTCTTTAACAAGGTCTGTGTTATCCTTGGGTCTTTGTAGTGTTGTAGAGGTCTTCAACATTGGTGTATAGTGGCTTGGTTGTTCTGTGATTTGCCTCATCGCCATTGGCATGAGGTTGGTCTAGGCCAAGCATGTATCATAGTATGCATGGTGGGTGCGTTTTGTGGATGTGGTTGCTAATCCTTGTGATTGGCATTATAATGGTCGAAAAGTTGTATCCATCTTCTTTGCCTCTTCTATGAATATATGATACGCATGCTTGTGCGCATTCTAGGAAAAAGTTGTTTATCATGCTTGGTTTGGTTAACTGGTTTTTCCATGGGCCTCAAGTTAATTTGTTCAATCTACAATTTGTTTATTTTTAATTAACATATTCTACTGATCAAGATCTACAATTTTTTTTCCATGCGCCTCAAGTTAATTTGTTCAATCTACAATTTTTCCATGCCGACACTCAGTTAACCTGATCAAGATCTACCTTATATATGTGGCAGGGAAACAATAGGAGGCAATGAGGTTTATCATCGAGGTTTGCACATGCATGGTCCTTTGGCTAATATCTCATTATTGTGAAGTTGAAGGAATCATTCTAATATTTAGGCTTTTAACAATTTGGTCTTGCACGTGTAGGTCCTGCTGTCAGAGGTTGCATATGGGAAAATAAGATTTCCATGAATATCAGTCAAGTCAAGAAACTCAGAAAGATTGTTATGATAAAGAAACTTGCCACGAATAAAAGCAGGATCTTTATTTTCACAATGAAGAAGACATCAGTCGACTATAGGATTGTACTTACTCTTTTACCTTGTTTTTCCCTTGTTCCATTTCGAAATTTAGAACAACTATTTATGCATATCTTTTTTTCCAGTCCTTTCCAAAGCAGTTCACCGATGATTACCTCTCAAACCGCCTGCATGGTCAAGAGCGGAGGATGGTATTCATTCAACACCACAATACAATATTGAAGTCTTCCTAAAGAGGACGAAGGTTGGGAGGGCAATTATTGATACGTCCATTTTGCATCATATTTTCTTACTGTTATTTATAGTGTTTTTATTCAATATAACACTTTAGGAAGCAATTCTAATGGCTTTTCTCTCATAATATGCAAGGTTTACACAAAGAGGGAGAATATCGACACCTGGAATTCTGGTCCTAAAAAAGCTACGTCAGAGATACCTATTCTACACATCTCCAAATGAGCTGAAATTTTACGGAGATTTATTTTGAAATATATAAAAAATAATGAAGAAAAGAGATACTGGAGGAGGCCACCCACGTGCCCACTAGGCACCAGGGCATGCCTACCCTCCCCCCAAGTGTGCCCTGGTGGGTAGTGGGCCCCCTGGCCCACTTCTAGCGACCATCTTCTGGTATATAACGTCATTTGCCCTAGAAAAAAATAAAGTGGAGGACTTTTGGGACGGAGCACCGCCATCTTGAGGCAGAACCTGGGCACGAGCACTTTTCCTCTCCGGCGGAGCGATTTCGCCGGGGATACTTCCCTCCGGGAGGGGGAAATTGAAGCCATAGTCATCACCAACGACCCTCTCATTATGGGAGGGCCAATATTCATCATCTTAACCACCACCATCTCATCTCAAACCCTAGTTCATCTCCTGTATTCAATCTTTGTATCAAAACCTTAGATTGGTACCTATGAGTTGCTAATAGTGTTGATTACATGTTGTAGTTGATCCTAGTTGGTTTATTTGGTGGAAGATTATATATTCAGATCCATTATGCTATTTGATATCCCTATGATCTTGAACATGAATAAGCTTTGTGAGTAGTGACTTTGTTCTTGATGACATGGGAGAAGTCATGTCATAAGTAATCATGTGAATTTGATATTCGTCTGATATTTTGATGATATGTATGTTGTGATTCCCTTAGTGGTGTAAGGTGAACATCGACTACATGACACTTAACCATCTTTGGGCCTAAGGGAATGCATTGTGGAGTAGTTATTATATGATGGGTTGCTAGAGTAAAAGAATCTTAAACCCTTGTTTATGTGCTACCCCGCAAGGGGCTGATTTGGATCCACACGTTTAATGTTATGGTTAGATTTCATCTTAATTCTTCTTTCGTAGTCACAGATGCTTGTGAGAGGGGTTAATCATAAGTGTGAGGTTTGTTCAAGTAAGAACAACATCCAAGCACCGGCCCACCCACATATTAAATTATCAAAGTAGCGAACACGAATCAAACTAACATGATGAAAGTGACTAGATGAAATTCATGTGTGTCCTCAAGAATGCTTTGCTTATTATAAGAGACCGTTCTAGCATGTGCTTTCCACAAAAGGATTGGGCTATCTTGGTGCATCTATTGTTACTATTGCTACTTGTTACTTGTTACAAATTATCCTGCTATCAAACAACTTGCTACCAACAATTTGAGTGCTTGCAGAAATTACCTTGCTGGAAACCGCTTGTCATTTCCTTCTTCTCCTCATTGGGTTCGACACTCTTACTTATCGAAAGGACTACGATTGATACCATATACTTGTGGGTCATCAATTATCCATAGCCACTGGCCTAAAGTTGCAAGGACGTTCAACATCACTGAAGGCTCAATATTCGCCTTCCGCTTCTGCAGTTTCCCAGATGAGATTCATCTATTGTATGATGCTACTTTCCAAAGGTTTTCGATGTTGCATGTGAAACTCGGTGCTGTTGTGTAATGGCGTAGCTAACTATATGCATATATGTTGTAACTGACTGCCGAAGCTATTTGATGTGATTCAATTATGAATCCTGGTTTCCGTAATACGGATATGGAATATATGGTGTGTTTTTTGAGAAATGTCAATTTGATTACTAAATGGATTATCAATAACAGGCCAATTAGCCTGCTTATTGGGGTTTTCTACTGCAGACGGTTTCTCAGACAACACCGTGGGCGATGAACTCAAACAAACTGGGTGTGATATCCATACGAACGGAAATGTTTTCTGGGATTCACTATGTGGGATGTACATACGATTGTAAATGATTGAGCATGAATAATTGTCTCCGATGCCTCGCCCGATCACACACGAGCTCTTTTTGCCCCACGAATATGACCGGAGGGCTTATCCCCGATGGTTTCTGGGTTTTGTGGGAAGGACCCCCTATCGCACACACATGCAAGGCGATGGTTTATAACTCTATCGGAAAGGGCGTTAAAACCATTTGGATAACACGTCCCTTCACCAGAGCCTTGAGAATAAAAGAATACTCACCATTCCTAAGACGAACTTTTGAAGAATACTAAAGGAGCACCTGCTCATACTTTTGTCTTATCAGCGCTAGTACTAGAAGAAAAGATACACTATTCGTTGGGTTAAATTCGGAGATGAATACTCAAAGTTTTTCCAAGCTATGGCCTCATACAGGTACATGCGAAACAATATTGCATCACTAACTGCTTCCGATGGTACCACAATTAAAGATCACGCAGGAAAATAAACGATCATTTTGCAAGCTTTTAGAGAAAAACTTGGTACCTCAGCAAACCACGACATGAAGTTTGATGTGCCAAGAATAATTAAAACATGCGTTGATCTTCAACAACTCACAGTACCATTCACCAAAGAGGAAATCGATGGCATGATCAACTCTATGCCATCAGACAGAGCGCCAGGCCCAAACGGCTTCACATGAGTATTTCTCAAAGCATATTGGCCCATTATAAATGAGGACTTTTACAAGCTATGTAACCAATTCCATGAAGGCAATCTTAATCAGAAAAGCATAAATGAGGGATACATCACGTTGATACCCAAGATAAACTCTTCGGAAAAGGTCAATGATCTTAGGCCAATCACGTTGCTCAATTGTTGCCTCAAAGTAATGACCAAAATCCTTGCCAACCATCTACAAAAAAACTTATTTTGAAGATTATACACATGAACCAATACGGGTTTATCTAAAGAAGATCCATACAAGATTGCTTATCATGGCATTTGAGTACATTTACCAAATGCCAAGCGTCCAATAGAGGAATTATCCTCTTTAAATTGGACTTTGCCAAAGCTTTCGATACCATCGAACATGAAGCAATGTTGAAAATTATGGCCAATATGGGGTTCAAGCAAAATGGTTGGATCGGATTAGATGCATATTCTCATCGGGCAAATCTTCTATTATGCTCAATGGGACTCCAGGAAGGCAACTCCACTTCAAGAAGGGAGTTCGTCAAGGAGACCCATTATCACTATTTATCTTTGTCCTTGCTGCAGAGCTCCTTCAAGTAGCCATTAATGATACCTTCATATAGGGACACATTCAATTGCATTTTCCTTGCGCCACACAAAGGGACTACCCACTCCTTCAATACGCAGACGACACAATGCTGGTCCTCCCAGCGTGTCCAACCCAAGCCGCTCATCTCAAAAACATTCTTTCGGACTATGCTGCATCGATAGGCTTGAAAAACATCTTTCATAAATCCACCCCCGTGCCAGTTAATTGTGAGGATAAAAGATGTCAAGAGCTGGCCAATATCTTTGGATGCACTACTGGAAAAATGCCATTTACTTACTTTGCCCCCCCTCGGGACTACCAGACCCATGATTCTCGATTTAATGCCCTTAGTCTGAGGGGTGGAAAGATGATTATCAGCTACACTTAACATGATTTCTTATGGAGGCAGGCTATATGTATGAAACTAAGTGATTACACTCTTAACAATTTTCGCCCTATGCACTCTCACACTCCCGACAATGATCATTGAACTACTGGACAAGATTGGACGTAAATGCCTTTGGACAAAAAAAACAAAGCAAGGTGACAAATGTAACAACCTTGCGGCCTGGGCCATGGTTTGTAGACCGAAGGAATGTGGTGGGCATAGGGTTCTCGATCTCAGAACGCAAGGGTATGCTTTGTTGTTAAAGTATTTACATATGTTTTATGATACGTCTCCAACGTATCTAATTTTTGATTGTTCCATGCTATTATATTATCTGTTTTGGGTGTTTTCTATGTATTAATATGCTATTTTATATGATTTTTGGGACTAACTTATTAACCTAGAGCCCAGTGCCAGTTTCTGTTTTTTCCTTGTTTTTGAGTTTCGCAGAAAGGAATATCAAACGGAGTCCAATTGACCTGCAAATTTACGGTGATTTTTTATGTACCAAAAGAATCCCACAGACTGCCGGAGATGGACCAGAAGAGCCACGAGGCCACCACAAGGGTGGGG